>JAQJVL010000046.1:1096033-1582729 GCA_035578905.1 Stictocephala bisonia
TGTTAACCATACTCATGCTAAATAACAACAATTATTCAACAGTTTACAAAATAATAACAGTTTTTTATCTCAAAAAGCAAAGTGAGGTACTAAAAAAAAGAGTAAAACACTACTAAAAAATTTATGAAAATCTTACAACCAACAGAGTACTACAAAACAGTTCATAAAACACATATTTGAAGAGATATCCATATAAATGTTATATTACTTCATTCAGAATAGAATGCAGAATAATTATCTACCAATATATAAGTACTAAACTAAACAAAAAATATTAACAATAAAACAGAAAAAATTATTACATTTTTTTGTAAAATTACAATATTTAACTTATTTTTCAATTCATTTTCCTTATATTCCTGCAAAAGAATAATAAATATTCTACAGTTTAAAAAATACTGCTTTTTATCTAAAAAAAAGTGAGAAACCCAAAATATGGTAATCAATCCTGTGAAACGTTTCAAATAAAATAATACTACAAATAGATTATACAAATCTTATTTGAATAGATATCTATGATTATTATGTTTTTATATTTACTACTATAAAGACACTTGTTTTTTAACTTTTATCCTAGACAAAATAGTATAAATGACAAAATAACACTGAATAAATTGATGAAAAGATAAACAATTGTTTACTTCCATTATGTAGATATCCATGGCAAAAAAGTTTGTAAAAACACTATTGATTTTTTTAATACAGTACGGTAATATAAAACTAAAATGAATATCAATATCAAAACAGTAATACAACGCAATATTACTGGAGAAAATGACGCAAAAACAAACTGCAACAATGTATTTATTGGTAGGCTATATTCTGGACGTAAACAGACATTTATATGTTCTAAATGTCAGCTGCGAATAATCACAGACAACCACCGGAGTCAAAACTAATACTTTGAAGCTTTTAGAACAGGAATACGATGTTAGCGGACATTCTCGTTAAATAATTATGTCGTACTATATAAAATATGTAGTGTCACTATTTGCGACTACCGCACTTTTAGGCTAAATCGCACAGTCGCAAATAGTGACGCTGTAGTACTAAAAGGGTTAAGCAAGTCCGGATAATTGTGGTTGTACTGTATGAGACAAAAGTTTATTATAATGCAAACTAGCTTAAATAAAATGATATGATGAAAAACACACACCTTATAGATTATGAGAAAATATATAAACTAAAAAAAAAAAACAGATTAAATTATATAATGTAAAGAAAGTATTTGCAACATTAATTAAAAATAAAACTTGTTTATACACCAGTTTTACATGAAAAATACACTTACATAATAAACTTAAGATTAAAATTAATTTTCGTGTTGTATTCTTCAAGGCACAAGCCGTTGTGCAGAACAAATTCATTATTTATTTATTCAGTTTTGCTATACAAGTCTGACAGTCAAAGTTTGTCTTGTTGCAGTCATTATAAAGAGCTGAAACATTTTCATTTCTTTTCAATGAAGTGGAAGATGGATTGATAAAAGCTACCACGTCTTTACAGACAATTCTTACACAAAGCTCCCTCTAGCACAGGAGCTTTTGAATAGATATACGTTTTTGACAGGCACTATCAACAAAAACTCAAAAGGCCTGTCAAAAGCGTTGACTACAGCGCAGCTTGATGTCAAGGAGCCTATTTATTACAGGCAGAGCCAGGTATTTCAAAGAGAAACCTAGTAGAAAACTTTTGTACCTAGTATCCACGACATACGAAGCTGCACAGAAGACTGTCCTGCACTCCCAAGGAAGATAAATGTTGAAAACAGTGGTTATCAACAAATACAACCGATTTATGGAGGGGCGGGGTTGATTCCTAGGACAAGTTTCTCTACCATCTGACCTGCACTATGCCAGCAAGGAGATATTTTGAAGACAATTTTCTACAACTTGCTTGACAAAAGTGTACAGAATGAATATGTTCTGTATGCACAACAAAGCAAAGGTGTATGTGCTGCCATTTCATGGGGTAGATTTGTTGGTCATCTGATACGCTTACTTGTTGACGCAGTGACTTCCATCTTCAACCTTCTCCCAATCTCTGATAGCCGGGCACAACATCACTCTGATCCTGAATAAGTCGAGGAGGCTCTGTGTGGTTTGTACTAAGTTAGCCTCATATTGGTGTCCGAGGTGCAATTGTGGGGTACATAAGGACTGTTCCTCATAATTAGATCACAAATATTGGGCCAAGAGATGTAAAAAGAAGCTAAAGGAGTAAGAAGTTAGTGATTCAGAACAGACTAAATAATGTTTCCGGCCAACATTTTCCATAATCCAAATTCAATCAAATTTTCTGTGATACTTCTGGACAATATATTTCATCCATATAAAATACTAATTTTACTTCCTTTCATATAACATCAATTTTATCCAACTCATCATAGCAACTTTCAAGGCCCTTCCATCTCAAGATTTCATCAAACTTTCAAGCACCCCTAAGCTGACACCATATGGATACCAGTTAACTATCGCATAAATATATGCACATTGTGGAGTAGATTTTCATCTAACTATTAGTATATAATATAATACTGTAGCATTAATATATTTTGTATGGTGAATTTTACAACATTACTATATTCAAGGTAATGAAAAATTAATTTTTTTACTACTTCTATTTTATAAGTTATTTAATTCTCAAAAAGTTCATGTAAAACTGTACATTACCTTAAACTAGACTAAATGTATGACATTTTAGCTATCTCAGAATTTCAATTTTACATTCACACACAACATTGTTTTCTATGTACACCCCCACCCCTTTTTTGGAAAAAAGGGCTCATTTAGAAAAAATATTAAAATTTGTTAATGTGGCCTATGTTTTGTGGTAGCTGCTATAGTTGGGAGATCACAAAATCGTGACAATCCAGCTCTTTTAGACAGCTGAAGGATGGGCTGCCACAGGGGTCTGTACTTGCTCCAATTTTATTCAACATGTGTACTGCTGACATCCCAATCACAAAGACTAGACAATTTACATATGCGTATGATATAGCTTTAGCTTACCAACATAAGAACTTCACAACTACACTGAAGAAACACTTACCAGTGACCTTGCAGCCCTTGAAGAATATTTCAGAACCTGGAAGCTGAATCCTAACCCATCAAAAACCAAAGTAGCCTGCTTCCTCTTAAGTAACAGACTGGCAAATCGAAAACTGAACATCTTCCTAAATGGTGTAAAACTCCATCATAATGAGCATCCACAGTACCTGGGAGTAATGTTAGATCGATCGCTGACCTTTAAAAGCCATCTTTTAAAAACAAAAACTTTTTTAAAATTAAAACCAAGTTAAATGTATTACATCATATTGCCGGAACAACTTGGGGAGCCAACACACACGTCCTCCGTACTACTGCTTTGTCACTGATCTATTAAGCTGCTGAATATAGTTCTACCGTTTGGCTAAATAGTGTTCATACTAAAGCAGTTGATGTCCAACTTAATAGGGTCATGAGAGCTATTAGTGGCACTCTCATGTCAACTCCACTTCCTTGGCTCCCAGTGCTGTGCAATATAGCTCCACAGAGATAAGACGTCAAGAGGCACTACTCAAAGAATTCAATAAAATCTTGAATGCTCCACACCTACCCATTATAAAGGATCTCCCACGTCAGAACGGTTGCTTAAAATCTCGAAACCTACCTCTACATACTCCTTTCCAATTGAGCAGATCAAATTCCTTGCCCAATACCAGCTGGGCAGTAGCGTGGAACAGTTTTAATGGACGTAATAAGTTCCTTATCAACGATCTGTCAATACCTGTAGGTGGGATGAATCTCCCTCGTAGGGAGTGGACACTGTTAAATCGGTTTCGAACTGGCGATGGCAGATGCAATTACTGGAAGTATAAATAGGGATTGACAGTAGATCAGTCATGTGATTGCGGGGAGTCTATCCAAACAATGGATCACATAGTTACAGAGTGCTCCTGCACTCTCACGGAAGAATTTACAGCATACATAGAATCAGTGATGCAGGTGTTAGATGGCTCGATGGATTGGACTTAGCTTTGTGACAGGAGATCACTTTACATTTTATAATCAATGACTTGGATATTTATCCAAATATACATGGTAGCTAACAACAAGCCATACAACATATATATATAAAATGTGGCCTATATTATATATATTATAGTGTTCTATAGTTCTTTGTTAACCCTCGAGCGGGCGCTTCACTTATAAAACGGGAGCGGGCGCATGCGGAGTTTTATTCCGCAACACTAAATTGCACAAATTTTACCCATTTTACTTCTGGTTATAACGCAATATTTTATTTAATTGTTGAATAACTTTATTAGGAACCAAATGTCATTGTTAATAACATTAATTGTTCAACTAAATATAAGTAATATTTTAATTAAACAAATTAAGTAATTTTCTAGTATAAAGAGGGTATCACTGTTGGTGTTATGTGAGAGGGCGCATGCGGATTTTTGCTCCGCAATAATGCAATTATACATCTATGCAAACAAAATATATTTAATAATAATTATAAATTAAATAATAAATAAAAACACATATATTTTGGTATATGTATAAATATACACATAGTTTGGCCAATTTGACGTGTTATGAATATAAATAACATCGCGTGCGCACTAACCACTTACGCGATAGGGCGCACGCGGAGAAAACCTCCGCAAACTGACACTGCGTCACTGAATTGTAACTGACAAGGAACCAAGGGGGAAGGAGGGGGTAAAAATAGCTTTGGGGGATTCCCGGAATGAGGCTCGTGAGGTACGTAGCCGGACACGAATGCCGACACCAATTGTGCATATTTATTTTAACAAAAACTAAACGTGCGGAGGAAAACTCCGCAAGCGCCCGCTCGAGGGTTAACAAAATGATACCAGATAGAGGTAGGTTGACCAGATATTTTCTATGAAATTTTAAAAATAACCTTACAAAAGGGCCCAAAATAGCCTGTCGGTTGAAGAAAAAAATAGTAGGTGGTTGGATGATTAAAAAGAGACAAACCAGTTGTATTTATTAAAAGTGAATATTTTATTATGTATTCAAAAACATTTTGTTCTCATTAATAAAAAAATATCCTATCAGTGAAGTGAAAATGCTCATGTAAATTGACATTCTATCAGGCATCTACCTTAACCCAAGCACAATTAATTACATTTCTTTTTTTAACAGCTACATAATGAACTAATTGTCTATGGTAAACTTATTATTAAAAATATAGCATAAACATGGAATTTGCTTTAAATATGCTGTGTAATGTTTTTAGGGTGTGGTCACTGCAAGGCAGCGAAACCAGAATTTGAAGCTGCTGCAGAAGAGTTAAAAGAAGAGCCTCGCATGGTCATGGCAGCAGTTAACTGTGTTGATAACGTATTGTTGTGCAAATCCCACGATGTCAATGGTTACCCAACGTTTAAGTACTTCAGATATTTTAAAGAATCATCCAGCTATGATGGGGGAAGGAAGGTTTGTTGTTATTTTCTTCTGTAAATTTTATTTTTGTGCGTAACATCACTATATATGCAATGTATTATTTTGTTACTTTAAATTAACCCTTCAGTGGCCACAATCAAATACTTATTTGTCTCTCGTAGATACTCTTTATTATTAAATTTATTTTTAAACACTTAAATGTAATTTGCTAAAATTCATGTATAAGTAAAAGTAAGTTTCTGTCTGATTTTACTTCAAATCTTTTTTTATATTTAAAACACCAATAAGAGCTTTTCTACACAAATTTACAATTTTAGTATCTGGTAGATGTAATACAGGCCGTGAGGCGAGTGAAGAAACTCTGGATGCGCGAAGGAGGGGATGTAGCAAGTTGGGAAGAAAGCTCCCCTTCTCAGAGTCGGTGGCTACTGTTGTACTAGCCACCCGCCAAACATCAGTCCTTTGCTAAAGTGCCTATCCAGTAAAATGTACGATTCCACTGACATTCAAATCCATCCAGAGTTTCTTCACTCGCCTCACGGCCTGTACAACCTTTCCTGTTGTTTGTTGTAAATATCAACACTAAAATTATGGTTTATTTAAGTTTTATTAGTTACTAATATTGATTTGTAGACATTTTAGACATGCGAAAATAAACAGCATAACATTGTGGGATAAAAGCACAGTTTTTATCCCACATTTTCTCTTTAATTATACAAACACTTCACTCCTTTGAACTGGATGCAAATCATTAGTTTGTGTTCTTCCAAAAACAATTTTCTTCTTCATCTTTACTCATATGCAGACCAACGTTCCTTAACACTGTCTTCCAGTTCTGTAATAGCGTTCAGCTTATCAAAAATGTTCTTTAATCATAATGGTCTCATTATCAATTTTAAATAATCGCTTCCCTAGTTTTAAAAATTATAATAATGTGGTCTCTTCCAGTTGAATATATTTTCCAGATTTAAGTGCAATTTTTACTAGAATAAATGTATTATGAAACATTTCAACTATCAAAAGAGTATAAATAATGAATGTTTGTTAATATAGAAAGGTTATTGTAGAAGAAGTGAAAAATGATGACATAGTTGATTGTGAATGTGCCTTGTTACAGAGGGCAGATTTTGTGAAATTTTTTGAAAACCTAGAGCCAGACTTTACTCGGAAATCTCAGTCTGATAATGTCGCTAGTACACCTCAGCCTCCCAGTGATCCAAAACAAAGTCAGACAGTTACAAACCAGGCAAATAAAGGTAAGTGTTTCAATACATCTTCTAACGAAACTTCCAAATCAAGACAATGTATACCAGAAAATACCTCAAACTGCAAGCCCCTTATATTAGTCATTGGTGGCTCATGAATAGTCTGACATATATAATATGAGTTGTTGAATATAATTTAATATAGCTATAAAAAGATACAAAAATACTGTGATTATATATTTTAGTAGACCTTATTTATCGTTTTCACATCTCAGGTACTTACAAAGCAATCTACACTTATATTAAAAAACAAAGACTTTAGCGGAAAATAACATTTGCAGAAACATTGTTACAAAGGTCTATAATAAATCCTATGAAACCCTAAAAAGTTACTTAATTTGTGAAGTCATATTGAATAACAGATAATAAGTTTGGTGATGATGTGAGGATTTTGGGATTTAAACTCATAGTTGTTGTCACCACTGAGAGCAATAAAACATATGTAATAAGTTGGTTAAAATGAGAAATTAGCACCGCTACAGTTTATTCCTTCAGCTATGGCTGTTAGTGGATTACAGATCCTTACTACCAGACTTGCATGACGGTATGGCTTCCGGCCATCCCAATTGGCGAACAAGTCGACGGTCTACTACACTTTGTACTTTTCAAATAAAATCTTTTTTATCATATCTTTCATAATGTACTAAAAATTACACAGTAAATGAGTCCAAAGACAAAAGGAATGTGATATAAATCAACAAATACGAGGTACGTCCAGAAAGTAAATTCAGTTTGGTAATAAAAATAATTTGTCTACAGATACAGAAAAAATATTTATTGCACTAAAATCTACAACTCTCAAACTACTTTTCTACATAACTGCCGAAATTTTGCAGGCATTTGTCATAGCGTGGCACAATTTTTTCTATGCCTTCTTCATAGAAGGTTGCCGCCTGTGTCTTCAACCATTTGGAAACATTTTCTTTCAGCTCTTCGTCATCGTTGAAGTGTTGACCGCCAAGGAAAGACTTCTAATGTAAGAACAGATGAAAGTCGCTAGGAGCGAGGTCAGGGCTGTACGGAGGATGGTCAAACACGTCCCAGCCAAAAAACTGAAGTGCACTACCCATCGTTGTGTTTTGTGTTGCTCAGTAAGAATTTTCGGTACCCAACGTGAGCAAAGTTTTCGAAATTTCAGTTTTTCGGTAACAATTTCATGAATTAATGATCGTGAGATTTGGGAGAATTCCATAGCGAGAGCACTCATTGTAAACTTACGGTTTTCCTTGATCTTCTCATCAATCGTGTGAACCAGTTCTTCTGTAATCAAAGATAGACACCCACTTCGTTCTTCATCATGCACTTCATTACGTCCTTCATTAAACTGTCGGACCCATCTTCTCACCATTGAATCACTCATCGCATTTTGTCCGTAAACCTCGCAAATTTGCCGATAAATGTCAATCGGTTTCACTTTCTTAGCATTCAGAAAACGAATCACAGATCTGATTTCACAAGCGGCGGGATTTTCGATCAACACTGACATTTTAAACAAGCACAACAAAGCGTACGAGACTGACAGCGATCTCAAAATGGCGCACGTTTCTTCTCCTTGATACAGAGCGTCTGCCGCGCATGCGCGGAACTGCGATCGCAGCGCTGCAGCGGATATAAATGGAAACAGAACTTACTTTCTGGACGTACCTCGTATAAAACAGATACAGTTGTTATATGGCCATAAACAGTCATATTAGTTTATACTGAATACTTTTCGTATTTGGACACATTTTCTTTATAATTTGTAGATTATGAAAATATGATAAAAATATCTCATTTAAGAAGTTGCCAGCCAAACTGCCAAAGATCACTTGTTTGCTAATTAGGAATAGCCGGAAGGAGAGGCAAATAGCTATTGTGCATTACCTTAATACCATCGTGCGTATGTGGTATTAAGAGTTTATAATCTGCTAGCGACCTTAACTGAAGCTATGGACTGTAGGTCCCAATCGTCCTCTATAGCTAGGCCATAGCATCCTGTAATGTGATGTAAGGTAGCCTGAATACATTATAATGTTTTAGTTTTTTATGAAAAAAAAGCAACTTTAAACATCAGCAGGGTTAAGTAATTTTGCCAGCGGCCTTGACCAGAGGGTTTTGACTTAATCCCATTTTAACAGTTTCAAGCAACATCACGTAGCTCTACCTTGGTTGGGTGAGGGTCCCCGTCCTTGCACGCAGCCCGCCTGCCCAGTCACAGTTAAAATAAGACCTCCTTTAACTCCTTTGCCGGCATGTGACTGAGGCTTCTAACTGCGGAGGTCAGTGTCAGCATCACTGTTTCTCCAACTGTGAAAACAGTAGAGGTTCAAATCTTCATTGAGCTTCACTCATCAAATAAAGTGTATGCAAGACCCGTAGGCCCGTGTGAACTGACGAGTGAAGTTTTAAAACTTTGATTTACTAATGTTAATACTTGTTATAAGAAAGTTATAACAAGTATTTCCGAGTAAATAACACTTCTTATAACACTTTACTAAGGCTGTGCTTGCAAGAATAACTCAACTTTTTTTACAGTGAAACAAAAAATGTAATATAAAAGAAAAGTTAAAAGTTAAAGATTGTCCTATTTTACCAGGTGAAGTTAGGGCTAAGTAGCCCTCCTCAACACTTAACCTGGGGACAAACTGCTTTACATGACTACCAAACCGCGGGAACGGAGGGGTAAAAACTGTTATTGGTCACATAGGAAATCTAACCCGGACCGGCTGCATTGCAAACTTAGCTACGGCTGCTCCACACCATACTAAGTTTTCTTTATAATTAGACATAAACATTATCTAATTGTAATACATTAGGATACGTTAAGGAACATGAAGCTGGTTCATCTCTTGTGGTTAACAGATACACTGCGGGTGACGTGTATCTGCATTATGGCGGTCACCACGTACAGTCTGATGACGTATAAATCAGTCATTCGATAGCGGCAGCCATTTCTTGTCAGTGTGATGTTAGTTAGCATTACACAGGGAATCATAGATCTTTGTTAGCGTGGTCAATACATTGTAAACAACATTGCGTTCAGAATTTTTCAGGGTGGCGTTTTTTTTTTTTCTTTGTTTTATTTATTTTTAATGCCTCTGTATAGTATATGGTGTTTATAATATTTATATTTCTATTCTAAATATTTAGGTTATTTATAGTGGTTGTACATGGCTAACCTCGCGAGGGGTTCTTTTTGAACAGAATATGAGTATTACTAAATAAGATGGCAGTAGGTTTACAGTTTCAAGACATAACGGGAAAATTCAGGTTTGTTTATTACTGCTTATGATTATAAATAAATTTACTGAAGTGGAATGAACTAGTGGGTTGAAGGGATTAAAGTAAATATATAACATATGAATCAATTGTACTTGTCAATACGTTGATATATCTAAGTTTGTGGTCATGGTGCCAAGTTGGGCAAGGCAGCCCCGCGTAACACAACTTCCAAGTTACGCTTGGTAAGATTTAAGAGAGGGCTATGTCGTTCCAACCTTGTCATTTGTATGTATAAAAAATACAATAAATATATTTTTCATTTCATGTAAGCCTATTCAATTACAGATTGAACGAAGCTAGACTTGAAGCTTTGATATTTTAAAATAATGTAATATTAAGCTGATATGTACATTATGTATTATGTAAACCATCAAACCTCATAATTTTATTTAAATAGATGTAAATTTAACTCTTTACCAATAACCACAAAAGTAATAAATTTGTCCCTTCCAACATTTATATATATATATATATATATATATATATATATATATATATATATATATATATATATATAAATGATAATATATATTCATTTATTAATAATAATATATATATATTCATTTATTTTACTAATAATATTTAAAATTCTTTGTAAAATTGATATATAAAATGTACCTCTGTTTTTCTCTTTGTGCAGGTAAGTATATATAAGTACTGTATATATACTTATATACTTGCAGGTAAGTTGTACTAAGTATATATAAAATGTTGTTAGTTGTGTTCACTTCTAGTACAGAGTATGAGGGGGAGTCGTTTAATTTCAACTCTTTGTAACCAAATAAAATGTTACAGAAAATAATGGTGTTGAAATTTCTTTACGCTGGGAGAAGATTATTCATCTAACGGATGATAACTACAAAGCTGAGCTTGAAAAATATGATTACTTGCTTGTGTTTTTCCATTCCAAGGGTAAGTTATAATGAATTAATCTTTGAGATATTATGTACATACATAATTCAGTTGAGATTCTGTGTTACATGGATGGGCAAGTTCTACTGTTAAATTCAAGAGCTATCACATATCTATATTTGTATCTTTTATTATTGTCATTACCAAGTTTACTGCTGAAAAGATTTACAATTAATGTTCTAAAATGTGGTTTAACAATTCTTATAACTCATATATAAAGAATGATGTAAGGAAAGTCAAATGTTGTCTGGATAGAGATAAGACACCTTTTTAATGCCTAACCCTGATGTCACTTCCGAGGCATCTGAAGATGTCTACCACTTGAGCGGTTTGCACTCCTCCTCTAACACAGTGTTTCTGCCAAAAATGTTTTGAAAATAGCATATTATAGCAGCATTCACTGCTAAAGTTTTTATTTTCAGGTAACTTACAAAGTATTTTGAAGTAAAAAAAATCATTCTGCCTCTCCTAGGCTAAGCGCATTATGGTGGTGCCTAGTCTAAGCAAGCATGTTGGAAAACATCAACATCATCATTAGAGCTGTCCTGTCTTCTGATTACTATTATCTACCTTCATTAAAAAAAAAAACTAAACATATACAAAATAAACGTGATGTAACAATTAACTTCGCACAAGCATTAAACACAACAGAAATAGCCAATCTGGAAACGCAAAGTACTGAGAGGAAAAACATGACTGGCACAACACTCTAACAGCAGTAAAATTTTCCCCAGCAATGGCTGAGTTGAATCTGAACAAAGTATTATTGGAAATGAGATTTGATCAACCTTAAACGCTCACCGCACCGCATGCCATTTGCTTGGGGGCGTCCATAGACACCCTCCACAGTGAAAATGTTTATCAGAAGAAATTTTTAACTCAAATATACGTATGTGAACTCTGAATTAATTCATGATTGACAGACAAAATACGTAAATATATCATCCCTAATAGAGAAAATTAGACATTGCTCATTTAAACACGACTTACATAAACCAACAGCACTAGAATTCTTCTTGGGTTTTGGACCTCACCAGCCTGCTATCGCCAGTTTTCTGAATGGCTCTTTCTTTATACACAAATGCACATTACAACAGAAGCAAATAAAACAATCAATAAATTTTTTATTGCAGTATTAACAATTATTACATCATATTGCAAAAGTGCAATATGTGTTTTAATAATATATAATAAATAAGATTTTAATAAAATTCAAAATTATTATAATGGCCTACTCTATTCTACCACTCTATCAACTGTACGTACATAAATTACAGGCATTCTACATTCATACTTAACACCATTGTCATTGGGGCCAAATTTTGAATTTTTATTCCCAGCGGCTTTCCATGAACTCGCCAACCGAGTAAAAGACTCTTGACATCAAGAGGTGTTTTAAGCGATATTTGAAAGTATTGAAACTCTGGCTTGTTTTGATATCTTCAGGGAGCTGATTAAGCAATCCAACCCCAACCTGCGCAGGAAGGCGGTCAGACGCCATTGTTCTACACCGGACTCTACGGAAATTGTCCCTGCCACGAGTTTCTGATGGACGTCCCTGCCCTGAACCAATTCAGTTTTAAACTGACAGTACAGGAGCGCCTCCAGCATGTACAGGCAGGGCAAAGTTAGTATTCCCAACTCCCTGAAGGCGTCTGTACACGACTCTCTGTTTTGTAATTTTGAAATGATTCTAATAGCTCTTTTTTGGAGCCGAAAAACTCTTTCGAATTTGGTTGCAGTGCAGCTACCTCAGAGTCTTATTCCGTAGATAGGTAGGGATATATGAGGCCATAGTAGGCCATTTTTAAGACATCGAGGGAGCAAAATTTTATGAGGTTACGTAAGACGTAAATGCCTGAGGTAACCTTTGTACAGGCATTATCAATGTGTTCATCCCAGGTCAGCCCTCGATCAAGGTACATTCCCAAGAACTTAGTAGAATCTGCATTCTCTATTACTACGTTTGGAAGAACTTCGTCCTCCCTCTGAGTGAGACAATATTTGATGAAATTTGATTTTGCGCTGTTTGTATGTAGATTGATACCGGAAAAATGCTGAATGCAAGAACTTAGCATCACATAAGAATCAATCTCTAAGTCGTCAATTGTTTTAGATGTAATGCAGAGAGTCATATCGTCAGCGTACTGGACAACCTTTCCATTTTGGATTGGAGAGTTTAGCCTGTTGACGTAAATAAGAAAGAGGACCGGTCCAAGTATTGATCCCTGAGGGACTCCATATTTAATTTCTAAGCTTTCAGATTTGACATTTTCCACTTGCATGGGTTGGCGTCTGTTCTCCAAGTAGGATGCAAGCCATTCGAGCGGTAGGCCGCAGATTCCGCTTGCCTCTAACTGGCGCAACAGTGTCGCATGATGCACACAGTCAAAGGCCTTAGAAAGATCGAAAAATATGCTGAGCACATGTTCTCGCTTCTCAAGTCCGTCCACAACCATCTCGACTAGTTTGGTAACAGCATCGATGGTCGATTTATTTTTTCTAAAGCCAAATTGTTTCTCGCTCAAGATATCGAATTTTTCCAAAAAACAGTAGAGTCTTTTCAAAAATTTTTTTTCGAAGACCTTACTGAGAACTGGTAAAATTTATATAGGACGATAATTGCTGGTCAGGCAAGGATCATCCTTTTTAAAAACCGGCGTTATTTTTGCAATTTTGAGAATGTTGGGGAAGCGTCCGGACGCAAAAGAAAAATTTATTAATTTTGTCAGTGGTTTAAAAATCTGCCTGTAGCATTTTTTGAGTAACCATGTAGACATTCCATTGATGTCACACGATTTTTTTGAGTTAAGTGTCTGAATCACACGGGGCCACTTCGTCCTCAGTTACAGGGGTGAGTACCATTGATGTCACGGGTCCCATTGAAGGATGGGGGAAGGCCTGGGCGCCTTCTAATTTTTGGTCAGAAAAAGCCACTTGGGAGAAGAACTTGCTGAACTCTCTGGCTATTTCTGACGGATTTTCAATAACTTTGTTTCCCAGACAAATTTTTTCAATTTTTGTTTTTTTGGAGATGGTTTTTTTTGCGTTATTAATTATGCCCCAGGCAGTTTTAGAAAAATTTTTTGATTTTTTCAGTGTCCTCAATTTTTTAGCTTTGGCAGCCTTAATTTTTTTTGTTAAATTTTCTTATAATTTCGAAAGAACAATTTAAAATTGTTTGTTTTTCTGAAAATTGAATAATAAAATGTTAGTTGCTCCCTTGACGAAAAAATTTCCTGAGTAACCCAGGAATTCCTTTCCAGTTTTTGTTTGGTTTTGACATTTTTGAAGGGGCAACTCAAGTTAAGGTGGTTGTCTAGACAGTGATTGAAGGCACCGAACATGGCATCAATGTCATCAAAACCGTCCAGACAAGACCAGAAAAATAAAATAATTATCATTAAAAATGTAGGCAAAAACATATTCACTCTTTAAAATTGTACAACTACAACAGTAACAAGCTCACTCAACTATCAACAATACATTTCTAAACAAACAAGCAACATATCTGATAATTTTGACAACAATTATGTCTACTCAACAGGTAATAAAAACTAACTTAGTACACACATGGATGGGCAAAAATAAACTTCTTAGTTGATGATTCGGCTGTGTTCTTACACTTATAACTAGGGGTGTGCGAGTAGTGATTTTTGAGTTCGAGCAGAGTCGAGTAGTTGGCATTTTTTTCGAGTATCGAGAATTTTCGAGCGAGTATTTACAGAAGGATTTCACCCAAGACAACTGTAAAAGACAGACACCATCCTAAGCCTATGTTAAGTTTTGCCAGATTCGTAAATAAATACATCTAAACTGAACACAATAATTTTGATTTGTAACTGTAACATTTCATAAATTAAACTTTGTACTTCCTGCCTTCCGATATTTTTATGTGGCATTGTTTTGTTTAACCTGTTAACTTTTTTCATAGCTAATATGATGTAAGAAACTAAGAAAGTATATTATTAATTAAAACAAAGTGGATTATAAAGATTTAATCTGTTCACTCATATCACAGATCAGATTTTCTATGCAAGCCAATTATACTGTTTCATAGCCGGCCGATATGTTTATCTGGCGGTTCAGTTCAAAGTTTACCGCGAAAACGTAGCAAAGCTTGTTGGCAAAAGCTGCATCCAATCAAACTGATGCTAAAATTCAGGCATCATCATCAAATGCAGTCATTTGCTTTCAGAGTTGCTTCCTCTCAACAAAAAATGTATTGTGTATACACTAAGAGGAGTGGATCTGTATTCTGTAGGTATTTAATTCAGTAGTAACAAGGTTACAACTAACCGGAAATATAAAATCCGGATTATATAGCTGTGAATTATATATATTACCACTGTACGTGTATGGGTGGGTGGTTGGGTCATTGCCTGTGTACGAGTATGGGTGGGCGGGTGGGTCATTACCACTGTACGTGCATGGGTGGGCGAGTGGGTCATTGCCACTGTACATGTATGGGTGGGCGGGTAGGTCATTGCCACTGTACGTGAATGGGTGGGCGGTTGGGTCATTACCACTGTACGTGTATGGGTGGGTGAATGGGTCTGGTATACAGGTTGTCTTAAAAGTCCCACCCCCCCCCCCTATTAACTTTCTTATGAATACAGATAAAGTGATTTACTTCTGGGAATGGTTATATGACCAACTAAGGAGTTTTGTTATGTATGCAAATTTTTTACACTCCCTCTGAAAAGGGGGTAGTTTGGGGGTAAGTCAAAATTTTTAAATAGGAACCCCTATCAAATGACACATCATTTTAAAGGTAATATTAAAAGAATAAGAATGGCGGAAACTAGAGGTCTCTAACATTAGTCTATCAAATTTGGTGGCAGTTTAAAGTTGGAATTATTTCATAAAACCCCCGCAGCTTGTTACATTTAAAATTGTTGTAAGGCAGACAAAACATTCACCCACCAGTTAGTTTTGAGAACTGATGACACCTAATCGTCAAGCAAGTTATTACAAGAATCAACAAACACCGAAAACCACAAATAACATATCATTTATTTGGTTTTGGTTTGTCTGACCAAAGTCCCATGTTGCCCTACTGGACTTTGGTCAGACAAACCAAAACCAAATAAATGCTATGTTATTTGTGGTTTTTGGTGTTTGTTGATTCTTGTAATAACTTGTTTTACGATTAGGTGTCATCAGTTCTCAAAACTAACTGGTGGGTGAATGTTTTGTCTGCCTTACAACAATTTTAAATGTAACAAGCTGCGGGGGTTTTATGAAATAATTCCAACTTTAAACTGCCACCAAATTTGATAGACTAATGTTAGAGACCTCTAGTTTCCGCCATTCTTCTTATTTTAATATTACCTTTAAAATGATGTGTCATTTGATAGGGGTTCCTATTTAAAAATTTTGACTTACCCCCAAACTACCCCCTTTTCAGAGGGGGTGTAAAAAATTTGCATACATAAAAAAACTCCTTAGTTGGTTATATAAACATTCCCAGAAGTAAATCACTTTATCTGTATTCATAAGAAAGTTAATAGGGGGGTGGGACTTTTAAGACACCCTGTATAATCAAATTTGAAAATCTGGTTGATAAAGACTGTAGTTCAATCGATTAATAATAATAACTAAGCAGGTTTACTAAAAATAAATTTTAAAGTCGCTTAGGATGAATTAGTTTTTAAATTATGATCAGTAATGAAATGTGTGCAACTAGAAACTACTTCGATACATGAGGCTACACTGAACAACAGATAAATAATTATTTCATAACAAGAAATTCATGAAAACCTGGCGTAATCGAATGAAAACCATGGACATAGTCGGCTAATATAATAGGTCTAGCCGATATTGGCGACGAGATGCAGTCTGAAATATCAGCTAAGTGCCAACTAGTTATACAGTGAAGAATGTGGGCAGCTAAATTGTAAACTTATGAATAAAAAAACGAGACGTGTGATAAGGCTTTGGTTCAATAAAAATTATTTTCTGAGTCTAAATTTGTCGTATTTTGTTTAGAAAAGGCCTTCCAACATGTTTCTCCCTCACTTGGGTTGATTAGTGATTGTTTTACAGTTTACATCGACGTCAATGTGAACAGGGAACCGTTCAGTGAGTTTACGAATCAAAATTGTCGTACTTTACCACCTTTTACACTCCGACTGTATTATTGTCTAATCTAGTCATAAAACCGCTCAACAAATTGACAGAAAAAAATATCGTAAGCGTAAATGTTACACACAGTTTTGGCGATCTAAGGTGTTTACGGAATAATAATTAATAGACGTTCGCCACGTATATTTATATTTTTTTTTATTTGACGGAAAATAAATCAATAATGTTGTGTCAAACGCTGCTAGAATGTCATTACCATATTTTATATGATACGATATAGTATTTTCTTACGTCAAATCATTGGATGATTTCCTGCTCAGAATATAAACAAAATAGACCTCAATCGACTCACAAGAAATGTACGATAATTTCAGTTCCGAAAAGGAGCTGAACAGTTCCTTGCTCGTACGTATACCAAAAGCAAGATGGACTCTTGCCTACAAAAGATGGGAAGTTCGATTCTTGGGATGTAAAGTGACCCGTTCTCGGGATCCTTTTTATTGAGCGATATTATTGATATGAACGAAAATATGCATAATTTCCATGGCATACAGACCATTAGATTTGTATCAGTAACAGGTCTTTTTGAGCATCTTGAACTGGATCTCTTGTCCCCTTTCTTGGGTCATAAAGACACTAACCAGCACTTCGTTTTTATTCACGCTATTTTAGGTTAGATTAAAAGTGACTAGTAGACTCGGACAACCATCATGTGTGATCGCTACTACGGTAACTATTTGTCGTGATCACTACTTTCCCAGCTCTGTTGATCACCTTGAATGAACTAGTTCAAATCACAATTAACGAACTCGTTCACTACGTCGACTAGTTCATTTGACTGTTGTTGTGTACTAGCTATTCTTAGGCGTATTGTTTAGTTCATAATTATGCGTACCAAACTGATAACGTATGATTAAGAGTAAAATAAACCACAAGATAGCACACTTTATTTATAACTTATAAAACTGTTTACTCTAAAACTAAATTAAGATGTAAATCTGATATTTCGTGAAATACAACTACTCAATCGAACTTCGAGTAGTTTCGGAAGCTTCGAGCCGAGTTGTAGTAGTAAAACACTCGATCAAATAGTCGCACACCCCTACTTATAACACCAAATACAAGGCATAGCAATATAATCTGGATACCCAACTGATCTACTATTTTTAGATTATTTAAAACACTCAGAACAGTCCATTTACGTTTAGTCGCCATTAGCAAAGCAATGATCTATCATAATCTAAGCCTCGCACACAAGTAATTGAAACAATAGGGATGAGAGCTTGATCACATAAGCTAGTTTTCAGGATGGAAGAGAGCATTCTCTCAGCTGTTTTCAGCCACTGTGTATCCTGACGAGGTGGGAAAGTAGAATCTCTGCATAGCTTTCCTATTTCGATGACAATCAATTTTCTTTGTTTGGTATATTAATTCTGTATTACAGTAATTTATATTTCTCGTAAAATTAAACTATGAGAAATAATTATGATCAGCCATTTTTCAATAGTCTGGTAAGTAAGTTTTTCTTACTTTAAATGTTCACATTCCTAGCGATGCTACCGCACGCATACCACCATATAATTAATGCTCCTTTGCATAACCACACAGCTCTTATCACATTAATACCACTTTTCAGATAAGATTTGTTTGTAAAATAAACAGTCTTATTGTAAAACCTACAGTCAGATCGTTCATAACCTTATCAGAGTGTATCTGATACTGTCATACAGAACTTGATTAATTATGGCTGACTGTAATTAAGTTATAATACCTTGATTGAATCCCACATTAGGTATGGTTTGACAGTGTGGGGTGGCACAACCAAACAAACCTTAAATAGAGTCCTAGTCCTACAAAAGAAAGCAATAAGAACACTTGCTGATCTAAAACCAACAGAGAGTTGTAAAGAATCGTTCAAAGCACTAGGAATTCTAACGGTGATAAGTCTCTATATCCACACTGTTGTTACCCACACACACCAGCAGGACTACAAACGAGGGGAGAATATCCACCACTACAACACAAGACGAACAAAAGAATACATACTTCCACTATACCACACTACACAGTACAGCAAGAAGCCATCGTACATCGGACATAAACTGTATAATGCACTACCGAAATCACTGAAGAGCCTGAACTCCCAACAACTGAAGAGACAACTACAGGACTGGTTAGTGGAACGACTGTTATACACATTGGAGGAATTCTTCGCCATGACACAAACCTACTAATTTTGTAAAGCAAGAAACATGGACAATTCTGTATTTTTGACACCATTAAATTTCTTGATGAAATTGTAAATAAAGCATTTACAACTGATTGATTGATTCAGTTTTTTTTTTAATTAATTACGAATTAAACACAGGTTCTATAAAGAGCCCTCTGTAATGTTTCGATATAACCACTGAGCAACAGATTGTTAAATGATGGCCAATTGAGAATTTGGTCTAGAATGACATATTTTATAGCTGTTGAGTAGAAAAACAACCAAAAAGGCTATGAAAGCGTAGCATTTCAACTGGTGTTAAGATGCATAATTGTTGCTAACTTTAGGAACAAAATATTTTACTTTGGGAAAATTTCCGAAATAATTATTATAAAAATTTGTCAATCATACTGCTAAAGAAATCATCCTTTTAAATTTAAATTATTTATTTCTCCTTTACTTGTACTTTCAACAATGTAATTTAAAATGGAAGGCGTAGTTATTAAATATAATATAGTAATAATTAAAATGAATGTATAAAATAATGAAATTTGCTCTTTTCCAGCCTGTGGGCCTTGCAAGGATTTGAAACATGACTTTGCTGAGCTTGGTCACAATCTTGATCCAAGTCTGGGAGTTTTGGCAGCTTGTGACGTAGAAAAATCACCTAAAATGGTCAACGCCTTCAAAATAAAGTCTCTTCCAACTTTTAAGTATTTTCAAAGTGGCCAATTTGTGTCAGATTACACAGGACAAAACACTGCAACTGCCTTCAAGAAATTCCTTAAAAAAATGAAGGCCAAAAAAGATGAACTGTAAATATAATAGGTGATGTTGGACAATGTCTCAGTTTGAGGAACATTATTTTAAAAATTAAAAAAAAGAGCTTGTTGCACAATGACTATTTTTGTACGTTTTGTGTTTGGTGTTGGTTGTTCTGTTTAATGTGTTTCTTACACTTTGCTAATACTGTTAACTTGTAACAGATAATTTTATAAGTTCATATTGTAATTTGGCGGGAAGAATGCTTTCTTTAAAGCTGTGCTAGATGGCTTTTGTTAGTTACCTAACAAAATAATGTTAAGCTTTGCTCAATAAGTAATCTGTTAAATGTAAGTGATTTCAAGTTGTTTAGCTAAATAGAATATTTATTTATGAAGTATTTAATAGAGTTTAGTTAAATGTATGTATGTACTTTATTTGACATTAAGTTAATTTATATTTTATGTCTCAGGAAATGTCTAAATTAGTTTTTATCAGATCAAAAGAATATTTGCAAAGATAACAAACTCAGTGATTTTGTTTTTTTGTTCTTGTTATGGCCATGAAAGTCTAATATTAATATTATCTTACCTCCAAAATCATTCAGGTTGATATTTTTGCTATATATTCTTTTTTATAAATTTATATCAGCAATTTTTTAAATTAACAAGATATATTTGTAGTATATTTTGAGTCTGGTCAAAATCTCCATAAAGCCTTGATATTGGAGATTTTGGTGATTTTCAAAATTCTGGCTTAGTTTTTAACTTTTGGCACAATTTATCTTGCCTTAAAAGCATTAAGATTTGTAGATGAATAGTTATTTTTACTAAGTAAGCTTGAATAACAACTATGAACGTTTTATAATCAATTCCAGCGAAGTATTTCCCTTTAGTAATTACTGAAGTTAAAAAACACCTTAAAGTATATTTATGGAAGCTGTCGTTTTGGGTAGCTTTAGTTAGACTAGGTGCAATGATGACAAAATAAAAGTGCCTTTATTATAGTTTATGTGAACAAACTGTTAGCTTTACCTGGCCTTACACCTTTCTATAATAATACTGTACTTATTTTCCTGTTTAGTTCAGCGGAGTTGTACTTGTTGATTGTGTAGTGGATGACACAATGAGCAAGTAACACACTCCCGACTGCTGTCTTCCAAGCTACAGACATATCAGCACCTATACGTTGTACTGGACTAGCCCGCCTTCTGTTGTTTGTGATTACTTGTGATATTTAGATTTTTCATTGTTTATAGGTTAGGAAGATAAATTTTGTATTGTTTGTAAGTGTTAAACTTTTTGATAACTTAAATGGTGCCGTGCTTATGTACATTCCTCATTAACCTATGTAAGAACTTGTTTTCTAAATAGTTCACACTGAGTCAATTGTATTGTTGGTTAAGTAATTATAAAATTTTGTAAATGATGTACAAAATATTCTAATATGAAGTTAATTATGAAATAAATATTTGTAATAACGTTTACTACCAGTTTTTCTATAACCCCAAAAGTGTTTCTATCATAGTTTAACCTAGAAGGTTTTAATTATTGTCAATCTGAGCCTATAATCTAAATATGTTAAACATAATTTTACAAATTGTACAAATTTAAGTGGTTTTAATGTAAACAAAAAATTAATTTAATGTAATTTTTGATAAATTTGTTTTTATATTGTACAACTGATTGCAGAGATGTACAGTCAACAATTTGTATACACCAATTTTTAAATAAAAATTCACAACATTAGTAAACGTTTTACAAAATCGATTTGTATAGCTGTTTCTTCAAAAGGTTTATAATATTAGTGTTATCAGTCTAACAAATTATTTTACATGTATACTTGGCAAAATGCAACTAATCAGTGAAGGCCTAATGGATATCAGTCATTTTTCACGAGGCCCTCTCAGGGGATTTATTTAGGCTTTTAGAGGGGTACTTTTTTGTGTCAACTATGATAAAAATTAATACAATTTTAACCCTTTGCGAGCGTATGCCAATTATAAACGCAATCATTTTTCTCTGAGAGAGCGTTGTGCGTATATATATACACACACACGCACACTGTTTTTAGGTCAACGAGCGTTTGCCGGTAATACCCGTCATATGAAATTTGAATTTGTTTGATCCCCAACCTGCCTCCCAAGGTGACACGCAATTTGTTATTAGTCATATTACACCCTCCTCCCAATACTATTGCTGACTCCCCCTTCCCATCCCTACCCTCTCCAACCCTCATCTCTCTCTAAAACTTGTGTCGTTGTTAGTCTAGTGTCCAGTGCTTCGTCTGCTGCTTTCCGCGCCGCACACTTTGTTTACTTAGACACGAGTTACTTTGACTTATGAATTTGATTTGTTCTGTTTGTTTTATTTATGTAGTTTAGTTCTATTTACTTTTGCAAAACCTGCCAGGAAAAGCCTCACTTGCATCCAGAAATTGCTCTGAGGCACATCATACTAGAGAAATATGCTTGAATACACTTGTAATATCATGTTTAGTCATTAAATTACACAATCAAATGAAATTAACAACTAATTAATATTTTATTTTAAACTTGCCTAACAACTGATTTTAGTAGAACAAGCTAGACGGTAAAAAATTTATTTCTGCCAAATATTAGTTCACTTTGTGTATAATAGTTCATTTGAAGCATAAAATTATATATTGGTAAAAAAATTAGTAGTGACCCATGCAGGTTTTATAGATGCTTACGTTAAGAATATAAATTAGTTCGTGAAGTGTTAAAATGTATATGTAAAAACATACAATCATAACGAGGAAAACAGTGGTATGATTGAATTGATCGTAGGCCTCTTAGTTTTGTACTAAACAACCTTCAAACTTAGGTGCACATAATATCTGTGCCGACAGTAGCGCTAAATGTATATTTAAAATAAAAACCACAATCAAACCCTGTTTACGTCTTCAACTTGTTCTCTTCTTTCCTTTAATCCTAGGTAGGATCATGAAAACAATAGACCTGTCTCCCCACTCCTTCTCCAGAACTAGTTATCTCACAAATATTCCCTTACTCCATCTGTCCACCTTCTTCTGGATCTTCTTTAGCCATCTCCTAACTCAACATATTTGAAGCTATTCTTCAGTTTCTTATCTTGTAGAATGAACAAACCTCTGTACTCTTATTCCTTTAACTATGTGCATCAACCCTGTCTCAATCTTATTCCTCCTGGCTCAATTTCATCCTCCAGGCATCTGCCCCAGTATTCCACAAATTCTCTGCATTTGATCTTCCTTTTTCCGCTTAACTGGGACAATGAGCACAGATTGAATGTAATTTTATATAAAAAGAAAAACAGTTTGTCAACTTTAGAAGAGGCAATGATTTGATTAGTGTAATTATCGTAATTAATTTGATTAGTGAAGTATCATATAGGTGCACTGTGATTACTGAACACTACTTCAACAGACATGGATGTTAAACTATGTTGGAGGGAGTTGATTGGACATATGTATCAGCTATCTGATTGGCCAACAACAAAGCAGAGTAAACTGGATACTTGCTCTGCCTGCTACCATATTATTATAACTAACTGATCCCTGTACACCATTAGCTCCCACTGCAGTATGTGTTCACTGGGACCTACTTACTGCAGTGACTGCTAATGGGATTAGCGGCAGTGACTGCTAATACGTTGACGCTTTACTGCAATAAGTACACCATCCTGGTGGATTAACCTGCACTCTTATATTTTTTTATGTTAAATTCAATATCTCCCCTACAACTCTACCGCTGATCAAACTTCTCTGACAAAAAATTAAAACGTTAGCAGCCGACTAACTTTTTCTTCTTCTCAAAATGAAAAACTACATAATTTTTTAATGTTTAATTATTAATTATAAGTGATGTATAAAGGTGTCCAGATGAGTTTTACTGTTAACGTGTTAATTTTGAAATTTTTAGCTCCATAATAAGTGTATTAAATGTAGGTGTTTTTGGCAGAAGAACACTGCCTCGAATATAGTGTTAAGAGTCCTGTTTGTTGCCAGTCCTGGGCCAAGGTTGGCGGATCTTGCCTCACCTCTAATGCACACAGCGTATAGGCCATGTCCTCTCTATTTATATTCTGTACTCACTGACAGGATTTTAATAACTAAATTGTCTACAATGTTTTTGAATAGAGCCCACCTATTTTTATTAAGTATGCCCAAAGAAAAAAAAGAGAACTAACATTTTTATCTCGTAAATTTATTTGTAATAAAAATAACATAAGGCTATTTTTAATATGTTATTTTAATAGACTGGTTATTTATGTATAGTTAGGTATACAAACTATTAATTTTGTGTGATAAATAACAGAGATATGAATTTAATGGCACACTGTACATTGATAGAAACCCTCTGGCAGAGAGCAAATTTGTAAATTCCTCTGACATGAAAATAGTTAAGCAAGCTGTACATGTGAGCTATGTGCGTTTTTACAAAACTTTAACTCTCTTTAACCTATTAACTTTTTTCTTGAGGGTAATCTGTACCACCAGCAGGCCTTACTAAAATGGCCTACTGATTTTATACCCATTGGCAAAGAGAAAGGCTGGCTGTCTCTGATTAGTTGTGTCTCAGTCAGTCTCTCTTCTCAATAAGCAAGCTATGCCCTATCTCTCCTATTTCATTAAAGCAAACAATATTATTTTCTCAATTAACACTGATTAAATGTTGGTTAAGCGCAAATATCAGAAGGTAATTCTGTAAATTGCAAACAAAATATATTTAAGCAAATATTTAGGTTCAAATTGCAGTACAATAATACCAAATATTAACGTCTTTCTGGTAAAATAAAAATACAGGTATGCTTTAATTAAAGGGCATAGATCTTCCTTACTTATATCTAACTTTCACCACACAGGTAACTTTATCTACAATACTACTTTATTTATGCTTTTATTATTGCCTGTTTAAGTATTTTAAATGAAATAAGCAATTATCAACAATACAGTTTTTCTCATAACCGCTGGCTTGTAGATTGAATGGTTACAACTGTAATAAATAAAAAACACAAATCAGTCATAAAATTTAATTTGTTAATTAATGTGAGCTTGTTTCTTTGTTCAAAAGTGGAAAATACTGTACTTACGGCTAATTTAATAACCTAAACTATTAAATTAATTAAATGTCATACACACAACTAAAACTAAATTTAAAAGAATTAATATAACTAAAAATGAGCAGCATTAAAAATTGACATCAAGAACTATGAAGGGCATACTTCTAATTAAAATAACCAGGTGGAAAGAAGTGCACTTGAAAAGTTCACTGCTTTTACAGGTGGGACTTCCGGACAGTCTGAACTGAACTCCAAGTCAACACTGTTTAACAGACACATTTATCAACATTTAAACCTTCAAAGGAATTCCTGGATTAATAGCAATGAATACAGATTTTTAAGAAGCGAAAAGATATAGTGAAATAAACAACTTCCTGTAGCAGACGAAAAGCTAAACTGCCGATACGCAGCACTGCTTCGCTTTCTCTCATTCTCATATCAATTTGCAATATTCAATCTCACCTTAGGATTCCGCGCAACAAGCTCAACCTAGCAGCGGCCGCACCAAGATGGCAAAATTATAAAAAAAGTAGTCTTGACTTTTTAACATTAGCCTTTCGCTTCTTATATGTTTATTTTTTGTTAAATGCAATGTTTCTTTAACAGAAAAGTGTCAAGTTTGTTGCTTAACCCTCCCGGCGTTACTTGTCGAAAATTCGACCGCAATGGCGGCGCTCTGAATGATACCTGTCGATTCGTCGACATCAAGCAATCGTTTACAAACTATAATATTAACTCGGTTATTTTTCATAATAATACATCGTAATATTTATGAATCGATAGAGGAGATTCTACATTACATCGCACGTCTTTGGATTTCCTCTATTCCCTGTGAAACAAAAAAAAAAAAAAAAAAACAGCTGATTTATACAACGCAGTTATTGTGTCAACAGTCTGTCAGTGTTTCAGAGAATTCATAGAGTACTTTTTTCAGTGTAGTAATAAACCTTATAATGTATATATTTTCTTTTCATGTATAAAATTTGCAACAAAACTGCTATCTTGGTTTTTTTTTTATATAGTGAAATAACTCTTACTAGCATAGTGTAAACTTAGGACAAAACTTGGGAAATTTTGATTTTTTACAAAACAATCAAGGATAACATCAACAATACTCAAGGTACGTAAACAAAAATATTTTTCTAATATAGCTTATTTTGTTTACTTTACATTGATATATAATACTTTAAGATTTTACTTATTTTTGTGTGTGCTCAACATTTTTCTACAAAACGCTGCAAAGTAGCTAAAAAAGGCTGGACATTAAGGGGTGGACTACTGGACGCTGGGAGGGTTAAAAACTGTCTTGAGACATTAAAATGATAAAAAACACAAGGAACATAATGCTTTTTATGAAGCCAAAATACAATTCATATAGGCAGATTCCATTACTGTAATTTTTTTCTTGTAATGTCTTTCTTCAAATATATTCTAATCGTTGGTGCCAATCCTAGATTTGTGAAATCAAAATAAATCATGAATTAATATTTTATTTAGAGAAATAGTGTTCCTTCTCAAGAGATAATTAATAAAATGACTAGTATTAGGAGATCAAGTATTTTGTTTATTGAGAACGAAAATGAAATGAAAATTGCCCCATGGATAATGGAACATCTACTACGATTCCAAGATGTGCAAAATTTGATTTGAAATTAATTAAAATCATTTGTATTTCAGTAAGTTTGAATAAAATGATAGTTATTATTTAGCATTACACAGGAATTTTCCACTGTATTTTATTCAAATTGATAAAATTAAAAGATACAGCGTTAGCTTAGTGTTCTATAGGAAAATAAAAACTTACTCTGAATTCTAATTACATCTTTTTCTTAAGTGGACAGTTTTTTTACCATGGGGAACAAATTTTGATAATGGTTAATGTAATTTAAGCGAGGTGCCATCTTTAATCTGAAATTTTTCCTTCGACATTTAGTTCTCATTTTGGTGACGGAAGAGAGAATTTTGATACTGTATCAATTTGTACTGCTATCTGCCCGATGTCTAATAGAAAGCCATTCTGTCAGGTAAGCAACAAGACAGAACATAAATGTTTTTTTTTTATCCTCGTCATTTAATGAAATGGAACTTATGCTGATCCAAGACCTAGGGTTAATGAGTTTACATAAGTACCTTCCGTGGCAGCTAGCAGACGGTACTTTTAGCACGTCTTAGCTTCCTCCCTCAAAATAATCACATAATGTATTCTCCACTCAGCACACCCTAAGAGTATTAACAAATTTTCTTCTTTAGTCTGTGTTTAAGAACAACTGTAGGTTCTTACTTAAGTTTTCCTACTTCCAAAAGTGTTAATTTTAAATTACAATATGCTTCGTTGCCAATAATTCAGAGACTCACAGGGTTTCAATACCATGACATTCCATATTCGAGAAAACCTACAGAAATCTCTTTACAATACCCTTCCTCAAAATGGTCTGTCAATAAAAAGATCCAGTATAAAATAAATTATGTATATTTTTAAGGTTTCATCTATACTGAGAAAACCCTAATCTGCTACATGAAATAGCATTTATACAGCCTGCATTTCAGGGACAGCCATTAACTCCTATTCGTTTTTTTTTTCCAGTCAGTAATTGAATGTGTTAACAATTATTTATTTTATCTCAATTAAACAGTGTTGCAGAATCAGAAACTGATAAAAATCATGATAAAGTTGATAAAGATCATGCTATACTAAAATAACATTCCATTTTCGGGTTTGTTTAAATACAGTGGACTCATGATATATCAATTACGGTGGACCATTCCAGATAGCATTAATACCGTATACGCCAGATTACAAGGTTATGTGGTCTATGCGAAGACTATTAACCTCTTAAATGATACAAGTTTAATGCATTAGATGCTCTGCACTTTTCAAATTAACTTACATTTTAATTTGAACTCTGTTATATCAATTATTCAACTAAGGTAAACTTAAGAGCTATGTAGACTTCAGCTTACGGCTGACAAACATAAGATTCTTATGTCAATTTTATTCACAAAAAAATTAGTGTTCAATGATACAAAGTTTTTCTTACAAGTTGTTTGCATATTTAATTCATCTAATCCTTTGTCTTGTTATTTTTAATTATTTGTGTTGTGTTTCTTTTCTGTGTACATACGTGTTGTTTTAATAATGTCTGAAACACCTTAAGTTTAGTTACACTTCACTGTTCAGCTTGGTCACTGACTCACTACTGGTGACAAGGTTGCTACAAACATCGGGCAGGAAACTTACTATAAATAGGGAATGGA
The DNA here is from genome assembly GCA_035578905.1 of Stictocephala bisonia. Taxonomy (NCBI): domain Eukaryota; kingdom Metazoa; phylum Arthropoda; class Insecta; order Hemiptera; family Membracidae; genus Stictocephala; species Stictocephala bisonia. The sequence goes on from JAQJVL010000046.1 coordinate 1,124,268, forward strand.
CATGAAATATAATTTTAAGCCCAATAAAGGAATCCAAGAACTGAATGTGCTTTCATTTTCAGCACAAGTATCGTTTTACTCTTATGTCATGCATATAGAAGTGCAAGTCTACCAATAAAGAAATAATCCACCATTATTTTAATCTGATCCGGATAGTCGCAAGGCCAATGTAAAACATAATAGACACTAACTGCTATTATCTTACATCCATACCGTAAAGGCGTTTTAACCATTTACTAACGTTCGCTATGACTAAATGAGCTTAAGATTAAATTGATGTTTCAGTTAATACTAAGACAATTACCTTTATACCAACAAATTTAATTATTATTTCTTGTAATTTATAAGTAAAATAAATAACAAATCGTTGCAGTGTAATAGAAGTGTACTATGTTTAGGAGTAACATTGTCTAGTGAAGATAAGTTTCCGAAAGGGATTTAGCTGATATCCCATTTCAGAAATGTTGCCGTTATTACATTCCTTGTCTTCATGGTGGATGATAATTTGACTAGATATAGTGTCATCAACACACTTCAAGAATATTAGCCATTTTTCTTCTAACCTGACCTTATGCTTATCTTAAAATGTGAGCTAATGAATTAATGACTTTCTCTCATCCATACCAAAATCAACACTCACCAATTCATTAAGCTCCTACCGAGAACAGTTACGTATTAAACACACCTAACCATCCATCTTGCTCCATAATGGCTGGAGTACGACATGTCTTGACAACCACCCAATGATTATGAATGATTGGGAACAAACAAACAAACATTGTTAAAAGTGAACTACTGCCTCACAAAAACAATCAATTTACACATGACGGCTGCAATGACTACAAATACACTAAGACGAAAAGATCTTATGGGAATTTTTCAGACAAGCGGGAGGGAAGCTTACGCAAACAGCCGCTACGAGCGCTGCTCCGAAAGACAGGGAGCAGGCGGGCGAGCGCTCGTGCCTCCTAGTGGCCGTTTGCGTAAAGTCGAGTTTCTACCTGGACGACTGGTCTGAAATTTTAACATGGCTACTTTTCGTCTTAGTGTAATTGTAGTCATTGACGGCTGTCTCGTTAAACAAATTTCTATTTTCTCCGTTGCAATTTCCTTATATCAGCTATTAAACCCATCCCAAGTAGTTCTTTTATTAAAATTATGTTTATAGTTATAAATAAATCACCTCCAAGATGCAAATTCGGGCTTTCTTGATAAATACACCATTAAAAAACTATTTTCCAGACCCTCACAGGACTTGTCTTGTCACAATTTATTTTAAATTACTTAATTTTACTGCAAATTAAGAAATTTGATTTTAAATAATTAATGTTTTGTTTTAATTTTACTACGATGAGAAATACAACCACGCGTTTGGCATCTTATGCTTCTTAATATCACACAATTTACTAAATTGATTCATTTTATATACTCAACTGGTGAATGAGAGACAGCAACCGCAAGATCGCGCTTCAATGACTTCTTGCAATTATACCCCTCCCACCCCAAACTGTAGGGAGAAAGTTGTCCCTAATTCCAGCCTAACCACCTTAAACTTTCAAGGGGTAATTATATTTTCCTATCCTTTTATTTATATTCAGACTCTTTCCTTACTAAGGGAAAAAAAAACCATAATTTGTCCAATACCCACCCACAGTAATATTAAGATCGTCCATTTTGAGAAAGAAGTTGTGATGCACATACACAAATATATTAAAGCACAAACACTGCACAAAGCACTGTTACTAGGAAACCACTGAAACGTTGCATTAAGAGTTACGACTTCTAAAAAAAGAAAAACCTGTCAAACACAGTAAAATGGTTTGCCAAAATAAAATACCAATATATCATTATATTTCTGTACATTATAATGCATGATTGAAAATACATAACTATACTATTGTAAACCTCAAATGGCATTTTACCTAGCATCATGTATGGATTTTTACCATAACAACTCTTTAAAAAATCACAAACACTCGGAAAACATTCTAAAATCAAAATTCTCAACATAAGTTAGTTTTGAAACAATAGGACCATGCAATGAAAGTTACTATATGCCTGTATCTTTCTTTTAGTCTATTCAAAAGTTACTTCTATTTTCCAATTATCAGAGCAAAGGTCTAAATATAGGACAGAACTCGGTACTTTTCATGATTTCATTAGGTTATGAATCATATTGCACTAGCTGAATTGGAGTTCTGTAATTGATGTTATCTTTGCTCGAACAATATTTGTAATTACACTCATAATACTGTTAAGAAAGCAAAAATAATCAATGCACATCTACTTAGGGTTTTAAAAATAATTGCATTCATATTATCACCACCAATGTGACGGGTTCCTACCTTCCCACTAAACTGTACCATGTGATAATAGTCAGCCTACCCACTATCCCACCAATACATACAAATTGCATCCCATTGTACAGCATGGCACTACTAGTTATTAAATATTCACCAATGATCTCTTTGTTTTAAAATCAAGGTACAGATGAAGAAGACTGAGCTTTAGAACTATCAATGTGTTTAATAATAATCTCTAACACTGTACAGAGTAATAGCCTCGTTGTAAATTAACACTTAAGAAGGTAAGGTAGTAGTTATATAGTCCAGTATCCAATTGTTTCCATAATGGTATATTTTTAAAAATAACAATACAACAATAGCAGTTCAGAAGTCTCAAGTTGCTTAGCTCTTAAACATGACAAATTATAAAATAACATATTTTTTACAAAGTTTTTTGAGTACCAATCAGTTAAATTATGACCTCTCTGTATGTGGATAAAACTCCACATCAAATGGCCTTAAACAAATCTGTTATTATCTACGTGCGAACCTTTACCACGGAATAAACCTGGAATAGAATTGTTAAAAAAAAGTAATACAATTTTGAAAATCCTCGAAGGATTTAATGTCCCGTTTTGCCTCTGCTCCACTGAATGACCCCTATATTCAAAGGAAGAGAGACAAATCCGTAGAGTTTAGTCCATGGCTAGGAGCGACTGCCAGGCAGTGAATTAACTAAAATGCAGAGGTTTAGAATGCGAAGAGCAGCAGGAAGGCCATCATGAGACAGAACAGACCCATGGCCTCAGACAGGGCAAAACCCAAGATGGCGTAAGAGAACAACTGCTGTTTCAGAGAAGGGTTCCTGGCATAACCAATGATGAGGGAGCCGAATACTGTTCCGATACCAGCTCCTGAAAATCCACACGTTTGTTAATATACACAGAGAAAAGATCTTATTTTAAATTTCAAATTTGTTAAAATTGAAGAAAATATACATAGAATGAATGAAATTCACATTGGCAGCATCATAAACTTAGATAAATTAATAAATTTAGGTAGAACAATGTTGATTCAAATTCTTGTTTGCTGATTTAAATTTGACCTGGTAATTGAGTAAACCTTTGACCCGACTGGAGTATCTCAATTACCAGTTATATAAAAAAGGGGTTCACTAGAAACGATCTTAGCTTATTTATAATAGATAATCTATTTTGACCCTTGGTAAAATTATTGCATATCTATTTGATAAGAAAAGCTTCGTCATATTAACCTTATGTGCAACACAAAATGAAATGTTTCATCATTTGACCACTACTGACAACCAACATAAAATATGGTACCAAATTTAGTTTGTTTGAAAAATGATTTAAAAAAGAAGTAGCGAGCTTTATTACCAAGTACTAAGTAAGAATAGAAGTTGTTTAAAATTACCATCAGGACACAAAAAATTATATACATCAAGTATACTAGGATTAACAAATATTTGGGCCTACTGGACTCTTCAGTGATTATCATTCCACAATTAAAAGGTTTTAGTAACACTGTATCTACGTCATTTTATAATCTAAGACCATAACAAATATTTTTACCTAATTAGCTGCTTAAACATTTAACTTTCACAAATGATATGTACATGTACATATTATCAATGTATTCTGAACAGTAAGGCAAAAAATTAAGAACCTAGAAAATTTAGATTTATTTAAAAATTTTGCTTAAGAAATAATGTGAGAATATACTGTATAACATAATTGACACATTAACCAAAAAATAAATAATCTCGTAATGTGCAAAACAATTTGCGTTCCTCTTACTTTGATTTTATAAAAATTACATGGGAATTGCACATAGACTATTAAGGATACGGCCATACAGCTCTGTCGCTGGCAGTAAGCTGTAAAATGGAACGTTATTGCAGATTGCATTAATATACATAGATGAAGGGGCTAGAGCAACAGTTTACCGCTCTGTGTGGCCACCTCCGTATAAATCAATACAATCTAATATTAAAGTACATTTTACTGATTACCGCCAGTTGTTTTAAAGATTGCAGCCCATGTGGCCACAGCCTAACTGAGTAGTCGGCAGAAAACTAACCTGATCCAGCTACTCCCACTGTGGCAGCTCCGGCACCAATGAATTTGGCAGCAGAGTCAATATCTCGGGAGACGGCTGATGTTTGGAAATTTCTAACCAAGGGGACCTGTAATTAAGTTAATATTGAGAACAAAAAAAGGAACAGAAGTTCACTTAATATGAATACAATTTTTTATTCATAATAATTTCATTTAATACAAATCTTCTTCATACAACTATAAGTGTTGTAATATAAATAGGTTATGTATATAATCGGTGAATAAAAAATGTATAATTTAATTTTAAGGGCAAAATGGTTGAAATATCTTTCAAGTTAAACTTAATAAGAAGAGAGAACGCATATTCACGGGGAAAGTTAATTAGCAAATTTATTGAAGATAAAGGTTAAATAAGATACAAAATTTCGTTTTTTTTACAGTGATAACAGACAATTTGCAAACGAAAACTATCAACAATGTCGTTATGTAGATAGTTCTAAAATGTAGGCACTAGCATTAAAAATAATGGCAAATCTTTATTACAGACAGATGAACAGCTGTAACAAACGAACGGGGTTGTTTCCTTTAGGCTTTAATCCAATTAAATCACCATAATACAATGTATTAACGTTGTATATAATTATTTCCAGGGACCTGTGGTGGTGAAAGTGTGAAGTTAATGGTGAAAGACACTGCCAGGTATGACCACTCGCCTTTTTAAAATAATTTCATCAAAATTTACTCCTAGTTCCCTGAAAAAATCATTTATAATCATTGAACATTTCAATGTTCAAAACTTTAACTCCACATATTATAAATGTAATTGATGAATTTTATACTATTAATTATCTTAGCATTTTAAGTTTAGTTTATGTTCATGTTAGTGGCTAAAAAAATTGCATTAAAAACTTTGTGAACAAGTCATTTTAATTAGATTAGTACGCAACTTTGTAGATGTAATACCACCCTACACAAATAGTATACATTTCAAATCACAACAAAATTCTGTAGAAATGGCCATTTCACTTTTTGGATATATTACATGCATGGCCCAAGTAAGGCCTAAGAAATATTTTTGAAACTTTCTTTAGTTTCAACACAACAATCCTTCAAACCAATCTAGTGTTACCCTTGATTATATACACCTACAATAGATAAACCATCTAATAGGAATATTTGTGGCAGTAATTTTGTTAGTTAGTGTGGCCCGCAACCACAGCTGTTTTAAACTGCATTACATTTACATGGAGCTACACTAGCGCTTCACAATGGACCACAAAAAACAGCTGATATTTTGAGACTCAAAATTTAACATTGGATGGGAAATCTATTTGTGTATAAAATCAATGGTGTTACTAATTCAATTATAACATTATTGTTATATTTTTAAATAATTGTTGAACTTAAGACATATGAAATCAGTAAATTTTACCTACCTCATAGCGTTTAGTCACAACATTTGAGGGTAGAATAAGGCAAACTGAAGTGACTTACCAAACTAACACTAGGGGCGGAGGCAGTGTTTGTATTTTGTTGGCTCAACTGGCTGGGAGAAGAGATGGCACTGCTCAGAGGCCTCATGTAAACTGATCTGGACCCAGAGACCAGCTATAACACAAACAACATACGATGTAGAACACACTTAACAATACTTATCTTAAGGCTCACAAAGGTCATAGTACATATTTTAATCTAAACACTAGCTTGATAAAACAAAATATCCCAAATACTATACTATTTATATATTATATATATCTTGTCAGCCATAATATTCTTATAACTGCATTCTTTGGCATTTGCTCAATCCTTTTTAAACTATGAAATTAGTTATTAGGGTATCAGCAAAAAAGCCTTAATAAGCAAAAAGAGCTATAAGTGTTATGAAAGGACATTCAAAATTGTATTCCTGTAAAAAATGCTGTGTTGAGCTTAACCCTTTGCACTCGGATGGTATATAGGGTGTTACCATCACCATGTTGCTGTACAAATTAAATTTGTTTTGTACACGTCATCCTTCAGTGCTCGTACTGGACGGACGCTGTACCACCTTCCTACTCATGTTTTATTGACACCCGCCATGCTTTACAGCTCAGATTTAAAACACCTGATTGCATTGTTGTGCTTCTTCAGGTCACTGACCGTTGAGCTGGCATTTAAATAGTTAATGTCGAAATCTTTAAATCAATCGATCAATTTTAGTGCATATATTTTGAAAATGATAGTATTATTATAATTGGATGTACATGAATTTATTTATTTTTTGGAACAATAATTTAAACACAAAAATCAATTCTCATGTAGAAATAATACAATATATTAAACATAACTTACATGAAATAGCAAGTGATGGTCTGAAAACAATTATATTGAATAAATATTTTAAATAATTAAAAAAAATAAAATTAAGAAAAACAAACTAGCGTTTAGGGAACATTATGAAACTTAAACATTTTAATAAAAAAGACTATACATTAAATACATTCTTGATAAACAGATAAAATGGCAAGTAATACGTCACATAATATTCATATTAAGTCAGCTTTTCAAAACAGTTTTAAGACAAATTTACAAGGACTGTTTTCTGACACCGCTTCATCGTTATCGTATATTTCTCGCTCCAATATTTGTTCCTTATGTAATCTGACTTTAAATTCAGCCATATTTTAATATTGAAACACATAAATAATTTAAATAGCTTAAAATAAAAAAGGAAGGTTGTACACTCGAATACCGACCACTTTCATTTTCAATCAGACAGAAGCAACTTTAGACTTGTCGTACTCTTAAATGGTTCCTCTCTCTGTTAGTGATGTTCTTCCCTAATTGAGAGCAGCACTTACCGAGCTGAAATATAGTTTTTGTATTTTTCAGAGACCGAACAAATTAACCACTTCACCGGTACACCTGCTGTTGTACCATGCGAGTGGAAATTGCTATGAGGAGTGGTACAACCGTTGTACAAAACCATTCTTACGGAGGCGTACGCAAATGAACTACGACTTCTAGAGCAAGATGGCGATGGAAGACCTAACAAGAGCCAGGAAAGTTGTTGTAATTGTATACGAGCAAGCACAAAGGTTTTAAAATTATGAGGTTTCCTTCTTTGTACATTTTTTATAATTTAGTTTGTGTTAAAAATAGTATTTAAAATGTTGATACATAATCTTCAAGACATGGATAAAACACATTATTTAAACTGAACATTATTATCCCACTGTAACCATTAGTATTAAGAGCTTTAAATCTCGGCAAATACAATAATAATATATTTGGAGTTGGAAATAATATATTTATTTGAAGTTACGGAACTAATTTCACATTGGTTTAAAAATAAAGCCTTTTTGTAGTGTTGAAGATTTCTTTATCAATATGACTTAGCTGATTTGGTGTCATTTTTTAATTTAGTCAATTGATGAAAATATTATACATAGCATTTGAATGCCTACAGTTTAAATGTTTTAATTACCACATAAATATCTTATCTGATACAAAATGTAGAGGCAGTAATCAGCATTAAGTAGTTCATTATGACATTCTATATTATTATGATTTAGTATTGTTTTGACTTGCAAATTTACTTTTGTTTAGTGACAGTAAAATCTTTAATTCTTGGTATAAATATTATACAAATGTAATTTCTGCAACAGACAAGACCTAGTAACCAATAAACACACGTTGTCTAAATGAACACCCTATTATGTATTGATTATGCTAAATTCTAAACATAAATGTTAATTAATTCTGGATAATGAAACAGAATTGCTACAATATGAATAACATTTGTAGAAAGCAAAATAAATGTCAAATTTCCAGAAATTGCACAAAGTACAAACAACAAGTAATTTCCATGCTTTTACACAAAAACTCAGAAACAGATAGGTTATGTTCTAGCCACCCAATAAATAAGTGGCTGAAATCTCCTAAATTCTGAGATAGCATTAAATTAAAAATATCTCAACTTTTGAAGTTAGTACGATTTAACAGTTACAAAAAAATTAAAGTAACACTTTTTTACTATATGTATTATTTAATTTAATAGAACCAAAATTAACACTGCGTTGGTCGCGGCCCCCATAATTACGTGAGTGGTCGCGCGTTCTACTATTGTAGAACATATGTTTTTTGTTTTTTTTTATCAACTTTTGTTCATCTTTATAAAAGTATAAGGGCTCGGTTGTGTAAAAATTAGTACTCAATGTTGTATTATTTATTTATTAATTTTATTTGTAACTAACACAAGAAAAAAAAAACAAATATTACAAAAGTGTTTTGATTGTAATACAAGAATATTTCTAACTGTAAAATTTCTATATCAATATATATAACCATTGATAAAAAGAACAATTTTATAATGACACATTGAAAATCGATGAACAAATTCTTTTCCAGAAAACTTCTACTCAAAACAGTCATCACACACGCTTTTCTGATGGTCCGGGCACACCCATCTTTGACATTTTCCACACGTCTTCCTTGTTGATTTATTGCGACCTCTACCGTAAAGAAAACATTTTCCTACTCCAGCAACTTGTTCTCGAGGTACAGGTACGGATTATCCCTTACAAATTCTGTATCACTGTGTTCAACAGTTTCTTCCACTACATCTTCCTCACGTTCGTCTTCATCCTGTTCACCAAGTACACTTTCACCATACCATCACTTTCATTTTCCATCTCCTTTAACCATATTCGTAACTGTTCTCTATCACGTTCTGACATGTTTGTATATATTAATCAACAAATAAAATACAGAAAAACAAATATGTACAAAAAAAAAAACATTGAAAAAATATTTGGTACGCCAGTGGTCGTGCAATCTACAATAGTAGTACACTCCGAGATTTCAAGATTTAGGGCGAGTACGTGACAGCTAGAAGAGTGAAACTAGACTGGGTTGTTGGGAGGGGTGTGGGGGAGAGGTACAGTGACGCTCAAGGTCGGAAGTGCTGCCAACCGCTCTGGGTGAGAAAATAAATATACCTGTACTACAATAATAGAACGCGCGACCAATGCAGTGTTAAAAGAACTGAGTCTATATAAAAATAACCAACTATACTGGATGTCCCTGAACTCTTTTGATAGCTTTTAACAAATTTTCTGAATGTCAAGAAAGGATTAAAATTATGTATAAAATGTCCAAAAATCACTTACAATGATAATCTTTTTTACTTAACAATTTTCTTAAGAATCATGAATGGGTTTTTGTAGCATAATAATTTCAGGAAACAAGTTTTAAAAAACCTTAAATGTTAAAACATTAAATGACCATTAAAGCCCCTTTCATAAATAAAGTTACAATGAATAATTAATTATTGAGGCATTTAATAAGAAATTCAATACCTTAGTAAACATTTTTTTAAATCGGACATAAATAACAAAAGTAATTAGGAGCTTTTGACTTCTTAAATCAACTCAAACCAGCCAATATTGGTTATCAGTAGGAAATAATTACAATATTACAGTACAACTTCGGTTATCCGGCCTAATGTGGCGAAGGTCAAGCCGAATACGATAAAAGCTGGATAAAACATAAGTCATAAATACTTTGATTTTATTGGAGAATTATGTTTAATAACTGATAACAGACAGCAAGCGTAAGCGGAGCGCCTAGAATTGCAGGTGACACAATACGCTCTGCAGCTATTCAACTGAATAAAAAGTATATATATCTGCAAATTATGAGTACGTAAAATTGTGTACATAAAATAAACTATTCCACTTCCGACTTCCCTCACTCGCAAAATGGACTCTTCCAGCCAGCCACATTGAACAAAAGTAAACAACATTACCAGCTCGGATCTTCAGGCACATTATTAAATTATTAGGCAATAATAAGCGACCACTTGTCGAGTGAGGGTGACTGGTCATTACAGCACCTGGAATATGTGAAACGCAAAACCTAGACACTTGTGTACGACATTTGTGTTTGTATCACATCGACATTTGCGAATGAAAGACGCTTCCGTTAACTGTAATTTTTTCTTGTAAAAAATTTTTATTGTTATCTACTTGCCCAACCGGATGACACAGACTGCCGGATAAAGCGAAGCTGGATAATTGAGGTTGTTCTGTACTATCAAAATAAATGCCATATTTATGTTCAGTTGCACAACCTGACCCGGACGTCTTGAGTTGTGTTATAAGCTAATTACATCACTAATGTCTAGTGATATATGCTGCATATTATTGTGAATTGCTTTTATTTCAAAATTCAAATAACAATAGATAATAACAGATAGATACTGGAGTAGCTACCGACCTATTCGGCTGGCATACGGGCATCTTAACAGTTTGTATCTGTTTGTAAAGTTTCAGCAAATAAGCGATTAACACGGCTTGTCAAAGGGAGTTTTTATAAAGCACAGTCTTGGTTTTGCTACCAGTGACATAGCCAACCAGCCACAATGTATGCATTTTTCTGTTATTACTATCACTCAGTTTTTAAAATTAGAAGAAAACGTAAGAAAATGTTTATACAACCACACAGTTTAAACTTAAGACTCTAGCAGTTAACTTTTGAAAATGCACGGCAACAAAATTTAAAAGAAATACAATTTAAAGATTGTTTAAAGTCAAGATCAGCAACGTCAATACAATTTTGTTTTAATAACAAAATATTTCAAACAATCTATCACAGAAAAGAAAAACTGACGCAATTTCACTGAACACGAAATAATGTTTCGACTCCATTATCTTTAGTATAAAGCATCAGAGGAAAAACCCCTTTCTGCAATTATTATTAAACATACGGTCTGCTTAAATGATGATGTCATTGGTGACTTTACTAAAAGTATTGAAAGATGCTATTTATATGAGTCTCCCAAATGTTTATGAATGCCATCTCATTTCAGAGAAAAAATATAGGCCAACTTGTTGGATAAATAATTTCTATGATATTGGGATTACTACTTCATACTAATATTGTATGTTAGGTAAGTTGTTATAAAATGTTGATCGCTGATTTTTACATACCATATGCCTAAATGAAGAACTGTACTGTTTTTTTTTTTTTTTTTTTTTTTTTTTTTTTAATTCATTACACCTTAAGATATGATGGGCTACAGTAGGCTACATAATACTAGCTTTAGAGATAAAGAAAAAGGAATATACTGGTAACAAACATAGCACTTACAATACTTTAAATTATGACCTTCTGGCCAACTTATTGCACGGTAATAAGAAAAAAAAACAAATCCCTTCATGGAAGCGATGAAACACTACGCTGCAGAGTAGCTAACATTATTAGGCCTACTACAATCTGAGTTGACAAATGCAACCATCTTGCCTAGACTCAAAGTATTGAAGCCTGGGCCTCCCAATCTAAAAAAATACTGTTTGAACATCTATGCAAGGTCAACCAGGGTTAATCTCCCTCACTCAATATGATGTGAAATTGACTATATTCACAACCCACCCACCCGCCCATACAAGAACAATTGATATTGACCCACCCACCAACCCATACAAGAACAGTTGAATTAACCCAACCACCAGTCAATACAAGAACAATTGCTATTGACCCACCCACCCACCCATACAAGAACAATTGATATTGACCCACCCATACACGTACAGTTGTATTGACCCACCCGCCCATCCATACTCGTACAGTGGCATTGACCCACCCGCCCTCCCATACGGTGGTATTGACCCACCCGCCCACCCAGACGTACTATGGTATTGATTTTTTAAGAAAATTTTATAAGAAAAGGACACATTACACGTGAATTCCCATTTATTAAGAACAATTAAAATATAGATCAATGTTTGACCTTATCACTCATTAATAATCATTTCAGCAATATCTATAGTGGCTACCAAAGGGGTTTTATCTATTGTGGTAAAAACCCTTTGGTTGATAGTTTGTAAAACTGGCTTATTAATGGCAATATGTACAATTTTAAAAATTCCTCATTTAATACGCTATGTTGATAATTTTCCACTAAATACAAATTCTTGTTTCAATAATGAGTTTTTTAGTTCTGGTTAGCAGACCTATTAGGTTATATAGTTTATTTACAAGAATATCTTGAATATTCTTGTGTTCTAATTTTGTTGAATAATTTTGTGTTCTAAAATATAACTGTTTAATTATCATTTACATTTCTACTAAAACAATTCTAAAAAGAATACCATTCATAAATAGGCTACCTCAATATGCCTTTACAATCATCAGTTGCCAAGTGTATCTCAACAGGGTTAAGCATTGATTTCAACTAATTGTAATTCAGTCAAATTCATGTTTTACTAAACTGAATTTTATTATGCCCTGAAGAATGAGAGCATTTGATATAGCAGAGAATGTATACAATAAAAATGTCAAAGTTAGGTTTGGTGTTTAATTATGCAGTTATCTCTCTCACCTCAAAAAAATTAAAATTTACTGGTTGAAAGTAGTTAAAATTGAGTCAGAGCATCAGAAAAAACCATTTTATTGCAAAAAAAAAAAAAAAACTCAGGTTCCGAACGTTTTGGCCACCATAGGTGACTTCCTAAATAACTCAAGAAACAATAATTGTCATAGACCAAAATAGTTTTAAAAACCACGTTCAGCATTAAAAAGTACATCAAATTAAAGTTGAAATAAAAATCATACAAAACAACAGATACAACAAAACAACATTTTCAATCTTATACATTTTTCGATTTTCTTTAAACCAAACAAGTTTCATGCGAAATAAGAAGAATTTTCCCAGATAATTTAGACCTGATTCTACTTATGTAGAATCATCAGTGTATGCGTATGTACTTTTTATGCTAAACACAAGTATGTAATTGGTTTTAGAAACAAATTACCTTTTCCCCCCATAAGACACTTTTCTCAAAATTAGGGATGTTTCAGTCACCTGGCCTTCAGGACGGCCTGTCGTCCGTTTCTCCAAAGGAAACACTAAATGCGAATTTGTTTTTGAGATGATCAAGCAATGGCCGCTAATCATTATAATTCATCGAGAAAGTAATTTTACCATCACATAATAAGAATTAATTGTTACAGACCAAAATAGTGTACTAATTCAGATAAAAAAACTTGTCAAATCAACAATATCATTTAAAATTACAGAAATATGTAAAAACATTGTTTTTAATTTTTTTATTTAAAATGTAAAATTTTCTTAGAACTAAGCATCTCTCATGAAAATATAGCTAATCCTTCATCCATTTCACACTTTTCAAGTTTTGCTAGGTGAGTGTAAACTGCAAAATAACCATAATTTGTAAATGCAGTAAATAAAACATTGGAGACAACAAACTTGATTACCATACGGTGTAGTGTAACCAGAAAATTAAATAATGTAATATTAATAGGACTAATGACGGTTGGAATTTCTCAAAAATATGAATCTGAGAGGAAGGGAGAGGGGGACTGTCAATGGCTCAGTAAACACCCTAGCCCCAACAAGACATCTTAATCTGCCAGTACACATAACAGGGTTGAGGTTGCAGGAATGCTTTGAATGTTTACATACTATAAACTTCTAATATTCAGAATTTTTAAGATAACAATATTTAATAGAGAATGTAAATTTTAACTTTTATCTACATATTTGTGAATATGAAACCATAGAATTTGGAACACGTTTTAGGCTTAACAGAAAACATTAGATAAACCAATTTTACAAAGGCAAAATTGTTTTGTACTAATACCTATATACTGTACTAATACCTATAACATCATTCCATTGATTTAAAATGACTCATTAACATTTTATTTTTTTGATATGGAGTTTTTTTTTTCTGAACACAATGTGTCAACCAATGTTTCTATCATTTCCCGGAAATTATTCCTTATTGCACATTACGCATTTTCCAATTTTTTTTCTAAAAACTTTCATATAATGAGCTTATTTTAAAAGTACATACAAACATTTGTGGAAGAAAAGCTGGGGAAACTATGAAAATGAAAAACGGAACAATTTTTTTATTCTGAAATCCATCATTGTTGGCGTAAGTAAGTTATATTGTTGTGGATACTCAAATTAAGGTGAATTGTGTCCAGAATATAAATATGGTGAGGGTTTTACAATTGGAATATTATTAAGTGTGTTAGAGCCGGAAATGGGCTAGGTTCAGTAGTTGTTATATTTGATAAGGATATATTAGGCATTCTTGATCAGGATGAAATTCCGCACAATTTGAGTACCCATATTACTATTTGAATAAAACATTTTTTCAATTTTTCATCTTGGTCAAACTTTATATTATTCGCAGACGAAAAATGTTCCCCCAAAAAATCTTTTTAGTACTTTCAAAGTTACCCCATTATGAGTGTTTTGAGAAAAAAAAGGTGAAAAATGCATAATTTGCTATATCAAAATACACCCCTAAATAACCTGAAAAAAAAAAAAAAACTACTTTCACTGCAAACATGTCCTATATGTAAAGATAAGGACTACCATACAACCAAGTCAGTGAAACATAATTGAGTTAATACCTGAATATAAAAAAAATTTGTATGATGATAATGGGAGTTCCTAAAACATAACATCCGGCCTACTAAATGATCTGATAAAAATAAAATGAGGGGAAAAAACCACTTCTGGGGTTATCGTATATATCATTATGTTATTATATGTTACAATTACTAAAGGCTTACAGGATACAATTAATTAAGTCCGGTAGGTGATGACATGTTCAAATGTGCAATAGTTAGTTTCACCCTTTAACATGCAATTCAATCTGATATATGATCACGACATTCTGCTATCGAGGCCTACACTAACCATATAATGTAGGCGAATATTGAAGTAATTCAAGTTTACTGAACAAAAGAATAAACAAATTGTAGACCAATAGACTTTCATTAACCCTTTCAGGAGTATGGTATAAATCTATACAAAAAGTAATAACATCTGGCTAATAGACTTTCATTAACCCTTTCAGTAGTATGGTATAAATGTATACAAAAATTAATGACGTTCTAGAACGTTATATCTGATATAGGCTTAAAGGAGTGACTTATTGTTTTAGAATATGTATAACTTTATCCGAATGTAAGTAAATAAATTTCTGGGAAGGAGGAAGTATTATTCCAGTGACCTGGGTGGGGTCACCTAATCGAGACCTAAGTGGAGCTTTGTTCGTGGGAGGAGTAGTCATTCAAGATGTGTGAACGGGCTTTTCAGCCTTCTCACTGAGTCTGTGATATTATCAGTAACCAACAGTGTAAGAACAACAAAAGTCTGTTATAGGATACAATTAGGACATGGGTGCCATAGGCAGGAGAACATTATAATATTGATCAAATATGTTGTAACAAGAAAATAATATGTCATTGTATGGAAACAATATTTTTTATTTGTGAAATAATATAATTTTGAAGGCATTCAATATGAACAAAATCCACACCAACAACAACTGAACAACAAAATTGCATTTTCAGAATATAAACTTAACCTTCAGGCACCTTTGAATGCCATTATCAAACAAGAGATAAAGGCCATGCCGCACACAGTTGCAAAGAGCGACGATAAACATCTGCTACCCCTAAATGTCCGGCATTTCCCCCACCCTATACAGAATCTTCAAGGTCAACATGAGAAACTTAAAAGTGGTGCTACAACTCAACAATGTACGCTAAATAGTGAAAAGATACATCATACGAGCAATACAACATTATGCGCATATACCTGTTTTCAAATATTTGATATAAACAAAAAATTCTAATTTGTTGGTAAATTGCTCTTTCTTATGTTAAATTGAGACATTTTTGGTACCTTAAAATAAAACTGGTTAAAATGCAAACAAAAATTACTGTTATAATTTTTACTCCATAATGTCATTCGTACTCAAAATATTACTCCTCTAGGCTTGTGATTTCACAATGTTCCAAGACGTCAATACTTCTTAAAGGGTTAATATAATTTTAAATAAACTGCTTTAACCTTGGAATAATAGTTGTTTGCATTATCAAGTCATTGAATAATTATAGAGGATCCACAACTAACCTTCAGCGGACAAGCATTAAAAGGCTCTTTACTATTCAAAGCTGCACGATTTACAATATGAAAGATTCTTTTCCAACAACTAGGCTTATAAAAAAATCAGAAAATTATTGTCAATGAAATCAATGCTTAAGCTACATGGGCACTTACATAGAGTTAAAATAGGCCAAGTTAACACTTAATCATATGCACTTAAGTTAAGACCAATAGGATAGCCTACATCTATAATATAATTTGATAGCCTTCATTACTTAACAGACTAGAGCTTAATCACTAAATAATTAGCAGACACAATGAATATGCTGAGGTTAATAGCAAGAATAGGCTACTTTCTAAAGGAGAAAAGATATCATCCATTTGACTTACAAATGACCTTGAACCAAAGTACTGAGTTTGGCCAGAAAGACCTATCAAACTCGAGACTTATTAACAATGTCCACAAATTAAGATCTATTATCACCTCAATTCAATCTTAATGAGCCCTAAGAGATTTTCAAATCTCTCTTTGACTTAGCCTACTTAGGCTGTTTCTTACCTGAGCTGAGATACACAAGTTGAAGATTTTGAACAAACAAGTTTTGCTGAGTTGATATAATTTATAATAAAATTTACTCTAGGGAATCTTTCTTCTATCCTTCAGCTAATATGGATAATATAATATAAAATTGTAAATGCAAACTAGGGTATTCCTACTTACAGCAGTTCTGGCAGCAGGAGCAATGATTTTGGCAATGGAGTACATCTTTGTGTGTGTGGTATAGAATATCTAAAACAAAACGAAAATATAAGTATCGTAATTAATCGGAATCGATATAAACTATACACAGCTTTATGAAAGTTAACTGAGCTCAGAAGGGCTGGTCTGACAGAAGAGACTAATGGAATGTATTGCTAGCCTATCCCCTCACGAGACTGAACAACTAGTACAAGTGAAAGAGCAAACACACAAGGTAGCTCGCTCAAGCATTGAAAAGAACTACATTTGCTAAATTTAGAGTTAAATTTGACCATCAATAGATTGTCTTACCGGGTGACCTATAAGGAAAAATGGCCGTCTAAAACCTGAGACTACGTAGAAGTCAATTCGTTCCGTTCACTTCTAAATTAAGAAATAATTTATTTATTATACACTTATTACAATGAGAAATCATTAATTAAATTGCATGCCAAAACTTCAGTAACTACATGCATAAAATACCGAGATAAAAAGAGATATACTTACTTCCTCTGCTGCAGTGAAATCGCCAAAGGAACAGTCGAAGGTGGAGGAGGAAGGTTAGCTCACTAGACTGTACGCCCTATATTTTAGGCGAACATAGTTCCTCGCTCAAAAACGGAATCTGAAAGCAACGGGCCAATCAGAGAACAGTATTCGCTCAAGTTCCGTTTTGTGCTGAGTTGACACGGTTGCAACAACCCAACCCACCTCTATTGATCACCTAAATATAAGTCTATTGAAAGTGTCAAATCAGCTTCCCTAAAGGGATATTTTACATTTTAAAAGGAAATTCTTCATTTTAATTGACTAATATATAGTGGTAAGACCAAAATATTATCTAAAGACTACTAAAAATGAAAAATTACTATATTTTAGAAACTTATGTTTATTTTATGATATTTTTAGATTGTTCAAGCTGAATACCTATGTTGACTCGAAGCAATGGAATCAGCTGTTTAACTGTGTAATGGCTGTGTTTATGCTTAACATCTGTAAATTTAATGGATGTGGTCTTACTTTTCAGACTTTAGGCGATTTAATATGGCATATAGAAGATAATCATATTGGTAATTTAAAAATAAGTATCGATAATAATAAAATAATTTAATATATTTGTTCAGATAACCCTCTACGCCATCCCTAGGTTAGGTTAGGTCAAGGTCCTAGCCTTTTCGTCTTGACCCTAAGTTCACTTAGGATTAGTCCTATTCCTGATAATCAAGTTTGATTCTTTTCCCAAATAAATTCTCCCTGTAGCGTTTTTTTTTTTTTTTATTCCTCCTTTATTTATACAATGTTTTTATTACATTGCATATTTCAACATAGTCTTATTAGAAGTTTACCAGCAATTGTAGCCTAGGCTATCTTTAATATGACATTTTCATACTCCCATCTAAACCATCCATACTATTATTTTGATAAATATAAATGTGTTAAGAAATTAACAGTTTAGTATGATTAATTTAGCATCAGTTATTATCAAACAGAAATGACAAGAGATTTGTTTACTGCGTTTGCAATGTTTGTGCATAGCATAAATAACCATACTTTATGTTGTGTTATTTCAACACCAACCGAACAAGTGTCAACCCTAATCAACAAAACAATGAACAACACAGACAACCACCTCTAATTTCATGTAAATTTTAAACTCCCAGCTTCGTTTTTTATGAACGTAAACATAAAGATACCATACAAAAAATTATTGATTTTAATTATGTGTTTTTGCTGTCTCAAAACAACACATCTCCTCTTTTTAGAAAAGGAAAGAAAACTTGTAGATGAACTGTATATGTTCATGTCGTTGAATATTTTCTGGGTCTCATGTTATATTGAGATATATTTTCTGGGCAGTCTTTTGTAGTGGGCATGTTTTGTAACTGACCTTGATTATTTAGCCATTCTTCCAAACTTTTTATTCTTAGTCTACCTACATCAAAGGCATTTGTACTTCATTACTAACATTTTAAGGGACAATGGTCCAAACCCATCAAGCACATTTGAGCCAGTTTGTCCACTGGCTCAAATCAAGTGGACATACCTGGATTTGAGCCAGTGACCCTCTGCACATGAAGCAGAAGTGCTAAGCACTTGACTAAAGAGAAATATTGGCTTTTGGTGTTTTATTCTTTTATTAATTTATCAACCGGCAGTGCCACTTTTACAAAGAATGTATAATGGATGACTTAATTAGACAGCCATACTCGTAAGTATTATAATGATAATTGCACATTGAGAAAATCATGAAAGGCCCAAATACAAACTTACTTAAAACATGATACATAACAACAATTGCAACAACTTGGGCCAAAATATAACTCACATTGCAAATAACAAATAATAATAGTTTGAGGAATTAATATTAACCGTGTTGAATAGTAACAATGCTTCTATATATTTAATTACTTTACAAATTAATAAGAAATATAAGTTACCAATTACTGTAAGGGAAAAATCTGAGATATTAACTAAAAACAACAAAAAGTATATAATCATAGTTAATATAAGAAGTGAATTTCAGAAGACAGCATACTTTATGAGAAAGTTACAAGTCAACCAATTAAATAACAAAGCTTAACTTTACATTAATAATGAATGTGAAAACTGATCTTCTAATCAAATTTGATTGCAGTGAGCATTTTTTTAACTGACTTTTACCAACTTTTAACTTAAGGTACCAAGTATGATGTAGAAATTTATTTTTCTGTGTTACTATAGTTGGTTCCCACTTTGAATCTTATCTATTACCTTACCTAGATGGATTGACATTTTTCATACGGCCTTTCTTTTAATCAAATAAATTCCGTGATTGGGTTATTTACTGTTTTGCTCATTCTCAATACGTGACAATTACAGTAGGTTTTAACATGTCAAGGACTGTGTTTAATCTTCTGCATGAAAACATTTCTGCTAGGGCTCTTAAAGTAGATGTTTGGACCCTTATTTTGTAAGCAAGAAGTCTTAAAAGTAGATGTTTGGCTCCTTACTTTGTAAGTAAGAAGAACTGATTGTTGTCTATATATTGGGTGTCTGATTTGAAGTTGTCCTTGTCAGCAAGACAATCAATTTATTCGGCCAATCAACAATACAAAATGTCACTGGCTATAACAAGCTACATTTTGCAAGATTTGTGTTAGAAAGAGAAGCAAAAAATACACAGTGTAATAATCTAGATAATACATGATAAATATATGTATATAATAATAATAAAAATGAATTTACTGCAAACTATGCTCAAACAGGCAAAAGTAAAATATGCATATTAGAACAAAACCATGTTGTGAAGTCGAACAGGCCTAAATACTAACTAAATTGACTTAATCAGAAACTTGTGCATGATAAGAAAAAGCAACCTACAGTTAGTCCCTAAAAAATCACTGAATTTCTAAATTAGTATATTAAGAGAGATAGGACATCAGCAAACTTACCTTAAAAGACAAGTTCACTAACATCAGAGTAGTAGTCACAAACACAAAATACACAAAAGCTCACAAATTTTCAACACCACTGGCATTTTCTTCAGGTGAGTAGAGGGAGAGAGAGAGAGACACAGAGACACATATAATGAATTTCTAAATTATATTTTCTGCAAGCCAGTACAGAATGGTATTTAAAGTTTTCTTTTCAAGTTCCTTACTTGACAGGGCATTTTTTTTTTTAACTTCACTTGCAAGTTCACATGGGCTTACAAGCTTGTGTGTGAACTTTATTCAACAAGTGAAGTACTGACCGTTGGCTCAGTAGAATTCGAACCTTGGACCTTGCCCTCCGCAGTCAGCCACTGAGCCACCACGCCAGTAATATGATTAGAATATCTGGATATCTTCGTGAAGCTATTCCATTTTTCCTGATATGATAAGGCAAATATGTATAAGGAACTTTTTTCTATAGTAAAAAAGTTATACAGTGTGTCCCTGAACTCTCTGAGAATCTTTTTAGGTATTGATTGTGAGTCAAAAACAAGACATTTTTTATCTCTCTCTTGGAAAGATCCATCTCACCTCATCTCACCGTGCTTGCTCATTGACCCACTCGTACGCTCATACACGTACAGTGGTAATGACACACCAGTCCGCCCATACACGTACAGTGGTATTGACCCCCACTTATACACAGTACGTGTATGTGTGGGTGGGTGAGTCTGGTACCACAATACATGTATGGGTGGGTGGGTGGGTCATTACCTCAGTACGTGTATGGGTGGGTGGGTGGGTCAGTACCACAGTACTGTATGGGTGGGCGGGTGAGTCGATAACCACAGTACGTGTATGTAGCCAGGTACCGTATCAGACAGGAAGTGATAACAAGTCACGATAACGAAAGGACTGGCATAATAACCTGCCCATCAATACCACAGTACGTGTATGGGTGGGCGGGTGGATCAATACCACAGTACGTGTATTGTGGGCGGGTGGGTCAGTACCACAGTACGTGTATGGGTGGGGGTGTGGGTCATCACCACCATACATGTATGGGTGGGTGGGTTGTATTTATAATTTCCAAATCACCTCCGGTACCTGTACAGACGCCATTTTGTATTTTATACAATATATTTTTTATTTTAATAACTGTTTATCCTACAGATTTCAAATTTGGTAGATACACATTAATAAAACCATCTTCTTACTGAAATAAAAAAATCCAAAACGTTTTGCAATTATTTTCAAAATGACAACACTTTGAAATGTTTGATCATTAATAACTTTTGAAAGGTTGGGAATAAAATACAATTACTAGAAAACTGTTTTATTGCAAATTTAATTTGCAATCCAACAACATAACTGCATGAAATCATACGATAAACAACTAAGATTTGAGTATTTTTGTATTTAATCATTTATGCGTGAGTGTGTACAGCCATGATGTCATGCTGTGCGAGCCAACCACAACAATAAATCAACGATATATTCTGATTACTTTCATCCAAAACACTACAATACAGTGATTTGTAACATTATTGTAATTAAAATGTTCCTAGCAGGCAACGGGGAAAAGTTGCAGAAGATTTTCTTTGTTATTAAATTAAAAATTAATTATAACCTTAAGTAGTGCGCTAAAAACTAGAATTTTTGTAAATTCTAGGTTTGTTTTTAGAATTGTTGAAGATGCTGATATTATTCAAGAAAAAAATGAATTTGCTGCTGTACGCCAGTCCTTTTCCAACTAATCAAAAACTCTAGTTTTTAGGGCAATACTTAAGAGTAAAATTAATTTTTAATGTAAGAACAACAAAAATCATCTGCAACTTTTTTCCTGTTGCCTGCATTTTCATTTCAATAATGTCACAAATCACTTTATTGTACTGTTTTGAATGAAAGTAATCAGAATAATCGGTTGTGGTTGACTCACACGGCACGACACCATGGATGTACATACACACACATAAATTATAAAAAACAAAAATACTCAAACATCTGTTGTTTGTCATCTGCTATCATACAATGTTACTTTTTTGGATTGCAAATTAAATTTGCAAAATAAAGGTATTCTAGTGATTTTTTTGTATTCCTAACCTTTCAAAAGTTAATTAGGATCAAGAATTTCAAAGTGCCGCAATTTTGAAAATAATTGAAAAACGTTTTTGATTTTTTTAATTTTAGTAAGAAAATGGTTTTATTAATGTGTATACCAAATTTGAACTCTATATGTTGAATAGTTTTTTAAATAAAAAATAATTTGTAAAAAATAGGCGGCTGTACAAGTACCGGAGGTGAATTGGAAATTTTAAATACTATATTATGTCTTGTTTTTGACCCACAATCAATACCTAAAAATATCCTCAGAGAGTTCAGGGACACCCTGTATATAATATTGTTAGAGCTTTTAAAGTTCTTTAATTCCCTCAAGATAAAATGTGTGCCGTTATCAGTTCTAGTTTCCGTAAAATTTCATATTGCGAGAAGAGTGATCATAGACTTTATATCACTTTATATATTGTAGTTTGTCGATCATATGAGGAACATTTTAACCTTTTAGGGTAGGCATTGACTACAATCAAACATTCGTACATTTTTACCTCAAATTGTCCCAACAAGACAAGTTGAACTCTATCCCAAGGACTACTTGCATTGTTCTATAAATTAAAAGGAGTTCAGATTGATATTTCCTGTGTGCTTGACAGGAGGCCAATACTTGCATTTCTCTGACCATTATTACAATTGTAGAATTGTAGACTTCGTACAAATCTTTAATAACTATGTATGAAAAAGCATTGTTGTTGGTGAACAAAGGATTAAATTAGCGTACTTACTGCATAATATAAAATGTCTAACATATTATGCATATATGTTACAACATACTTCCTTTGCTCTCAAACCCCCATTAAAATCCTGGCTAAATTGAGACGTTAAAAGCAATGTAAATTGTAGCCACTTTAAACGTGATATTTCTAGTTTATTAATTGTTTGTATTTGTCAGCTATGTTTTCCATTTTTTGCATGGTTGGTTATATTTTATGCTATAAGGAGATGACCTTGCAGACCATGAATATCCAATTAATCATGGGTGGCTAAAATAATTGATCAGAGGCTACCAAAATGTATCTTGGCTGACTACCCATTTATGGTGTCATTGTCTATCCAAGTTTTTTATGAATGGCTGCCCAAGTTGTTTATGGGAAACTTAACAAATTTATCTTGGACTACCCTAGCAGGTCAGTGGCTACCCAGATTGATTTCTGGTGCCACTCAAAGTTAATCATAGGATGTTAACCCATATAATCTCGGGTGGCCACCTAAGATAGTAAAAAGCTACCCGGGAGTAGATTAATTGATCACATAGGTGACCATGTAAGTCATTGGCTACTCATGTTGATAGAGGTTGGCTACATGTATCATCACGGAATATAATTTAGTACAGGACATTTAATTATGGGTGGCTATCTAAGATGATCACTGGCTACCAAAGTATGTCAGTGACTACCCAAGCTGGCCATGGATGGCTACATAAAATGATCATGGGCTACCAAAGTAGGTCAGTGGCCACAAAGTTGATCATGGATAGCTACCTAAAATGATCACAAGCTACCCAAGCGGGTCATGGATGGCTACATAAACTGATCATTTGGCTACCCAAATAGGTCATTAGAACTTCACACACATAGGAGGATTAGGGATTCTGTACCTTTCTGTGTATTTCAGTGGTGTGTTGGGTGAGTCATAACCCCTGGTCAAATGTTTGGGAGATATGATTGACTATCACCCCTGTACATGTATGGGTGGGTGGTTAGGTCTCTGCACATGTATAGTAGACTTGGTGGGTCCATGTATAGGTGGGTAAGGGGATCATTACCTCTGCACATGTATTGAGACGGGGTGGGTGGGTGGATCATTACAACTTTACATGGAAGGAGTGGGGATTCTTCACCTAAATGTGTTTCGGTGGTATGGTGGGTCATGTTGACTTGTATTAAGTTTTGGGTGAGTCACGACCTCTGAATGCTAGGGAAAGTTGACGGATAATTGTATTCAAATATTTAAACCTAATGTAATGACTATAAATAGATTACCTTACTATTGAGCCTCGTATAATGGGAACTTATTATCTGTTATGTGAAATTATAGAATAGAATAATTTTTTTTTTTTATGCATATAGAATAGAAAAATTTTTTATTTTGCCAACAATTACAACATTTCCATTATTGTAATTAGTCTACTTTATTTGTAGTCTACTACAACATTTCCATTGTTGTAGTAGACTATAAATTAGTCTACTACAACGAAATCTATCGTTCATACATTATAATGATTTTATATAATTAGAACAACCCTTTAACAGAGAAACAATAAATTATGAAAACTATTTACAACCTGACTAGACTTAACCTGTGCACACTAAACCATGCTAGTTCAGCATGGAAGAGCCCTCCCTTCCACCCATACACATACAGTCTGTGGCTACCCAAGCTGCTCAAGGAGGGCTACTTAAAGTGATCTTGGGCTACCAAAGTAGGTCATTGACAACCTAGATTAATCTTTGTTGGCTACTTAAAATGATTTTGGGATACTAATGTAACTTAGGACTACCCAGGTTAACCCGTGTTACTACCTAAAATTATCATGGGCCAGCAAACTAGGTCAGTGACTATCCCAGTTAATGATGGGTTGCTACATAAAAATGATCACGGACTACAAAAGTAGGTCAGTGGCTACCCAAATTGATGTTGGTTAACTATCTATGTAAGTCAGTTGCTACCCAAGTAGATCATGTATCGTTACTTAAAATGATTACTGGGATACCAATGTAGATCAGTGATTACTCAAGTTTACCATGGATGGCCATCTAAGATGATCATGGGCTACCCAAGTTGATCGCAGGTACCAAAGATTATCATGGCCTATCAAATAGGTCAATGACTTCTCAAGTTGATAATAGGTGGCTACTTCAAATGATTACTGGGATACCAAAGTAGATCAGTGACCACTCAAGTTTATCATAGGTGACCTCTCACATGATCACGGGCTACCAAAGTAGGATAGTGACTACCCAATTTGATCACAGGATGCTATCCATGCTATCCACAAGCTAATCGAGTTGGCCAGTTGCTATCAAAGTGGATCACCGGTGACTACTAAGTTTATCATGGGCTCACAAAGACCCTAATTGATAATATAGAGCTGACATGGCAACCTTAATTGATCAGTCACCTCCCAAATTATTTCTCAAGAATGTCAGTTCTGTCAACAGATATTCTCTACAAACAATGGTTGTACTACAATAAAAATATAACCATGCATTACCTCACCATTTTAATTTTTTGGCGGAACTGTTAAAAACTAATAATTCTAATTAACAGAATTTTCAAGTAACATTTATGCCAAATTTAATGTTTTTTGCTCATTCCTCAAAAATGTTTTGAGAAATGTTAAGTTTTTAACTATAGAACTTTAGATGTAGAAACTTTTTATAAAAGGTATAATGTATATAGCAATAAAATAAACCCCTTTTTGCAGAAAATGTAACTAATCAACCCACCCACAGATACATGCTCAGTGGTGATGACCGACCCACCTACCCATATACTCTTACGGTGGTAACGATCCACACACTCACATTTTCACGTACCGTACAGTGGTAATGAAAGAAGGATCATGTGATGTGAAGATCGGGCACCAAATTTGTTATGTTTAGAAGAAGGAAGGTAACTGGACTTCCCAACCTGAAGGATATTGGGCGGATCTGTAACATTTTAGCTGACAAACTTCGATAGAAGGCTAATGTCAACCGGCACGACAATATAAATAATATGATTTAAAACTTGAATTCAGGCTTGTATTCTAAAAACTATGTGGTATATTTGTACATGTAATAGATTAATCTTAAAAATAATTTACCATGCATACGTAACTCTCAAATCTTTGTTTGGATATTCACTCATCACAAACTGTAGTTTTTTTTTTTTTTTTTTTTTTTATATATATAAACATAAAGTCAATAAGCTTACTAAAAACTTAAAATACATTCAATCTGCCAAAAATGATGTTATACATTTGGACAGTCTATGCAGTAACTTGACTTAACTTGAGTAATAATATAAAATTACTTTAAAAACACCATTATTTTACTATAAATAAGGCCGATTGCAGCATCATATTTTTCAAATTTAGAAAAACAAACCACCACAGATCAATTTTTCTTTGGGATTGACTGCAGCATTATATTTTTCGATTTTATAAAAACAGTCCTACACAGATCGATTTTTCTTCACAACTCGTCAATCAGATAAAAACCCTCTCCAAAAATAATTTATTTCTTTAAGGAAATTTAGTAGTGCTATATTTACTTTTAATTTAATTTAGACCCAGGCTGTCATTGAACCCTTTATTGTTGTAAAATGACTCTAGAGTAGAACCCGTTAACCTGGATTAACCGGAACAGCGGCTGATCTAGAGGATACTGGAAATTAAACAAAAATCATTATATGGTAAGTGCATTCATTATGTCAAAAATACTTAAATATTTATGAATACAGTATGATACTTATATTAAAATATAAAAACAAATTTTAAAAATAACTTCAATTATTAGGGCATCAACCGCAAAGATCAACTAAATACTCCGGAAAATGCAATTTTTAAATTTTTTACAGACTAGGTCATCCGGAGATAAGAGATCTGGTTTGACCAAGTCCGTGTTAGCGGGGTTCTTCGTTTTTTATGTACTAGCTTGATGTAAATAAAAAACTTTTGTAAGTTTTATTTGAATAACTTACACAAAGTTTATTAGCTAGCACATAAAATAAACAACGAGGGTAGACTGCAGGATATTTAACCAACCATTATCACCTAAATCAGCCCTGCATTATATCTCATCTCTTAAGCTAACAACACACATTTTAGTTTTGCAAAGAAGGACCATTTCTATTAAAATAATAACTTAAGTACAGCTCTGTAAAATGTTAAAAACAATTAACTATACTGGGCTACTTTATCAAAAGGTTCTTATATTTTTCTTATGTTTTATTACTTAGTAAATACAGAGTACCGTACTATTTTGTAATCATGTTGGGACCTTTGAAGAAGTATATGTGATAAGATTGCTTTAGATCCCAAATATTCTAGAAAAAACACCAGTTTAACATAAACATCCATACATGTAAGAGAGGTATATCAAATATGTCTACTTCAATATAATTAACTTCATATCCCTGAATACAATAGAACCTTGATTAATCAGGTGGTATGCAAACACCTTGATTAATCAAGCTTCTATCAACTGAGGTTTCTATTAGCTGGGATACGACTATGTCAAGGTCAGCTAGTCATGGTAGCAAACGGTGTTGTAACGCATTTGTGAAGAGGAAAGCAATTACTGTGCCGAGAGCCGCCAGATAGTCTGCTGACTTTCAAGTGTTCAAAGTCATGCAAGAGGAGTGGGGAAGGAGGAGTCTTCTTAATGATTGTGATCTGAAATAGTTAAAGTACAAAGAGCGTAATTTTTGGAATTAATATTCGCTAATAAGAACAATCTACAGGTGCCTTCAGTTATCCTGAACTACTACTTGCGTGCGTGGTTTTCTGTTGGCAACGTAAAGGCGTTTCTGTTGGCTTTTACTACCTTTACAGAGGGAGTTATGTCCTTCTATTGAATTTGCGGGGCAGGCTATGAGGGGGAGAGAGGGGTGGGGAATACATTACTTGTTTGTTAGTGAGTCAGGATCTTTAGTAATCTTAACGGCAGTTGTGATAAAATCTAGAACTACATTCCTTAGAGTGTTAAACTGGGCACCCGGACAAACACCTTAAGGGCTTGTCTTGTGTTTGTTGTGTTGTATAATAGTAATAGTTGCTTTCGACAGCATGATTGTCATAAACGAAATATAGAAAAGTTCATAATTATGTAGTAAAATAAATATTAGAAACATGGCAAATAATCAATTGCTAGATTTGTACTTAACAAAGTTGGATAAACCCAGATCTTTATTTTATTTTATGAAGTCAGAAGCATGTATATAAGATAAGGAGTCATGTACGTTGATCAATTACAATACAAACTCAGCTAGCTTGCTCAGGAATAGGATCCAGAGGATTATTGACATATTCATTTGAATGCTGTCTTTTAACACTTTGTTTAATATAATATCTGAGAAGAGATAAAATGTATTTGTATAAACTACAGGCCTTAAAATAAAAATAGTCTTATGAAATTTACATGACTGACTACATAACTAATAATATTTTACTGAACAAATCTTGAAACTTCTTGAACTTATTCTTGAAGAGCGTTTAATTTTCACATGTAATAGAAGCTGAAAAATAGAAGCAAGTCCATTTTTAATTGACTGGTTACTTTATCTGCCAATGAAGAAAAAAACGTGTCTGCTCATCCTTATGTAGAAATATGCTTTAGAGGAATCTATTGTAATGAGATTTCTGCACAATAAAAATAATCATTGTTTGATGTAAGATCAGTAAACAATGTTATATTCTGCTATCTAGTAATACAAACATATAATTGCAGACTATGACCCGGCTGTATTGGAGCAGAGAGAACAACAGCAGCCACAATGTATGCCTTTGAGTTACATCCTTCCATTTTTTACCGATGCAGCACGGAAAGATCACAAGGACACCAAGCCAAAAATATTAAAGACAGAAATAACAAAGACTACTCCTTCTCCTACCCCCCCATTACATGTACCTGTGCAAGTCCAATCCTCCACTCAGTCAGTCACACCCAACGGTAAGGTATTTGGCATGGTACAAATTTAAATACAATAGAAATATTTCATATGGTTTTATTTATGATCTTAATAATTGGCAAGATATAATTTCCACATTTTTGTGTTAAAATTAACAGAACTAATCAAAGGGTGTCAAACACAGGGTGGAAAAAAAAAGCTTCTGAAAGTCTAGATGAGAATTACTGAAAGAAAATTTTTACTTTACATTTGATGTGTCCATGTCACAACATTTACATTTCTGCAATCTGAAACTGTCTTCAGGTGAGAAGAAACTGACAACATGAGGGAGAAACTTAATTTAACATCAAGATCTGGAGAGCAGGCATGTCCAGCAAAAACTTGGCAAACATTCTTATTAGTTGAATTAATCTATCATGTATACACAAATCCTTACCGGCCCACTCGTACGCCCCTCATAAACTTTGATTTTTCTTAAACAGTGAAAACACATCGCTTATCTAGAAGGCTAAACATTAGTATAACTACTGTATACCAGTTAGATAACAGTATTATATCAATTGCATTAATGATTTGATCTAAAAGCCCAATTTGAAACGATGCTACATTGAGTAATGTGATCAAAGCTATGTGATATAATGTTGTCATGTAACCAACTCTAAGAGACTTAATGGTGATTTTATATTGAACTCGTACTAAAAATCAAAATAAAAAAATGTTTACTCCTCTTAAAACATAATGCAATGTATTGTAGTGATGGGCGATTGTGAATGGTAACAATCAAAACGTTTCGAAAATTGGAACCATCTAATGCCTTTAGAATGAATATTTTGCATTCGAAATTTTCAAAACGAAAGTACAATTGTTAACTTTAGATAAAATAATATGGTTGAGATAGTTTTTAATTATTATTGAAGGCCTAGATATTATATTATGAAATAAATGACACAGAAATGTACGAATTATATCTTATTTGAGTAAATTGTGCTAATTTTCAAATTACAGTTTTATTACATGTTATTTATTTAAAATTGTGAAAAACATTGTATTCGAGAATCAGGGTAGTGCCACAGTATAGTATAGACAGTATCGAAGCGTACTCTTGAGAAAATTGCAACCGGCTCGACGTTAGCACTCGTAGTGGACAGGTATCGCAGAGCTATGCTATCTCACATTAATAAAGTCTTTTAACATAGACCTTATAATAGAAGGTGTATGCTTTTAACACCACTTTTGACATATACAACAGCTGTTTACCCACTAAGTTCGCTAACATCGCTGCGAAGCAAGAAAAACGACTGAGCTTCGCTACTGTATTTATATTATACTGTGGTAGTGCAGCTACAGACAATTCAAACTGATACAAGTCTGAACTTAAACATTATACAGCTGTATCTGTAATTTATATTACCATTCCATCCAGCCAGGACTGACAAAACGAATGAATTCATTTGAACTAATCATTTTGAAAACTAAAACCTTTCGAAACAGGACATTTTGAAAATCGGAACATCTCACAATCGCCCATCACTAATGTATTGACATCGTCAGTATTCAAGCCTATTTACTAATAAAAATTTGAAAATAAAAATATTGATTATTTATAATAACAATAAATAATTGACATATACAAAACAGAAACTTACAAAAATAAATAATTACAGGTTTAAGTTTAAAAAAAATAGTGGAAATAAGACATTGGCACATAGGCCATATGATAACAAAAATGAGTTTAAACAGAAAAGAAAGCAAGTACAACACAACTTAAAAAACATTTAACAATAAACAAAACTTCTATGAACGATAAAATATAAATAATAAACAATAATAAAAATAATAAAACAGATTGATAGGCCTGTAGTAATAATTATTTTCGGTTAAACAAATAAAATATGGATTAAGGCGAACAAATTACATCTATGACAGAAAGTGCCAAGTATTCATCAACAGAGTAAAAAGGTTTAGTTGACAGTAGGCTTACAGATTTAAATTTACAAAGACTAATGGTGTGACTTGTAATACATAGTTTATTAAACAAACTGATACTAATTCAATAAAATGGTGATTGTGACTTGCTTAATCAACAGAATGGTTGATCTAAATGTAAGCTGCCCCTAGTTGAATAGTAATGAACTTTTTTTATTACAGAATAATCACCGAGATTCTGTTTGACTTCAACTCGTACCTTTCAAATGTGCACGTACCTTTCTAATTTGTAGCCTCAGATCTAAAGTTCCAGAACACTGCATATAGGCAGGTTTTCCAGGTCACCTATCTCAATTGCATTGTGGGTATGTGGTTGGGAATGAACCTGGGCGTTTTTACAATTAGCAATTTATGTCTTAAGTTGTTTACTGGGCAACTTTAATATCGAACTGAAGTATTTTTATATATTGTGTAATAGATGTGTAATCGATTTATGATATAAACTGAATAAGTCAGTAATGCAAGTAAAATGAAATAGACCCTAATTACAAAATTGTAAGACCAGGCCGATTCATAAAGTTCTAAATTATATCAAATCAACTTTAAACTCCAGTAGTTTAGCTAGGCAGTTAAGTAGTTTTGATGTAATAGTTTGACAGCTAAGTCTATTTTTATAGTATATAAACCGACTCTTAGATCTTGTGTAGTACTATCTTCTCGTATATAGAAGTTTATCACTTCATCAACATACTTGAGATATACATTTTACATGAAAATAGGAAATATGCCTGAATGATTTTCATTTCCCAAAAGAGTCAGTTTAAGTTACTATTAAATCTGTTGTGTTTAAGATGAATTTAAGATGTGAAAGCCAAATGCACACAGAGACTTCAACCCACTCATCAGGTTTTTTATATAAAAACTTGATAGCTTCACTTCACACATAAGCTTGATGGTCCACCCACCCGCTATTTTCCACAGAATCTTCATGACCCACTACCTGTCCCACGCAGAGGCTTGATAATCCACCCACCTGCTCTTTACATAAGAGTCTTCAGGATCTATCCACCTGTCCTTTACACAGAGGCTTCATGGTCCACCCACCCGCTCTTTTCACAGAGGCCTCACGACTCACCCACCTGCGCTTTCTTTACACAGAGTGATCATGATAGTCTTCAGGATCTATCCACCTGTCCTTTACACAGAGGTTTGATGGTCCACCTACCCGCTCTTTTCACAGAGGCCTCACGACTCACCCACCTGTTCTTCACGCAGAGGCTTGATTGTCCACCCAACTGCTCTTAACACTGAGTCTTGGCGACCTCAAGTATATTTAGGAAGATCAATGGAAAGCATGGATAGTTAAGTATAAGGATCTTGTTCCTTATGTTAAAATATTGATCTCCCGTCACAGAACTAAATCCAACGTTCCTAGTTTTTAGTTCTACAATCATACGACTTTTATCCCTAATAGCAGTGTGGTACAACACAGAATATGACTAACATGTTTGACATATTCTGTTTTATGTAACTATTCTAATAAAATTTAATGTTTTTATCGTAATGTATGATTACATATAAAAACAGATGTTTGAAAGGAAAGATTTTCTGAATAAAATATTATAATAATTTACCAGTTTTGTTTTTTTGTTTTTTTTGTTTTTTTTGTTTTTTGATGCCTGGTTTTTGTTGGATGGTTTTAAGTAATCATATATATATGATAATTTAGTGGGTTATT
This sequence comes from Stictocephala bisonia, assembly GCA_035578905.1. Taxonomy (NCBI): domain Eukaryota; kingdom Metazoa; phylum Arthropoda; class Insecta; order Hemiptera; family Membracidae; genus Stictocephala; species Stictocephala bisonia. The sequence goes on from JAQJVL010000046.1 coordinate 1,157,094, forward strand.
AAGATTTATTCAGGTTCCAAAATCGGGCCATATACCAAATATGATCCCTTTTGTATCTGTTTCATAAATATGTGTAAGGTGGGTAGGATGATAACACTTACTGAGCCCTATCAATCCATAACATTCAACGCATGTTAGTCTGTCCCACCTATTAAATACACAATTCTTGCCCGATTGATCAAAAGCACATGAAGATATAGAACAAAAAATATGGAAACGCTTTCACTTTTCTATAAAAGTGAAATCTTGTGCATCATCATGGTTACAAAGAACACACTTTTTGACGCCATTAGCGACATTTCATCTGTTCAGGGAGATGGCTCACGTGGAGTTGAACGAAAATCTGTAATGTAAGCCTAGGTCGAGTTTGGTATCAAATAAAGGTCTACTCAATAGAAATTAATTGGCACAAACCGGACTTCAGAAGGTCTATCCTTTCCAGAGTAGCGATAATTTAAATTTCAAATTTACTAATTTGCCAAATTTAATTTCTTTGCTTTTTAACAATTTTAAGTAAATTATTCTGATCAAAAATTATAGTTTATGGAACACAACAACTCAAAAAAATTAAATTATCAAATTAACTATGGAAAAAATAAAGTTGTTGTGAAAGCGTTTCCATATTTTTTAAGCTTTCACTGTATTTTTTCCATAGATAATTTGGTAATTTAATTTTATTTATTTATTGTCTTCCATAAAGTTAATTTTTTATCAGAATAATTTACTTAAAATCGTTAAGTAGTGGGAAAAAATATTTTAAAATCATTAAATTTGAAATTCAAATGATTGCTACTCTAGAAAGAATAGACCTTTCGAAGTCCGATGTGCGGTAATTAATTTCTATTGAATAGACCTTTAAATGGATACCAAACTATACATAGACTTACATTAAAGATTTTTGTTCAACTCCACGTGGGCTGCCCCCTGAACAGATGAAATTTCGCAAATGGCATCAAAAAGTGTGTTCTTTGTAACCATGATGATGTACAAGATGTCACTTTTATCAGTTAAGTTATAGAAAAGTTGTGAAAGTGTTTCCATATTTTTTTCCATCCTGTATGTGCCTCAGATAACTTGGAATGTGCTCCTGGATATGTCGTTTGGTCTTGGGGTGTCTTATACCAATGAAGAAACAGGCATAAATATATAGAGTTTAACAATATGTATCGAAGGCAAAGCTTGTGTCTTAAATTGGCGATTATATTCTTAAGGATTATCCAGATCTAATCTAAGGCTAGCAGCACACTATCCTGTTGTGCCAGTTCTACCAATCAGGAGTGGTTTTGAGGGATGGAAAATATACATTATTTTGAATGGGAATGGTCACCCTATCTGTTTTAATCGCATATACCAGATCCAACCGCGAAGTGTTGCAGCATAGTGGGACAAAATAAAATGAATTTTTTAAGAGCAGTCACGCTGTACGGTTGTAACACTCAGTCATTAAAAATGTTTGCCTTTATTCTAAAAAATATATGGTTCAATTAACTAAAACAAGCAATTAAATATTATTCAATTTTAATCTTTGCATTAGTAATATTAAAATATGTTAGTTAAATTAATATTTTAAGCCTAAGTCTACACAATACCTATATCAATCATTAAACTATTAGCTGGTATTCAAATATTTAATGTTGACATCACTGATCATTCATTGACGCGAATGGAAGGTTTAAAGTAGAACTACTCATTTCTTTATTTTTTATTTATTTATTTATTACATCGCATACATCTCTTATAGGGAATTTCCCTTAGACAGGCGAATTGTCACATTATTCTTATGCTAATCACATTACATCCTAAATCCATATTATAGTCAAAGTTTAAAAATAAATATGACAACATGAAAAATTAAAAAAAAAAATTAAGAAGGCTACCGGTCAAAGCAAAGTTATGTCTCCAAAATCATGTTAAGTATTCAATGGTGCTATAAAATAACTTTGTTTTCAAATATTTAGTTACTTCAGCTTTGAACTTTGTGTCTGAAGTAATGGATTTTATGTTCTGGGGGAGTTTATTGTAAAATTTACTTCCTGTGTATAACACGGATTTTTCAAAAGATGATGTCTTGTTTGCTGGTATTTGTAGTAAATGTTTGTGTCTCGTATTGTAACTGTGGCCGTCTAATTCGGAACTAAAGTGTGAAGCATTCAATCTCACAAAAATCACAATATTTAGGATGAAGATACAAGGTAAAGGCAGTATTTCAAATCTACTGAATATGTTACGACATGAACATGTGGTCGGAGCACCAGCCATTGCTCTTAGAATTCTTTTCAGAACGCGGAATATTTTAAAACTTTCAGAGGAACAACCCCAGAAAACAATTCCATATGACAAATGGGAATATACATAAGCGTAATATACAGCTTTAAGAGAAGATAAATCAATTGAACTTGAAAGTTTTAGTAAAACATAAAAAGCTTTGTTGAGTTTAGAATGAAGCTTGGTTATGTGTTCGGACCAGGTAAGTGATTTGTCAACTGTGATACAGTACCAAAAAAATTTACGGATTTGGATAGATTCATTGAAGAATTAATATATTTAGCCTGAGCCCTGATAATGTTGCTATAATTTGGATGAAAATTTATAGTAAAAGTTTTCCCCCTATTCAGCATCAAACCATTCGAACCAAACCATGTGTCCATGTCCTCCAGGGCGTCATCCAGCATATGTCCAAGATTGATTCCATCGCTACTTCTCAAAAATGCTGTGGTGTCATCAGCAAATAGAATTATACTAGAATTCCTTACATTGACAGTCAGATCATTAATATACAAGAGGAACAACAAAGGCCCAAGAATGGAACCCTGAGGAACTCCGGCCACAACTTGCTGATAAGACAATTGATGATTAGAAATATATGTGCAGTGAAATCTATTGACAATATAAGAATGAAGTAACTGGTGGGTCTTTTCCTGTAATCCATAATACTCTAATGTTTTTAGTAACAGATTGTGATTAACAGAATCAAATGCTTTTGTGAGATGGCAGAATACTCCAGCTGAAAATAATTTCTCATCGAAAGCTTCAAAAATTTGTTAACTGAAAAATAGCATCTGTTGTAGATTTATTTTTTTGAAAGCCAAACTGATTGCAGTGTATTATATTGGAGTTTATTAGATAATACTGAAGTCTATTGTATATAGCTCGCTCAAAAAGCTTGGAAAAGGCAGGAAGAATTGCAATAGGTCTGTAATTGTCGGCAGACGATGAATCACCTTTCTTTTTATACAGAGGCGTTATACGAGAAAATTTTAAAAGATGAGGGAAAACACCCGATTTAAATGAAGTATTGATAATATGTGTCAGGGGCAAGCTTAGGTGTTTGATGCAGATTTTAACTATATAGGGAGGGATGTCATCCCAACCAGAAGAACTTGTTGACTTAAGCTCCTTTGTCAGGGTTTCAATTTCATCAACTGTTACTGGGGGAAATATTGGAAGTGTTGTGGCAGACTTACCAATTTTCTCAAGAAACGACTGTGAACTGATGAGATTTGCAGAGAGATTGAAGTGCCTTGTAGTGTTAAGGAAGTGTGTGTTGAGAATTTCTGCAATGTCTAAAGGATCTGTGAAACGATTCCCACTGTCAGTGAGAAATTCAATTTGAGAGTGTTTTTGCTGTAAAGAAGTTTCTGATTTTACAACATTCTATGCAATCTTTGTTTTATTGAAAGCGTTTTTAATTAAATTTGAATTGTATTCTATTTTAGCTCTTTTCACACATTACTTAAACTCTTTTTTGTATTTTTAACATAGTCTACAAACATTTTGTCTTCACTATTTTTGCTTAACATATGCAATTCTCTTTTTCTTTGACTGGAAATAATAATTTCAGGAGTTACCCACTTTTTTTAAAGGTTTTTAATTAGATTTAACTGTAACTGTTTTTACTGGGAAGCATGAATTAAAATGCAATTTGACAATTTTTAGGAACAAACTATATAATACATTAACATCAGTACTGTTCTCAGACCAAAACGAATCCCAGCTTTCATACTCCAATAATTTGGACAAAATTTGAAATATTACCCCTTGAAAAATCTCTTTTTGAGAGTTTCTTACTAGAGCCTCTCTGAAAACTATTTTTAAATGTTAAGATTTGAAAAGTATGGTCAGAGAGATCGTTATCAAATACGCTAATTTCACAGCTTTCAAGCAATAGATTTGTATAAATATTGTCTACACATGATTTTGAGAATGACATAATCCTAGTAGGTACTGAATTATTAGGTATTTTTTAATTGTAAGAATGTAACATATCTATAAAATTATTTACATGGTCCTTCTTATCAAGTAAGTTAATGTTAAAATCTCCTGCAAAAAACAATTGATAGTTAGAGTATTGCTTATTAACATAATGTAATAGTGAGTCAAACAATTGAAAAAATGAATCAAGGCCCAACTTATCATAGTACGTTGCTCTATATATACAGATAACAATAGCTGGCTTATGCAGATTCAATTTAACCCCACAACACTCAAAAAAATATTCTTTACAAAACTTTTCTAAATCAACTAAAGGATCAACAGTTAACTCATTCAAAGCAAGTATGCCACACCACCTCTTTGCATTTTTGATCTAGAAAAACTATTCACAATTTTATAACCCCCAATTTGATTTAAAATGAAAATATTAGAATTCAACCAGTGTTCAGATATACAAAGAATATTTGGTTTTTTATCAAAAGATTCCAACAGTATGTTAAACTCCATTGCTTTATCAACTCTACTTAAACCTTGTATGCTATAGTGCATGATAGAGAATAAATTAGTTTTATGTCTGTTAAATGGGTGCATACTTTCAGATCCTAATGTATATTTTAAACCATGGGATCCTCTAAAAAATTATGAGTTTCATTAGAAATTAATGAAGTAGTGTCTTTAAAAGAAGCGACGGCAACTTGCTGTTGCTCTACCACATTCTGCGATTCTGTGATAGACTCATCGGAGAAACCAGTAAATTGAGAAGCCATGGAACACCTTTGAGAAATACCTTCAGAGACACTGGATGTCGAGAACTGTGTGTCGGGTTTAGGATGTTGGTGTTTCTTAACATAGTCCCTCTTGATTGTATCGCTCAGAACTTGGCATAGTTTTCTTTTCCCTTTAAAATTAAAATGGAGACCATGTTGTGTGTAATCACTTCTTAATAGTTTAAAATTATTCACTGGTACCAGATTTTGAGTTTGTTTAGTTAGTTCTAAAAATTTGCTGTTAAAATTATTATTAAAGTCCTTAATTGTAGAGTTGAGTGGTGGTTTATCAAATCGCTGAAAAATTCCTGGGAAAACTACATTAGTTTTTTTTTGCTAGATTACACAATAAGCTGAGATATTGGTCTGAGTCAAGGTCATTATACTCCACAGAATCCTGGATGTCGTTAGTACCCCCCAGTATTACAATATAGTCCTCCTGTGAAAAATCAGATGTTAAGGTGTCCAAGTTAATTAAAAAAAAGTTTAATTTACATTATACCAAGTTACTATTATATGGTAACTTTAACTAGACTTTGAATTGATAAAAATTTCACCTTAGCATTATAGTCACGCTTTTTTTTACACGGTTGAAAGTCCTGAATGTTGTTCTCTGTTTCACTATATCTGGCCTATAAAACTTGTAGTGAGAAATCAAGTGATGTTATAAATATATCAAATCAATATTTATTCAAAGAATATTGTCAAAATTAGCTAAAAACTAAAATATAATCCTAGAACTGCTAGATATAGTGCCCAGTGGCATTCACAGCATTCTTACATAATTATTGTTTGGTAAAAATTTCATTTAAGGTATAGAATTCTCTTTTAATTAGAAAGTCTTTAAGTTCTTTTTTAAATTTGATGTCATTTTTTTAATTTTTAATGTGATCCGGCAAAATATTAAGGAACTTAGCACCCATATATGTGGTTTTTTTTTTTTTTTTTTTGTAAAATTCTAAATTATGTTTTGGTAGAGTCTTGTTATGTTTGCCTCTGTTATTATAACTGTGGAAATCACAGTTTTCTTTAACCTGATTTTCATGGTTTTTAACATACATTACTGAGTCCAACATATACAAGCTCCAAACTGTTAATATTCTCAAACTAGTAAATTGTAATTTGACAGATTCATCACATTTTTTTATTTAACATTATTCTTAAAGCTTTTTTTTTGTACACCTAATATTCTATTAAGATTTTGAGATGAAGTTCCTCCATAAACTAAAATTCCATAGGCTATGTGAGATTGGATGTTTGCACGGAAACTAATTTTAACAGTATCACTGTTACAGAATAAAAACATTCTTTTCAAGGAATACAAACCAGAATTCAGTTTTCCCATCAGGTGGTCAATCTGTTACACCCAGTGCTTTCAGTATGGCTATGAAGATTTTGTGTGATATGCTATCAAAAGCCGTGGTGAGATCCATAAACACACCAGATACACATTTTTTCTCATCGATACTTTTAATTATTTTCTCATACAATAGTATTCTAAAAACTTATTGGGATGTTACTTTTATTTAAATAAAATTTATTAACCCTCTCTTTCAAATGTTTATTATGAATGATGAAAGCCGCTGCAGCGTCTCTCAAACATGCCTGTAAATAATCGCTCATTATTCCACAATCCATTGGGGTGAAACCTTTTTTGTTTAAACTAGCAGGTTTCACACTTTCGTTTAGTGCCTGCCAACACGTGTAAATAAACATCGGTAGATCGATATAAATTAATCGAAATACAACAGCTGTTTCGGTTGCAACTGACGAGAGCGGCTGAGCACCATAGTATATAATGTATATACTGGATATAAGTGTTGTGAATTGTATATATTCTTGTTCTGCACTAAATTTTCTACAAATTGGCTATCTTGGAATTATTTTTTGTGAATAATAGTACAGTTTTTGGATGGGAACAAGTTATTAAATTTTTGTATTGTTTTACTTTTCATTTTTACCAAAGGGGTATTTTGTTGGGAAAGTAAATACAAAATTGATTGTTGTTTCATTTGAAAGTACAGTATTTTCTGATTAGTTTTATATATAATATGTCTCAAATGGGGGTGAGACATAATTTATGTTTTTTACAAATTTATTAAAATGAGTGCAAAACGCTCAAAAAGGTCTGTCATGTATAATAAAAATAATCATCACCTAGAGGGTTAATATGTTGATCCGAATCACTAGTATTAATAAAGTGAAAAGGGGGGCCCAATATGTCTGAGTGTAGGTTTTTGTAACAAACCAGAAGCTTTTTTCTTTCTTTTTCTCTTAAAAAAGAAAGAAAAAAGCTTCTGGTTTGTTACAAAAACCTACACTTCCAGAGCAGAAACATATTTCACCTTAGAAAACATTATAAATACTGCATGCACATAGTGTTACTCCACCTGGATGGGAAGGGACTGGTAAACTTTCTAATCACAGCAGAAGTGGTGCAACAGGACAGTCTGCCGCAGGCCTGGAGTGAAGGTAGGTTGTGCCATAGGACACTTCACTTCTTCAGAATTTCTGTCCTGATCACATGTAATACAGTATATGCTAATTAGGATATCTAATATACTTTTACCAATTATTAATGTTATTACATTGATAATTGTGTATATATATATACATAATCTCAGGAATGGTGCTACCATCTGTATGATAAGTTAATTTCTATGTGACTTGAAACATAACTCCCAATGCTTCAAAATGATTGGAGTTGTTTAACTTTACAAACATGTTTAGAAATCTTTTTCTCCGCAAACTTTAGTCCTAGTAGTAAATCATCCTCTATTATGTTTAAGAAGTTTTGTTAATAGATATATGATGTTATTTTATAGTATTACTACTAGTAAATAATACACTGGTTTATTGTAAGTAAATCATCCATTTACATTTTAAATTTTTTATAGATTTCAATGTTAAAGAAATGAATTTTTAATAGATGTTGCTGTTCCTCGCCCGGTCTTAACCAAGCCATTATCTGTAGCTATTATTGAGGTTTCATCATCAAAAAATAAAATTCCTCCGAAAACGCAAGGAATTAATGGCAAGTGCTAGAGTGAAGTGCCCCTGTTTTTATTTGAGTGACTAACATAACATGGTGTTTCTTTGTTTAACCATGGGAATTTTAGATAACATTAATAATTTGATGTATATAAAATTATTATCATCGCCTGATCCTGCACCAATTAATTTGCACAGTGACAGATTTTAATTAATCAAAATAACATATAATATTATTCAATCATATCTTTGACCTCAGATCTACAAGTTCATAAGAAATGTTTCATTTCATATTCGATTGAGAATGAATTTAGTGTACATTTACATCAAAATCATGTTTGAATATGTAATTGAGGTATATGCCTTTAACTTCACGATACACAGTGTTTTTTAACTGTACCACAGTTATGAGTAAAAAAGCTGACAACAAAGTTTAAATAATAAACATTCTCTTGTTTATGGAGAGGATTAAAATATATGTAGGTAACATTTTTCAAAATACCTGCCATACTTCAAAATGGCGGCCAGTTCAGTTTTGTCTAATGTAACACGCAATATTTTATGGTGATTTCCGTTAGTAAATATAATTTTAAGACTTTAATATTTGGTTATTTTTTTATATATCCAAGCGTAAAGGAGTTACATAGAGCCTAGGCCTATCTGTTATAAGCACGCTAGTAGACCACCATTACCATAGTCAGCCGTTAATTAGAATCATACCATTGATGGAACGTAAGCATTACTAACCTATAAACTTTCAGTCTGTCAACAATTACTATTCACTGTGCCAATTACTCTGCATCACCAAATGCAATAGATTTTTATGGTTTTATGTTTCCCAATTAGTTTTATTTTTTTATTTTGATGATCGTATATTAGGATACCTGACTGTTTTTGAGATTTTTTTGTTATGGAGTTTACAAACAAAGAAAATCTTGGCTGAAGTGTATTACTAAGTAACAATACTTAAGTGCAGCAAGAACTGCTGTATGTGTATGGGTGGGCGGGTTGGTCAATACCTCTGTGTGTATGGGTGGGCGGGTGGGTCAATACCTCTGTGTGTATGGGTGGGCGGGTGGGTCAATACCACTGTATGTGTATGGGTGGGCGGGTTGGTCAATACCACTGTATGTGTATGGGTGGGCGGGGTGGTCAATAACTCTGTGTGTATGGGTGGGCGGGTGGGTCAATACCGCTGTATGTATGGGTGGGCGGGTGGGTCAATACCTATGTGTGTATGGGTGGGCGGGTGGGTCAATACCTCTGTGTGGGTGGGTGGGTCAATACCACTGTATGTGTATGGGTGGGCGGGTTGGTCAATACCGCTGTATGTGTATGGGTGGGCGGGTTGGTCAATACATCTGTGTGTATGGGTGGGCGGGTGGGTCAATACCGCTGTATGTGTATGGGTGGGCGGATGGGTCAATACCACTGTTTGTGTATGGGTGGGCGGATGGGTCAATACCACTGTATGTGTATGGGTGGGCGGATGGGTCAATACCACTGTATGTGTATTGGTGGGTCAATACCACTGTATGTGTATGGCTGGGCGGATGGGTCAATACCACTGTTTGTGTATGGGTGGGTCAATACCACTGTATATGTATGGGTGGTTGGATGGGTCAATACCACTGTATGTGTATGGGTGGGCGGATGGGTCAATACCACTGTTTGTGTATGGGTGGGCGGATGGGTCAGTACCACTGTATGTGTATGGGTGGGTGGATGGGTCAATACCACTGTTTGTGTATGGGTGGGCGGATGGGTCAATACCACTGTTTGTGTATGGGTGGGTCAATACCACTGTATGTGTATGGGTGGGCGGATGGGTCAATACCACTGTTTGTGTATGGGTGGGTGGGTGGGTCAATACCACAGCTTACTCAGCTAGGATGAGTGCACACAGGCATGGTTTTGAAAGGTGATGGTGTTTAATGTTGTAATGTTATTTTTAATGTTTAAAAGGTTTTATTTAAAGTCATTAAATTTAAAGTGTTGTACCCCAGCTACTACTTTAGATTTCTAACAGGTTGTAAATATCATTTTATATAAAGAAATAATTTTAATAAATGGACAAATAAGTTACTCACTTTTTAGTCCCAAGAAGCACATGGGGTTTTCATTATCAGTTTTGTTTTTTATTCAATTAAAATAATTAATAGTAACACACTAGTGTCACAGCCAAGGAACTTTTGGATCTGGTATTGGAAGATTGTTGTATAGATATTGAGAGGAAGCAAAAATTGGATTGTTTGGATTATTGAGGACAGGAACTCTGAATTAAGTGAATACTGTAGTCTCTTCTTGTTGAAGATTGTCCCCACCTCCACCCACACAACATTCAGTTGCACGTCAATACAAGTATACAAATGTACTAAAACGTAGGTAGGAGAGATTCGTGCACCTTGTGCCACCCCGGGTAATTCTCCCTCCCTGCAGGGAATTTCGGTTTTGTAGGCAGCATTGTAGTGGCACACCAGTAGCAACCTTTCTCAGCTAACAATCCAATGTCTAACCCTACTTGTTCTTTAGACACGAGTGAAAGTTAGTTTCGTCTGTGCAAAAGTAAATATTTTACAAATTAGTTGTGGCTTAATTATTACTAGGGTAAGGATATTATGAATACGTTAATACTTTATTCATAAAGAGTGCTCTTTTAGGCTTATATTTTTTCCTATTAAAAATATTGCAAAACAATCAAACTATACAAATTATTATTTTAGGTAATGCGAATAATTGGTACAGTGAACAGTAATTGTTGACAGAAAAATTGGTGGTGTACGTAAAAAAAAATTGAGCTTTCCACTATATTGGGAAGTGGCAGCAATTTTTAAAAATCGTATGTACATATTTTAATCCTCTCTTAACACAAGCGAATTGTGGCACGGTTAATAGAAACTCTGTATATGATCCCCACAAAGATTGGAGCTGTTTCTCTTTACCATAAAATTAGTGTTTCAAAATGCCAACAGTGTGATTGTACAATTTGCAAACATGCAAATCTTGCCCCTTATATTTACTGTGACCTTGAGTTATAAGAATACCTTTCTCTCATAACTTTTAATGTTTTACATAATATAACTCATAACAATGACATTTTATAATGTGAAATTTTTGTTGTTATAAGTTTTTGTTCAATTTTAATTATTAATGTTACTAATATTAGTTCTCCAATGCAAGGTAATGTATCTGATGTACAAATTTGAACATGAATATAATGTTGATTAACTTAACATTCATTTTCAACTGGTAAAATGTAATGTATCCACATGTAGATCAAATGTATCGTATATTTTTCCCTTTCTCTTTCACATTCTCATTTAGTTCACAATCCATGTTTTCAAATAATGTATGTAAAACTATCTAGTCCCTACTGTCAATTCCTAAAGCTCTGTCATTGTGATTTTGAATCATCTGTGGGGTTTTATTCTGTGTGTAGTATTATGTTTGTAGCTCTAATGGTAATGTGCTAGTGCTTTTGTATTTGATAAAGGAGAAGCAGAGTGTCAAGCCAAAAACTCATTAAACAGCCTCTGAGTAAATCTGAGGCATTCACACCAAGTAGTTGCTGGCTTGATCAGACTCTGACGTTTATATTGAGGCAGCTGAACTCTATACATCAACATTTTTTCTTGGCTTAAATATCGTTACTTTATGTAGCTATACAGGGTAGAAAAAAATATGGAAACGCTTTTACAACAACGTTATTTTTTCCGTGGATAATTTGATAATTGATTTTTTTTTTTTTGACTAATTGTGTTCCATAAAATATCATTTTTGATCAGAATAATTTACTTGAAACCGTTAAATAGTGGAGATATAATATTGTTCAAGTTAGTTATTTTGAAATTCAAATGACCACTACACTGGAAAGGATAAACCTTTCAAAGTCCGGTTTTCAGCAATTAATTTCTATTGAATAGACCTTTCATTTGATACCAAATTCAACCTAGGATTATAATGAAGATTTTCGTTCAACTCCTAGTGGGCCGTCCCTCAGAAATGATAAACTGTCGCTAATGGCGTCAAAAAGTATGTTCTTTGTAACCATGATGATGTACAAGATTTCACTTTTACTAGTGAAGTCTTACAAAAGTTGTGACCATTTCCATATTTTCTACCCTGTATAAAACGTTTACTTGTATATACGAAATATTCTTCAGCCCATACAAATACTATTGAGATATAACAAAAATCAAGGAAAATGTCTTTGAATGAAATAGAAGTTTAAAGTTGGATTTATAAAATGTAACATTGGACTGTATTTAACTGTTTTTAAAAAGCCCTTTAAATAATGTAATCTTTAAAACTATTTATAAATTTTGGATTGTTTAGATAGAAGGGATAACACATCAGCAAGTGTTCTAGGGAAATAAATACATTACAAGTTTGAAATACAGGATTAGAAAAATAGTTATGCCATAAGCAATTTTTCTGGACATAAAGGATGAAGTATTATCCTTCTTAAACAGGTTTTTACTGATGTTTGAGGAATGGAATAGAATTCGTAATCAATATGTCAATGAGATGTGAAAGCTCTCAGGCATTTGTAATCCATTAATGGGTTTTAGATGCTTACTGCATGTCACACTAAGTCTACTGGAGGAGCAGCCAAATTCATTGTGTATTGTGTTAAGTGTTACCAATTGATTTTCTATAAATGATATTTGTTCAAATTTTGAGTTGAAATTTGTACAGTCATCTTGGGCTAAAAATGTAGATATATATAATTCATTGCTAGACTGCTGGGTTCAATATTGTTAACAAAATTGTCTATTGCTGTTTTGGAATGTTCTGTTACTCGAGTAGGAAATTTTACCATATGTCTCATACCATAATAAGACAAAACATTTACAAATCTATTATAAGTATGATTTTTCACCAATACATCCACATTAAAATCACCTGTGATAACTATTTTTTTCATATTTTTTACATAGAATTTCCAGTAACATTTCAAAATTTTAAAAAAGGTATTTAAGTTTGAACTGTTTGGTGATCTATAAATACATCCCAATACAAAAGAAAACTTACTAAATATGATTTCTGTCAAGCAAAATTCAAATTCTTTTTCTATTAATAATGGTTGTAAATGAGGGCTTTCTACACATTTAAAATAAACATTTGTATGAGTCAAGATTATAACACCTCCACCACGTCCTAGAATTCTTGAATAGAATTCTTCCACGATCTAAATTTGGAGTGCCAGTGGTCGAGCGGTCTAAGATGTCAGGACTTTGCACCTGAGTTAGAGATAGTGAAGGTTCAAATCCTGACCTTGATATTTAATTATTATTGACGATTGAGATATACTTTGTGTATTTTATTCAATAAAATAATTTTGACTTTGACTTTTTACTATAAGTGAGGGAGTATGTCCTTCTGTAAAATTTGTGGGGCAGGGCAGGTGGGGGCTATGAGGGGAGGGGAATTAATTGCTTGTTCGTTAGTGAGTCAGGATCTTTACTAGTCTTAAGGTAGGGGTAGTTGTGATAAAATCTAGAACTAAATTCCTTAGAGCACCAAACTGGTTGTCCGAACGACTGCTAAACTCTGATGGCAGTAGCGAGTCACGTATTAAAATAATGTTACATACACAAATTTTACATTTTGTAGGACAAATCATTCATTGTGGTAAAATTGCAGCCTTCAAAAAGTATGTTGTAAACTAAAAATAATATTATTTTGCTTTAATATGATCTGAATAATCAATAATATAATTTTCAAAAAGAGTAAACGGTAAGATTATGATATATTTATTTCATTAATAATGGTTTAATTTAAAAGGGACAACTACATCAGCAAATGTAGGGACATAATTTTACTAAAGAAAAAAAAATACGTTCAGTATATCAGTTCCTTTGTTCCTTTTTTTCTAATTTTTTCACTAAGCCCACTCAAAACTTTAATTATTTTGACTGTGATCTTTCCTCCTTTAAGGTCCCAAACTTTAATATAATTTATTTTTCATATATATGTATATTTTGACATTTAAAAAAAATAGCTAATATTTAAATTGACAGTTACTTTTAATGAAAACTTTTAGCTCGGTTATAGCCAATTCTTTCTTTCTAACTAGAATCTATATTCTGGTGACAACCGCATTAAGGTGCTATCTACAGTATTTACAAGACAACTAGACGTTTCGCCCATGTTGTGATGTGGCATCCTCAGTGGTATCGCCAAGACTGAGATAAATCCTCAGTGCTATCGCTGAGACTGCCTTTTTTTGTATTTTCATGTATACTCGGGGTGCCTGTATCCATCAGTTTACATTAAATTTTACATTTCTAGATATTAATTAACACTACCAAAGGATAGGAAAACTACCATCTGTCAAATTCCAATATTTTCAAAAAGCTCCCAATATTACATGCTTAATTTAATTCACACTAAATGACAGGCTTTGTGTGCCAACCCCACCTTCGGCCTCATTGTGGCAGTTTGTAGCATGTCTTATTCAGGACACACTCGATACCTCGGTGTGTTGTTACATTAACATTAGTAAGTAACCTGTACACTTTATGGGAGTAGGACAACGGGAATTGCCTCAATATTTAGTGTCAGTGAATGAGTAAGTCAGTGTGTCACTAAACCCAGCTTTATAGTATTTAGATTTTGTAAGCGATCCCCTCAAAATTTTTGAGGTAGGAAGAAGATAAGATGGCTTAGTTACATTTATTTTAAAGCTTTAGTAAGGGCCAATGATTATTGGATAAATGTCAGAAATGTAAAAATTTACTTGGTTTTGCCCCACTGGTCCTAAAAGACACATTGCATTTCTATTACTACAGTGTTTTTATTAGTACATATTTCAGCTGTTTATGTTTATGCTGGTGTAAACATGAATATTTTTAGTCTATATTTAAAACTGTCTGATTTTTTGATAAAAAACAGCTGAAAAACAATACTAATTATTTGTCCTGTTGCTTCTAATAGTAAAGTGATTCATATTTGGGTTGTGCAGGTCTGTTTTAGTTAATTCCTTTTTTGTAAGCTATCCTGCTGGTGATCTCATCATTATGTGTCTGTCCGTTTCTCATTTTTGTGCATTGCTCATCTTTAGGGGGCTGCTGTTGATCTGTCAAAGTAGTGAGTTGGCTACACAACAATTGTTATAACTTTATTGAGGTAATTTGCCGTATCAGGGTTTTTTTCTTTTGAAAAGGTTTCAGACAGGTTTGTTTTGTAACTCAGATTCTGGCGTCTCTTTTTTTGTCCTATTAAATCTTGTTGGCTGAAGGCATCTTCCTGATCTAAGGTCAGCAATTCCAGGCTCTGAACCTTGTGCTCCAATTTATGGATTTGTTATCTTCACAGTTTGGGCGAGCCGGTGGCCGAGTGGTCTAAGGCGTCAGGACTTTGAGCTTGGGTTAGAGATAGCGCTGGTTCGAATCCGGCCTAGACTGAAAGATTTATCAGTAATATTCACCTTGTACTGTACAGGTTCGCCCCCTTACTCTGACTGAATAAGTTCCTCGCACAGATCAATGGTCTATGGGGAATGGTCAGAGTAAGGTTAAGGAGATCGGCCTCTCCTTTAAAAAAAAAAAAAAAAAAGTTAATTTTTAAATTTAATCTCTCTTGAAATTAATGTCAGCTTCTTCAGCATTGCTTTCAAGAAGTCGTAGAGATGCTGCATATTTTTGTTTGTCATTATTTTTTGTAAGAGGCTACAAAAAGGACAAATTGTTGAGGTATTTTTGAGGTTCATGCTAGCAAAATTCCATTGTAATAATAGTTTATTCAGATATTGTAAATATGAAATTAGCTATGCCAATAAGTTAACAAATATCTATGTCTACTTATTATTAAATCTAACAATAGTTATAAGCTGCAAGCTTCCTGTTTATTGTTGACACTAGTGGTGCAGTGCTGTAACCCAGCTACTTGGGGAGGAAGTGTTTTGGAGATTGTATGCTAGTAAGGGTCCAAATGTGTGAAGGGTAGAGAAGTGAGTATAAGGCTAGTCAGTTAGCTTACAGTCAGACCATGGTTCAGGTTCTACATAAAGCTGTAGGTCACTTAGTTGCTTTGGCTATCGGGCTATTAATAAATGTCTCTTTCTAAGGAACAGTCAACTTTAGTTATTAATATTACTGAACTTGTTGATCTACACTCATCACACTCTTCACCCCACATATTTGCTCGTATCTCTACCATTGGTGTCTTAGTAATGAATGAATATAGATGTAAGTTCTTGATGTCAATAACATATGTTCTTAGATATAATCCAATGCACTAATACATGTCTTTATGATAATAAATATATTTAATTCAGTTGAACACTAACATAAAACTAAATAGTTTTCTTGAACTTTTTCCAGTATTGAGTATTTTATTATATTTCATATTGCAGGCAGCGAAGCAGATGATGATGAGTTAGTGAGTGAGCTGGAAGACAGTAATGATTCATGGACAACACCAGAGGAATTTAGCTCTGAGTTCATCCTTCGTTATGGTAGCAAGTAAGTAGAAATGAAGTAGGATTTGTGGACATCATTATTAGTGTACGAGTATAAGGTGTTTAATACTGTTATCATTAGTAGGATCCAAGTTTAATGTGGACGTGGGAGGACCCTATGTAGTTCAGTTGTGCCATGTGCTGGGTGAAATCAGCAGTTATAGGATGGTTAAGTAGCCCATCGTATGTTTTCCGCTTATTTATTGTTCAGAGTGTTTTTAAGATAAAAAAACTGCCATTTTCATTTTCTGACACTTTTTTGTCTCTATTATATATGAATTCTTCCAACCACCTTACAAATATCAATGCCACATAACAAAGTAACTTCGGTTAATTCTAAGGGCTCCAACACTGGAGCTACTGCGGCCACAACCGCAACTGGTCGCATCATGTGCGACTGGTTGTGCACCCTGAGTCCACCCAGTTTGCTCTGGTCCATATCGTCTGGTCTCAGCTACCACAGCCAACAATTCTGGTTGCTTCGGCCAACTGGTTAATTCGTGCATAGTAATGAATTATTTGAAATCTTGGACACCCCTCCACCTGCACCTAGATTTGTTTAGAAATCAAATATGTGGTCAATGAAGGTCTTTGAGTCAATTGGATTCTTACATACAGTCAATTGGATTCTTATTTTTGCTCAAACTAACTGATTTTTATTATGAATGACTATATGCTTGGTTTCTATAAGTTTGTTTAAGTTTACAAAATTTAAAGTCAGTCAAAAATTAAACAATGGATTCACTGAAGAAACATCCAAGACGTCTGATTGTTTTATGTCCAGTTACTGATACTTTCACGGGAGGAAACACTCAAGACTTGGAAGTAGTTTTATGTCCAGTTACTTATACATTCATGGGAGGAAACACCCAAAACATTTAGTAGTTTTATGTCCAGTTACTGATACTTTCACGGGAGGAAACACCCAAGACTTGGAAGTAGTTTTATATCCAGTTACTTATACATTCATGGGAGGAAACACCCAAAACATTTAGTAGTTTTATGTCCAGTTACTGATACTTTCACGGGAGGAAACACTCAAGACTTGGAAGTAGTTTTATATCCAGTTACTTATACATTCATGGGAGGAAACACCCAAAACATTTAGTAGTTTTATGTCCAGTTACTGATACTTTCACGGGAGGAAACACTCAAGACTTGGAAGTAGTTTTATGTCCAGTTACTTATACATTCATGGGAGGAAACACCCAAAACATTTAGTAGTTTTATATCCAGTTACTGATACTTTCACGGGAGGAAACACTCAAGACTTGGAAGTAGTTTTATGTCCAGTTACTTATACATTCATGGGAGGAAACACCCAAAACATTTAGTAGTTTCATGTCCAGTTACTGATACTTTCACGGGAGGAAACACTCAAGACTTGGAAGTAGTTTTATGTCCAGTTACTTATACATTCATGGGAGGAAACACCCAAAACATTTAGTAGTTTCATGTCCAGTTACTGATACTTTCACGGGAGGAAACACTCAAGACTTGGAAGTAGTTTTATGTCCTGTTACTTATACATTCATGGGAGGAAACACCCAAAACATTTAGTAGTTTCATGTCCAGTTACTGATACATTCATGGGAGGAAACACCCAAAACATTTAGTAGTTTCATGTCCAGTTACTGATACATTCATGGGAGGAAACACCCAAAACATTTAGTAGTTTCATGTCCAGTTACTGATACATTCATGGGAGGAAACACCCAAAACATTTAGTAGTTTCATGTCCAGTTACTGATACTTTCACGGGAGGAAACACCCAAGACTTGGAAGTAGTTTTATGTCCAGTTACTTATACATTCATGGAAGGAAACACCCAAAACATTTAGTAGTTTTATGTCCAGTTACTGATACTTTCACGGGAGGAAACACTCAAGACTTGGAAGTAGTTTTATGTCCAGTTACTTATACATTCATGGGAGGAAACACCCAAAACATTTAGTAGTTTTATGTCCAGTTACTGATACTTTCACGGGAGGAAACACTCAAGACTTGGAAGTAGTTTTATGTCCAGTTACTTATACATTCATGGGAGGAAACACCCAAAACATTTAGTAGTTTCATGTCCAGTTACTGATACTTTCACGGGAGGAAACACCCAAAACATTTAGTAGTTTTATGTCCAGTTACTTATACATTCATGGGAGGAAACACCCAAAACATTTAGTAGTTTCATGTCCAGTTACTGATACTTTCACGGGAGGAAACACCCAAAACATTTAGTAGTTTTATGTCCAGTTACTTATACATTCATGGGAGGAAACACCCAAAACATTTAGTAGTTTCATGTCCAGTTACTTATACATTCACGGGAGGAAACACCCAAGACTTCTAGTAGTTTTATGTCCAGTTACTTATACATTCACGGGAGGAAACACCCAAGACTTGGAAGTAGTTTTATGTCCAGTTACTTATACATTCATGGGAGGAAACACCCAAAACATTTAGTAGTTTTATGTCCAGTTACTTATACATTCATGGGAGGAAACACCCAAAACATTTAGTAGTTTTATGTCCAGTTACTTATACATTCATGGGAGGAAACACCCAAAACATTTAGTAGTTTTATGTCCAGTTACTTATACATTCATGGGAGGGAACACCCAAAACATTTAGTAGTTTTATGTCCAGTTACTTATACATTCATGGGAGGAAACACCCAAAACATTTAGTAGTTTTATGTCCAGTTACTTATACATTCACGGGAGGAAACACCCAAGACTTGGAAGTAGTTTTATGTCCAGTTACTTATACATTCACGGGAGGAAACACCCAAGACTTGGAAGTAGTTTTATGTCCAGTTACTTATACATTCATGGGAGGAAACACCCAAGACCTGGAAGTAGTTTTATGTCCAGTTACTTATACATTCACGGGAGGAAACACCCAAGACTTGGAAGTAGTTTTATGTCCAGTTACTTATACATTCATGGGAGGAAACACCCAAGACTTCTAGTAGTTTTATGTCCAGTTACTGATACATTCACGGGAGGAAACACCCAAGACTTCTAGTAGTTTTATGTCCAGTTACTGATACATTCACAGGAGGAAACACCCAAAACTTTTAGTAGTTTTATGTCCAGTTACTGATACATTCACGGGAGGAAACACCCTAAACTTCCAGTAGTTTTATATCCAGTTTCTGATACAGTCACTGGATGAAACACCCAAGACTTGAAGTAGTTTTATGTCCAGTTACTGATACATTTTTATTTTATTTTTTTTATTTTTTATTTTATTTCATGCAACAATACAGGCATAGACCCAATTACATTGAAGCAAAACAGTTTAACATTTTGAACCCAATAAACATTTCATTGAACCAGCCAGTCTACACACTATTAAACAAATTAATAAACAAGCATTACATATTTACAAGCTATAACTTGATAAATATTTTATAAATATACAATAAATAGTTAATAAATAAATATGCAATAAATAGGTAACAAATAATAATCAATATGAACTAAATAGTTAGCAAATACACAATAAATAGGTTTTTGTCTGATAGCTGCCATAACTGGTAAATCAAAAATTTTGACAGTCCAGCTACCAAGTTTGTTGCTCGTTTATAACTACCCAGAGGATACGTACAGCTCTAATGATTTGCTGTGGACGCGAACATCACCCTCCACATAATATACAACAAGTAGCGCACATACTAAAGCGATTGATGTCCAACTTAATAGAGCCATGAGAGCATTAGTGGTATTCTCTTGGCAACTTCACTTCCTTGGCTCCAGGTGCTGTACAATATGGCTCCTCCAGAAATAATACATCAGAAGGCATTACTTAAAGAATTTAATAAGATATGGAATGCTCTGCACCTCCCCATTTCACAGGATCTCCCATGTCAGAAGGGTCGCTTAAAATCTCGAAACCCACCTCTACGTACTGCTTTCCAGTTGAGCAGATCAAATTTCTTGCCCAATACTGGCTGGGCCATAGTTCCTTATTAAGAATCCGTCAATACCTTTAGGTAGGATGAACCTCCCTCCTAGGGAATGAACGTTGTTGAATCAGTTTCAAACTAGAGTGGGCGTATGTAACTACTAGAAATACAAATGGGGATTGACAGTAGATCAATCATGTGATTGCAGGGAGTCTATCCAAACAATGGATCACATAGTTACAGAGTGCCCTCTGTGCTGCTTAAGGGAGGTATTAGCTAGCATAAACAGAATCAGGGAGGCTTAAATGGCTTGATTGATTGGATTTAGCTTTGAGATAGGAGATCACTTGTTATATTTTATTTTGTTTTTATTAATATCTAATGACTTTTGGAGTTTTTCTAAGTATAAAACACAGCTTTTATAAAATTTTAAATTAATAAATAGTAGGTGACAAAAAAACCAAATGCTATATATGTATATATAGAGTTATGTTTTTATGATTTAAAAAAATACCTTGCGCCTAAAAAAGGCTTAAGGGAAATATAAACGCCAGTTCTAGTGTTAAGTTAAATTAACTAACTAAACATAGTATAAAAATTGCCTGTCAATTATTATTTTGCTGTGGGAGATAAGTCACTGTTGTTCGTGATCGTAGCACAAGTTAGATGTGAATACATAATTATATCATAGGACTAGCCTGAAACATTCTAATTTTTTACTCTTAGTTAAGGAGAAATACCATCAACATTTAATAATTTTCATCATGTAAAAAAGAGGAATGTGTACAAAAACAACCTATTTTTTAATGTAATGAACTATTATAAGAATTAATTTTACTAATTATATTGAATATTTTCAAACCTCTATATGAACTAACTGTATTATTAGTTGGCTATCACAAAAAAAACATGCAAAACGGATTCAGGTTCACTTACACTATAAACCACCAGTTTAATCGCATCTGCTGGTTTACATAATGTAGTGATAATAGAGTCAGTGGACTGTTTGTCATATTTAGTATCATGATTTGTACTCCATTTGTGTACACGTTCTATCTGCAAATTTGAAAGAAATTAACAACTTATTTTTCTGAGACCTCGGTGCTTACAAAACAGGTATAAGCAGCTTCCAAGAGCATTTGGCTTGGTTTGTTAAATGATTTTGTAGTTAAAAATAGTGCACTGTAGAGTCTAAGAACCTAAAATTGGTTCTAATTAAATTAAGATTAAATAATTGGACACTCTGGTTGTTAGTGAGGCAATATGGAATGCACCTGTGCATTTATGTAAGTATAGGTATCAGTATCCTTGGCAGGTGTTTTAATGTTAACAATTGATCAGTTGTTAGTTCTGAAATTAAATGACATTCTTTTTCAAACGTAAAAATCAGATGCATACTTTGACCTGCATATGTAAGACGAAGAACAGTGAGAGAAAATGTGTGTCATAGAAGATTTTCTTAAAATTTTTTTTCAATTATACTTAGTAATTCATAACAAACTGTACAGTAGACAGATGTTGCAGTTTGCTTTAAATTTAACTATAGTAGATAAACATTTTTAAAAATCCTGAAAATATTTGTCACTATAAAGTTAACCATAACCAAGAACTTTTGTGAATTAATACTAATTTAGATTTAATATAATTTTATAGTATATTTGATTACAGGGAATTGTTAAGTATTATTTTACAGAATGGTTACACCAAGTTCTCCAGGTCCAAATGGAATTAATTTGGAAAAACCATTTGCCTGCCCAGTCCCGGGTTGTAAGAAACGTTATAAAAATGTCAACGGGATCAAGTACCATTCAAAAAATGGACACAAACATGACGGAAGGTAGGACTCTGAGTAGTGTGTTGCAAGTACAAGTGTATGACAATATCTTATACGTATCAGTAGTTTTTACATCACTTTTGAATCACTGAAAAGGATGTAAATTCTGTTGTCTGAGTATGGATTAAACAACCCTTTGCAGTTTGCAAATGTATTATAAGAAATCTAGCTAAGTGTATACAAGCCCGCCACACATTTTGCAGGAAATCGTATAAAGACCAGATTCAATTTATAAACTGGGTTTCAGTCAGCGGCAAAGCGTCATCTCTGCCACAGAGTGAAAGTTGGTCATCAACGAATACAGAATAAACATAGAAGAGGATATGAATATAATTACCATTGCAGTGACTGTCTCCACCACTGCCATCTTTGATAGAGATAGAAACACCAGGCGGCATTCCAAACTGGATATTTCTGCTGTGCCCACTTTTCAACCAAACTAACATTTAACATGCTGATATTTAAAGTACAATTTTGAAATTTAACACAGGAAAAGTTGATAAGCTATGGATGAAAACAGTAGTGTTGGAAATTAAAACTTTATTTGTTTTGTATTTAATATGAGTAATTAAAGTTACAATTTGCAACTAAGCTTTAATTTGTAGCATGAAAAAGTTAGTTGCCAAAATGACAATCTTATTTCATTTCAAATAGGCTTGTCTCTATAAATTCTATCTTTCAGTTAAAACTTGCAAAATCACAGCAAGTATTTGCCTCATTCATCGCAACAACTTATTGATTTTAGATAATTTATACATGTTAATGATAGTTTCACTAAAAAATATTTAAAGAAAATTCAGCACTTTCACCATTTACACATCACTAAAGAATTAAAACAAAACAAGCATTGTAGCATAAAGGCAAAAGGAATAAAGTCGAGTACTAGTGGCAAAAGGAGCTGATCATAACCAGAAGGAGCAGAACTACAACCGATTCGCCAGATGCAAAGATGAGTTGCTTTAATGGCGCAGCAGGTGAAGACCCATATTTAACCAAGTTTGTGGGATTATGCCTAGATTGTGTTCTTACCAGATGTTGATAAGTTTGTTCTAAAGCTACTCAGACACATAAGCTTATGAAATCTGATATATATTTCTCCACAGTAGTCCCAGAGGATGGCTTATTTGAGTCTAGTACCTTTTGCGTATGTCTTAAGACTGTGAAGTAAGTGTTTCATTTAAAACATTTTCAGGCTCAAAATTAGAGCTGTTTAAATCATTTATAAATTTAAAAAAAGAGTGTGATCATTTGAAATGAAATGAAAAATGCCTTTATTAAAAAGGCTTCTTAGGATGCCTTCACAGAATCAAAAATTGTTGAATTGCCCTACTTTTAATCCATGGATCATTATAAAATTATATAAATCCACAACTGTTGTAAAACAAGGAGTTTGATCGTTAAAGCCAAATGTACGTCTTGATGAGTGTAAATGTTTTGTTAATTTTTCGTATAGGTTAGTTTTTCATATATATATATTAATTACTAGGCAATATAATGTTGACTGTTTATTCTTGTTAGTATACAATCATTAACACTGATGAATCAAACATTGTTTCTTTGATTGTGTGTGGTGTATGTGTGCATTGATGCAAAAAAAGGTAGAATTAAAAAGGAGAAACAAAGATGTTCCATTCTATTCAATCATATTCCATTACAGTAGGCTGTTTCTACAGTTGTAAATAATAAGAAATTGTCAAGTATATCTTACTTCAATCTATTTTTCTAGGATACGAAAATGCTTCAAGTGCCATTGTGGGAAAAGCTACAAGACAGGATCTGGTCTTAAGAATCATTCATTAACATCTCATATCGGAGCTAACATGACAACGCTAACTACCCAGACAGGGGAAGTTCTTCAGGTTCCTACCAGTCAAGTGGCGACGTTGCAGCCTATCCGAGCCCTGACATTAAAGCATATAGCCAGTCTTGGGCTGCCCGTAAAGACTCTAGTAGTAGCTGCCAAGCCTCCTAGACCCCCTTCCCCCTCTCCTTCCCTGGGAGTGCTCACACCAGCTACTTCACCTCACCCCGTTGTTCCATCTTCTCCCTCTGCCCAGCCCCTAGACTCACCTTTACCATGAGAACAGCTTTAATTGTCAAGTATGTACTTACTTTATAGTTAAATCCTAATTAAGAGCACAGTTATATATTTCTGTAGGATATGTAAATGCTCTTCTTCCCAAATACCAATAACTTATCCTACTTTTGAGTGTAAAGTTATAAAATATAAGAACACAATTATTCTCAATATTACTTTCAATCAGGTCAAGTTATTAAACTTTCTTTAAATTATCAATCTTCAGAAAATATTGGAGATCTGTTTTATCTGTTATTAAATAAGAAACCCAACATAAAAAATGCTAAAGAAGCTATACTAAACCTTACAAAGTCTGAAATTTTAGAAGTTGGAAGTGATTTCATCTGGATTAGAATTGTCTGGTTGTTATGTATACCACGTACTCGTTGCTGATGTTTTGAGCACATCACAACACCCAACTTAGCTACCGTTATCCCATCAACAAGCTGTACTAAAATAGTATTTAATGTAGCTGTAGAAATTTCCACGTTAAGGAAGCTCAGTTTAGCAACTGGATCTAAACAATTAAATTTGATAGCCATATTAAACGTTAGAATCAACATACACCTATGGAATATGTGTGCATACGTGCTTTTAGTTGATTGTCTGGGAGCAGGTAGAGGCATATACGCTTAGTGAGGCATAGACATAATGTCTAAGTCTAATGTACATATAACTAGTAGATATATAGTAAATCACTATAGTAGTGTAGAGTAATTTATTTTCCATGTATTAGAAAATGTGTAAACATCGTTTTGTTTCCTTGTCTCGATTTGGCTCATTATCAGGTCTGTTCTAAGAACGTTTTATTTAATATAAATACTCTTTTTAAAATATAAATATATTTAATTGTAAAAAGAAGTTAGATCAGTTCTTGTAATATTGGAAAAATGGTCGTTGTTTAAATCAGGCAGCTAGTATCTGTGAATATGTGTTTAGTTGAAAGTTGTTGCTTTTGTTAGACTTGTGTAATCATTATCATTTATTTAAATAGAGAAGTTATAAACTTCAAAATTTATAGATTTTTCTGTGATCAAAGTGTTCTGGTAAAATGTTTTTTAGGGTACATTAAATTTTTTTAATGTCACTTTTTGTTATGTTTTAGTTGTACATTACATTTTTGGTAAAGCATAATTTTTTTTATCAATCTGTCCAGCAAGTTTGTCAGTTGCAGAACAGAGGATTTATTTGTAATTCAGTTTTTATTGTGATACTATATAATCAGATCTTTATTATCATGTTCGTAATTTTTATGGAGAAGTAAATTATACTGAACTGAAAATCGAGCCTAAATCTAATGACATAGTCACTTGTAGTCATTTGTATGTTCAGTGGTAGATTCTAGTCAGTAGTTTTAATAGATACATTCGGCCTAATGGCCATTTTAGTCCAGGCAGTATTGATAATCTCTTTGTTGATAGTGCCGACTCAAGACTTTTACAACCCATAATTATGTGGGTTATTAATCAATCCAGAATAGTTTGTTTGATGATTTACAATCATTATATGTTATTACTTTATATACTTCAGTACCTTATATTAATTATGAAATTGTTTACCCTTTCTGTTACTGTTCTTTTAGATTATCAAAGTCATCCAATGACAAAACATCCGTTGAATTTATTTTCTTTTCAAGGAATTAACTATCGTTTTTATTGCATTACATGTTTTACTATTGAAGTATTATTCATAAAGAACCTGCTGTGTTCATATGAATAGTTTATGGCGTCTAAATGTACAGAAATAGAGTTTAGGTAATACTCTACCTAGTGTGGTTTACTTCAACTCTCGCTTTAGCTGTTTGCCGTACTTGTACAATTTAATGTTTATTTCAGCATTTATGTTAATCCTTTTCCTCAGTGCCTTGTTTGGTGTGATAATACACCTTATTGTTTTTCTTTGGGTGCTAACATTTCAGTAACAGGAGGAGCACTGCCTGATCAGGATCAATGTGGCGCAGGAGTGTGATTCCTCTTGTCCTTTATGTATCGCTAAAATAAGCATTCAAAGAACTTAAATTTTATTGTTGAAACAATTAAAAAGTCTTTCACTTTAAAATTTTCCTCTACCAAAATATTAATTACTTTAGAAAAGTAGATAAAAAGTAGCCTTACTTATACGTTATGTGCAATTATCTTTGCTTTATATTTACCAAATGTTTACGTAGGCCTATACATAAAATATTGACTAATTATATGACAACTTGTAAAAAGTAGCTTTTATATAGTGTCATCTAGCTCTGTGATACCTATACAATGAAAAACACAAGACAGCAATAACGTGATATCTATTGTTTTATCCCTGAGTTCAAGCACACACACCAACAATTAATTGTTAAATTCAAATAATTTTATTGATATTAACTCTGTCGCTCCTTAGATGTTACTACTTGATGTGCAATGAATCTTGCACACCTTTTTTTCAATCACTAAACACCAGTCGACACTAGTGGTGCAGTACTGTAATCCAGCTATTTGGAGATTAAGTGCTGTGGAAATGTTGCGATAGGTTCATGCTCGGTTCTCTTAATATCAACATGGCGTATACTCAATGGTTGCTATCAGCATGGACACTTCTGGAGAAGTCTGGGATGTCCATGTTGGGTGGTAGTCAATGTCTGGATGTTGTGTAGGGAAAGAACTGAGTATCAGGCTTATCAATTAGTTGGAAATCAGACCAATACTACGTAGTTCGGATTCTACAGAAAACTGTAGGCCCCTTAGTTGCACTGGCTATTGGGCTATTAATAAATGGCCCTTTTTGAGCATACGATGACCTCAGTAACCTAACTAACTAACCTCATCCAGACTCATCCTACACTCACGTTCAGCAAATGTAGCTCACCAAGCAAAGAACCATGTACTCCTTACGATATCAGACACATTGTTCTTTCATTAACCCTCGATCCGGGCAAGTTCGCATTTGCGAACTGTTTTGGCGTTGCTAAAACGCGCAAGTTCACAATTGCAAACTTTACGCCGCGCTTCGCTAAACAGCTCATAGAATGCGCATATGACAAGCTACGGCAATGATTTTGATCTGTTCGGAAACTACGTTAAACATCGAATAATTCTGTATAAGTTAATAGACGGTTATTTTAAATCAATAATTTACACGGCTTTGTGAAAGTAGCTATTGAATTCATGTTGTCGCCATATTGGACGCTTTTTACGATTCGTTGTTTGTTTTCACTCACGGTAAATACTTGGTTTTCTGTTGTAATTATCCGTTATAAATCAGGATAAGATTTCAGGTCATATATTATTTTATAGAGCATGTTTCTAGCTAAATTTTAGTATATAAATGAACTTTGTAGTGTTTATAGAAAATTTATAAAATATTTTTGAATGTTGCTGTTACCGTGGCAACAAATGTTTAGATTTTTGTATTGAATCCATTTATAAATTTATAAGACATATTGTATACTTCTAAACTTTTATTATGTATATATTTTCTGAAACTAGATAAAATTTAGGACATTTTTGCTATCTCACATTTAAAAATTTATTATCACAACATTGTATCCAATGGGTACCCCCCCCCTTTCGCGACTTATGAAAAAAAGATTTCCAAAGTAACGTACAATAAAAAAATCACAAATATCTTTAGGTTACGTTTTTATACATTATCTGGTAGCCTACATTCTTGAGATCCTTTTTATACCATAAACAAGTAGTTTTATTACAATTTACTTATTTTTATGAATTTTATAAAAACATCTTACAAATTGGCCAAAAATCGCGACCCAATACTAAAAAATATAGTGACCGCATCGAGGGTTAACTGGTTATTTATTTGAGCCCCTTTAATTAATTTTGAAATATATCACAAGTTCACATGTAAAGCAAAACCAACAATAGATGTGAGTGAACAACATGTCAGAACACAAAATTCATCTTACAACTACTGTAGCTACAAGCCAATGATAACAGGTTTTAGAAAATGACTTAAGGGGCCCGTTTCGCTCCATGTATAACACCAGTAACATGGGTATCTATTTCAACGATTTGGTCGGTAATAATGATCATAGCATAGTAATTGAAGTATCATTTGATAGATGAAGAACTGTTTTAATGGACTGTAAGTTAGTTTTTTCATTAAAATTGAGTATTTTTATAAATTTTGCTCAGTTAAATATGTGAATTTTTGCACGTCATTCTTGACAATTTTAATTTTAAAAACTCATAATATCAACTTATGGTCCACTAGATTGGAACTTAAATAATCATAGAGTGTTTACTATAAATCATTATAATAATAAACATGAACCGTACATTTGAAATAGAACAGCATGTTTTGGTCAGCTGGCGGTAAAATTGCATCACTACTTTAGGACTGTCGACTTCCCAGTGGTGACTTGGTGGTGTAGAAAATGGCCACCGTAAGTAAAAAGTCAAAGTCCTTTATTAGTTATTTTAGTTGTTTAATTTGCTTTTTATGGATTCTGTGGTTATTTCTGAACATATAATATTAGTTGGTTGATTTATCAATTCATACAACATATTTTTTGTATAAGTATTTTTAGTGTAACTATGGTGATCCAAAAAGTCAGACCAAGGGTGTGAAAGGGTTAATATTAGTGTAGATTATATTAATTCTATTGACAACAGAGTTTGTATGTATAAAAGAAATATGGATTTCTTAATGTTGTATGATGATGCGCTTAGTAGTCTACCAAAATGTTTGTATTAATAGTCTACAAAGAACATAAAATTTACACAAATTGTGTTTTCAAATAAATGTATATTTCCAGTATAAACTAGGAAATTAATTTGGTGTTTTTCCGTCTACATTTTCTTTGTTAGGAGTAAAAACAAGCTTTCAAGCACAGTACAAATTTTGTTGATATTATTTTAATTTTGTTGAGAAATTTTTTTAACAAGAGTAAATATATATCTTTTTAGGAGTCTAGGTTATTATCACTCAGCTGTTTGGTTTATTGTGTGTTTTCCACCAGTGGAATTAATAACCATCTCATGATTGGTTTCCATCCATGCTCCGCAGTAACAGATCACCCCTAAACTATTTGATGCAACTTTAATGGCTACATAATTTAATGGCTTTATTACATGTACAGAATTTATGTAATTTTAATTTTACATAATACCACTGTACATGTATTATGGGGCAAATGGGTCAATACCACGGTAAGTTTAAGGGTGGGCGGGTAGATCAAAACCACTGTAGGTGTAAGGGTGGGCAGGTGGGTCAATACCACTGTACGTGTAAGGGTGGGCGAGTGGCTCAATAACACTGTAAGTGTAAAGATGGGCGAGTGGGTCAATAACACTGTAAGTGTAAAGATGGGCGAGTGGGTCAATACCACTGTACGAGTAAGGGTGGGCGAGAGGCTCAATAACACTGTAAGTGTAAAGGTGGGCAAGTGGGTCAATACCACTGTACGTGTAAGGGTGGGCGAGAGGCTCAATAACACTGTAAGTGTAAAGGTGGGCAAGTGGGTCAATAACACTGTAAGTGTAAGGGTGGGCGAGTGGGTCAATACCACTGTAAATGTAAGGGTGGGCGAATGGGTCAAAACCACTGTAAATGTAAGTGTGGGCGAGTGGGTCAATACCACTGTAAGTGTAAGGGTGGTCGGATGCGTCGATACCACTGTACAAGTAAGGGTCAGCCGATGGGTCAATATGACTGCAAGTGTAAGGGTGGGCAGGTGGTTCAATACCACTGTACGAGTAAGGGTGGGCAGGTGGGTCAATACCACTGTACGAGTAAGGGTGGGCAGGTGGATCAATACCATTGTAAGAGTAAGGGTGGGCTCCCCCACTGGTTGTAACACTGAAGTCACATCAAACATAAAATGGTATTAGCATAGTGTAAAAATGCCCCAACTGTGTGCCAACTTATTTTTTCTAACTTATTTGCATATGGACTATTTAAACATATTCAAAATTTAATTTTTAGCTGTCATTCTTCCCTTTTAGAAACATTTCATTAATTGTAAATTACTTAAGTCAAAAAGAAGCTTATGTATTTTCAGTTAAAAAATAACAAAATGTTGATGACTGATGTATTTGGTGCACTTGTAACAATAGTCTTGTGATAACAGTAGAATGTTGTAGACTATCATGTTACAAACAATAAACATGTTTGTTGAAGCACTGCTTTTATTTCAAATGTATCCTTGATGATTTGAACTTGGAATGTTTTTACCTTTACCTTACTTGCTCCTATCTTAACCCTTAATAATTTAATTTGAATTTATCAAAATTAATACGTACACTGCAGATGATGCAGAAGTCTGTCATTTATGGTATGTCATGTGCGGATGATGCTCTTTTACATTACGTTCAGTACACGTGTCCTGCATCTTATCTTGTTATTTCCTGACTATGCACAATTAGTTTGTGCTTGGTTTATATTTTCCCTATTAACAAGTATAGCTATTGTGTAATTACTTCATTTTGTACTTCAAATCTAGAAAGTAGGCCAATGATCAGTCAGCCAATGACTGGTTTGTCCGACTTGCCTGACCTGTCTACACGATGCCACTACATCATGAGCTATGACTGGTTGTATGATTTTTGTAGTGTTTTGGTATGGAAAAGGCATTTTCGTTTAGTCATGGCAGTTCATTGATTAGTCGTGCGAGATGATCATCAAGGAGTTTGCAACGCAATAAAGTAGTTGGCCTAAGTCTACCTTTGACAGTTGACTGGAACGCCAGTTGAGCAGGCTATTGGCCTATCAAATCACGCCAGTTATTCCACACTGTCATTGGGCATGCCAGCAGCTAGAAGCCTACTTACTAGCATTGTGTGAACACAGCTTAACATACAAAGTTATTTATATTATATTTAATTTAAACTACAAATTGAGAAAATTCTGTTCAATAATGTCAGTTGCCTAGTTGTTTGTTGCTATTATAAAACATGTTTATCATCACAGCAGATCCAGTCTCCTAGATATGCTAACAAGCCTCTTCCATCTTCTCCTGTCCGTGTATATTCTGTCTTCCTCATTTTGTTGTAGATGCTGTCCTTCGAGCATTATGTCTTCCTTTATGACGTCCATCCATATCTTACGTGGTGTCCCAACTCTTCCCTTGCCATCAACATCTATTTCAAACCACATTTTTGCCACTCTTCCTTCCTTCATTCTTCTTACATGTCCAAACCATCCTAACCTTGCCATTCTGATCTTTTCTCCAACTGTCCTATTACACCCAGCTTTGTATCATTGTAAAGGGCGTCTTACAAACATTCGCTCATATTAGGTCACTCATGCAGGAATGACTCATCAGAATGCATTAATTGGTTTAGGCATTGATTTTAATGGTTTAGGTTAGTAGTGTATGGCCAAAAAATGGTACTATTCTTGGAGGTAATAAGGAAACAAGAGTACTCTGAAATGATAAAAATTAGACTAAAATTCTATGGGCATATTAAGAGATTGGAACCCAAATAGATTAACGAAACAAACTATGCAATTTTATAAAAATCAAGGCAGGGTCAAAATAGGACAAAATAAATAGATTGGTGCAATAAAAAACGAAGGCCTGTACCAACAGTACAACACAAACTAACATTTCAAACAAGAACACATTCTAACAAAATATTTTTAATTGGAAAGTTGGTAAAAGAGGCAAGAAACATAACCGGAGCAACCTGGTCTAGTGAAACAAAGAGAGCTCATTCCAAAGGGATGAATCAAGTATGAGTAAAAAAAGTCTCACCAATCAAAATAGCGTTTCCTTTTATACATAACAGTTATTGTACATATTTGTTTATTTACGTAACATAACACGTTAAAAGAACAAATTGCCCTCAAAAAGAGAACAATTTAAGCTTACATATTAAAACTGTAGTCACAACTATATTTAACATTGGCGGTATAAGTAAGACTATCTACAGTATTGACTATATACTGTCTATCAACAGTATTGTTTGTTTTTACTAAGGAGTGTCGGCGGTGAGGTGAGACATGACGTTTCAAATGATACATAGAGGAACTACCCTACATAGATAAACTTGGAAACAATGGCAAACGAAATACTTCTTTGAAGAAAGTTTGTTTATTTTGGAATTGATTTATTTTCTTTTTGGAAAGTGGTTGCTGATAATAGCTATTTCAACAAGAATAAAATGAAAACCTTTCAAGAATACTTGTTCTATGGATGGAATACAGGAGCACTTGATAATTCCTAGTAAACTGGGGATGATTAGTGTTAAGGAATTTTGCTTGGTTAGATTTTACGTTCAGAAGATTTTAAAGATAAAATGTGAAGGTTTGTGGAAGAATTTGCAAATGTTTAAAATTTTTCAGCAGGGATAGCGAAAATGACCAGCATTGCAATTCTCTTTGGCATATAAAACATTTTTTTCATAACGTAGAGTTAACTCAGAATATGTTTCAATAAGATATATACGAATGGGTAAATGTAAAATAAACTTGTTTAAGTGTGTGTCAACAACAGAAGATATAGTTAGGAGAGTAAACGGGCTTAAATAAGTTTTGTTAATGATTGATTAATGTGATGATACCAAGTTATACGTGAATATATTTAGATTCCAAGGAATTTTGTAGTTGATACTAAATTAAATATTGTTGGTAGGTAAGATGGATGTCATGTTAAAAATGTGTTAAGAATTTCGGTTTTAATGTGTGGAAGTTGAGAATATATGTTTTATCTGAATTTAATCTTAGCCTTTTTACTAAACCTATTCTTTTAAGCTATTTTAGTCTACAGCCCCTTTTAAAAGCTGTTGTTTGTTGTTATTGGAGGCTACTACAGATGTGTAATTCGCATGAAGAACGAGCTTGATCCTGGATATAATGTCACGATGACATTAGAGCTAACGCGCACTAGCCCGACAACGACTCTGACTGGTCGTGCCCAACCAAACTTTACATGAGATCAAATGGAAAGACTCGCACAAGGTGAGGTCCGACACGGCAGTCAGGAACCGACCAAACTGTCGACTCCGGCCAAAAATAATATAGACTGATAAGACGTGATGCGCACTGCATACGGTAGCAACCCCGACCCTACTCCGACTAGATCACTAGTGCCTGAGTAGTTTTTAACAATCTACATACTACGGCAGTTTTGGACACTGAAAGTTTTATTCTTGTGATTAAAAACCGACCATCTTTATTTAATCTATCATTAAATAAGAATGTTAAAGAAGGGAATGTAATAGGAGATTACAATGATGTTTGAAGGCAGTGAGTGTCGTTCATTACAATGAAGGATATATGTCAAATACATCACGATCATTATGTTTTCATGATTCAGAATAAACATAATACAGTATTTTTGTTACACCCCAACTTGATGTATTAACGAAGGTAGTTGTAGTTGTAAGCTCAAGATCTACTTACCAGATTCATTTCCAAACAAAATAGTGTTTCCGGGAAGTAAGTAAAATAATCATACAAGGAGTAAATAGGATTATTTAATTTATTAATAATATAACTATTAGTTTATTTGCATTTGAATTTTTATTCATCTACTGAAAAATTGTGTGTATTACTTATTTATGAAGTGAAAATAATGTAAATTGTTTATTTAACATCCATTTCTCAGCTAAAGCATTGAGAGTCGGAATCGTGGTCTTGTCGTATTCTTGATCGGACTAGCCACGACCAGAATAGTCGGAGTCGTGGTCAGGATAGTGCGCGTTAGCCCTTATAATGGTTGAGGAAGAGGAGATAACCCAGTATCGATCTCGGGGACATACCAGTATTCACCTTTCGATATTCACTGCTAGCGGAAGTACAGATTGGTGCCCCACAACGTAGCAAAATGCACCCCTCTTGTCTGCTCTAGTGTTCTCTCTTCTAACCTATCTGTATCGTTCTTTGACTATTTCCTCGTCGGGTAGGGAGGGTTTGGGTGTTTAGGGAGTGGTAACACCTTTCGAGCCGTTCTGGCCAAACCCTGCATGCGGGGGTTGGTTCGGCAGACTGGTCCACACCTAGACTCCAACTCTCACTTGTTAGCTGCGGAGAGCTACCCTCTGCCACTGGGTGTTGGTCCACCTACAGAACCAAGTGAGGGGGGATCTCTCATGCATGGGAGGTCCTGAGGAGTTGCAACCTGGTTGGTGCAGAGGCACGTCCCAGGAAGTAAGCTAAGTCATGAGACCCGACAGCTGAAGCAACTCCACAGCAGGCTTGGAGGCTCAGGAGGCAGCCCCTCCACCAAGCTTTGGGTGCGATAGGTCAATAACCTGTTCACTTGAGAAAAAATTATTACTGAAACCTTAAGAAACAACCGGAAGGACTTTTCGGCAATGACATTTGGTTTGAAATGGACTACGAAAATTGGTTTTTGGAATGTGAGAACACTATATCAGACTGGAAAGCTCAAGGAAGCAGTGGCATAAATGATAAATTAGAAATTTTGGGACTGAGTGAGGTTAGATAGAATCAATTTGGAGAAACAAAGACAGACCATGGCACAACTTTCCTTGATTCGGAGAAAGCAAATGAGGAAGATGAGCACAGAAATAGAGTTGGATTTTTACTGAGTAAGGTTACGGCCACACTTGGCGACCTGGTCGTCGCGACAAAAGAAAAATATGGGTAACGTTAAATTAAATGAAGATGGCCACACCAAGCGACCCGCGACCGCCAGCGACAGCAAAACGAACGCGTCCGGGAGCGTTTTCTGGTCGCGGCGACAGATACGCTCCCCATGTTATCATACGGTACCGGCCACACTCGGCGACAAGTCACTACATGTCGCTCTTTCACACACCCAGTTTCTGCTCTGTTTATATTGTCCAGTTTTCTTTCGACAGTGGTCCTGCGCAGTTGGAAAATATGCCGTTTGAAACAGATATATTTATAAATGAAATTAGCGTGCGTAGACCTCTATGGGATGTAGCCCAAAAGGAATACATCAACAGGGATGTGAAATCTAAGTTATGGGTTGAAGTGGCTGTGGTAGTTGTCGAGAACTGGGATCAACTATCCAATGAGGAAAAAAATAAACAAGGTAAAATTAAATTTGATGACTATACGGCTATATTTATCTATTTATAAGTTAATTTGTATTTGACTCATGCCAATGCTTATTTTAAGTCTAAAGGTAATAAAGAACATTATGATTGGTTGATTCAAATTTGACTAATATCTAATATTATTGAAACTTACAATATCATTAGGGCATATGTAATTAACATAAACTTTTAATTGTTTATACCAAAACATTTTATTTAATACATGAACATTAGTTAAACAAACAAACAGCATAAACTCAATTTTGAATAAACATTAATTACAGTTTAATAAACGCAATATTTTTTCTTAAACATATATTTTCTCACATGCTGTTATTTTTCTTTTAAATTATGTTGTACTGCCATGATAAACATCCTGCTGGAGATATAAAATAATCCGCAAAGGTATCACAGATTATTTTTGAAATAGAACATGATCCACCGGCACCAATGACCGCAATGTCTTCCAAAGGACAAGTTAGGGTATCCTCAAACTGGTAACAATCTCTAACACGAACAAAATTATGTAAAACACAGGCAGCTAGTACAATTTGTTCCACATATAGTGGATCCAAAGCAATAGGTGTATGGAACACTCTCCATTTGTTTGCAAGTATACCAAAGGCACATTCAACATAGTGACGACCCATTGTTATAATTGAACCTAGCCTATAATTGAACACTCTTTTTTTACGTTAAGATTTTTTCTAGCATAGGGTCTTAGGACATGTTTGCTCATGGAAAAAGCTTCATCGGCAAGAATAACATATGGTAGGGAAACTGAATTCTCCAAATTAGACAATGGTTTGTTGTTTGGTACATTTAACTCATCGCTGACTAACATTCTATGCAAGGTGGACTGCCGGAATATATTCGAATCAGCTGATTTCCCGTAGTGCCCCACATCAACTACAGTAAAGCAATAGTTTGCATCTGCTAAAGCCATCAGAACAATAGAAAAAAACTGTTTGTAATTAAAAACAATGACCCACTTTCTTCAGATTTCATCACACAAATGTGTTTACCATCCAGTGCCCCTATTCAATTAGGGAAATTGAAATCCAGTCTGGTTTCAAACTCCTCGGCAATATTTTGTCTCCATCATCCCTAAGCAATGTCATTATGGTGTGAAACTAACCATGTTTCAAACGAACTGCATTCAGGGGATGAACTCCAAATCTGCGTGTCCTCTTCTTTTTCAGATACGATCGCACGACAATAACTAGCAACAGGTCCTCCTCACTTATTGGAGCCATCCTGACAACTGAATTTCGTCGTTGGTCGTTCAAGTGTGGCACCTCCCGCGACCAGGTCGCGAATAAAAATAGTCGCGACGACCAGGTCGCCAAGTGTGGCCGTAGCCTAAAACAGCAAAAAAGAGCCTGATGGATTGGAAACCTGTCTCAGAAAGAATAATCACAGCAAGGTTCTATTGAAGAGTTAGAAATGTGTCTATAATACAGTGTTATGCACCCACAGAACTGAATGAAGAAATTGAAAAGGACCGTTTTTTACACAGAGCTTCAAGCAACTTTAAAAGATGTAAACAGGAGAGATATTTTGATCTTAATGGAGACTTGAATGCAAAAGTGGGCAGTGACAATGTTGGCTTGGAGCATGTGATGGAAAACATGGACTAGGAGACAGAAATGACAATGGAGAAAGACTTGTTGATTTTTGTGCCAGAAATGACCTAATTTTAGGAGGTACGATATTCCCTCACAAAAACTGTCACAAGGATCGTGGGTGTCCCTCGATTCTGTTACAGAAAATCAAATATATCATTTTATGATTCAAAGGAAGTGGAGGAAATCCCTACTCGATGTGAGAAATAAACGTGGCGCTGATATTGGAAGTGACCATCATTTGATGATTGCGACTGTTCGGATAAAAATAGCAGCATCATTTAAGCGGATAGAGAAAACACCCAGGAAATTTGATACATTGAATCTTAGAGAGATAAATCACAAAGAAAATTTCACCATTGAATTAAACAATAGATTTGAAGCTCTCGGTTCTATGGATGATACAAATATAGAAGACCACTGGATGAACATCAAAGAAATATTTGATGACACTGCAAATCAAGTTTTAGGAGTGAAGAAAGTGGGAAAAAAGGATTGGATGTCGGAAGACACATGGAAAAATGTGGAAGATAGGAAGAAAGTGAAAGACAAGCTAAATAATTGAAAACCCGAAGACAAAAGAGAGATCTGAAAGTAGAACTTAGGCAAGCAGATATTAAAGTGAAGAGAAGTGCAAGGGCAGACAAAAGGAAATGGGCTAACGAGCATGCTCAGAAAGCTGAAGACGCAGCGAGGAAAGGGGACATGAAGAAACTGTACAAAATAACTAAAATGTTGTCGAAGAAAAGAATTAAAGTAGGTAGACCAATTAAGGATAAGGATGGAAAGCTACTAACAAACGAACATGATCAAATGAAGAGATGGCATGAGTTCTTTACCGAACTATTTGCGGTAATTGAAGAGAATGGTCCCAACATAGAAGAAAATATTGAGGCTGTGGAAGAAAACATAAACACAAACCCTCCAACTGAAGAAGAAATAAAACAAGTATTGAAGGAAACAAAGAACTGGAAAGCCCCTGGAAGTGACAATATTACCCCGGAAGTTATGAACGCTGCTCCAGAGTTGTCAGTTAAAATTTTAAAAACGCTATTCCATAAAATTTGGCATGAAGAAGTAATTCCAAATGATTGGAAAACAGGTTTACTTTGTAAACTGCCAAAGAAGGGAGACAAAACCAAATGTGAAAATTGGAGAGGTATTACTCTACTATCAATTCCTGAGAAAATATTTGCCAGAATAATTTTAAACAGAATAAAAGAGGTTGTTGGCAGGAAGCTAAGAAAGGGACAAGCTGGCTTCAGAAGAAACTGGTCATGCATTGATCAAATAAACACAATGAGGATAATAATTGAACAAAGTAACGAGTTCAGAGTTGGCTTATAGCTCTATTTATAGACTTCATGAAAGCTTTTGACTCTGTAAAAAGAGAGAGTATCTGGATGGCACTTCGAAGCTTTGGGATCCCTGGCAAAATAATATCACTTATAAAGGAAATGTATACAAATTACCATTGTAGGGTAATCCATAATGGTAACTTAAGTGATCCTCTGGAGGTGAAGTTAGGAGTTAGGCAGGGTTGCGTTTTATCACCAACTCTCTTCGTGATCATGCTGAACCAGGTTTTGCAAAATATAGTAGAGAAAGGAGGTAGAGGTATATCTTGGAATTTCCAACAGAGGCTTGAAGAATTGGCTTTTGCCGATGATATTTGTTTCTTGTCCCATAGATTCGATGACATGGTAGGAAAGTTGGAAGATTTGGAAAATGAAAGATCTACAGGTTTAAAAATAAATGTTAAGAAAACTAAATCAATGAGGATAAATGTAGCAAACAACGACAGATTCAAAATAGTGGATGAAGAAATTGAAGAAGTGGACAGTTTTACATATCTAGGAAGTGTCTTAACAAGAGCTGGCGGAACTGATGAAGATGTTATATCAAGAATTAGAAAAGCAAATGCTGCATTCGTACAGCTTTATCCATTGTGGAAGGCTAGAGACATTTCAACTAGAACCAAGTTAAAGATATTCAATAGTAATGTTAAGTCTGTACTGTTATATGTGTGTGAGACTTGGAAGGTATCTTCATCCCTAACACAAAAACTTTAAGTCTTCATTAACCGGTGTTTGAGGAAAATACTACAAATTTACTGGCTCGATGTTATCTCAAACAGAGAGCTGTGGAATACTACAAATGAAGAACCTGTAGATTTGCAGATCAAAAAAAGAAAGTGGCGGTGAATTGGGCACACACTACTTAAAAATCAAGATGCAGTGAAGAAACAGGCTTTGAGTTGGAATCCCCAGGGGCAGAGAAGACGAGGAAGACCAAAAATGACCTGGAGAAGAACAATAGACGAAGAAATAAAAGCCGCAGGGAAAAGCTGGAGAGAAGTGAGAGCCTTGGCTGCAAACCGAGTCCGATGGTGTTGTTTCATAGAGGCCCTATGCTCCGTGCAGGAGTGAAAGGAAATAAGTCAAGTCGTCGGGTAGATTATTTACTCATAATATTTTAATTACAATTATTGAAATAGAAACAAACGAATTAATTAGAGTATAGGACAGCGTTTATGTAAAAGTCAATATGTTTCGAAATACTGTACAGACAAGAATATCACTAACCTATGCAATATAGAAAGTTGCAAGCAAGGTTTTATGACACTTTTATACAATGTCATAAAAAGTGAGAGGGAAAAAATTAAAACTACGGTATTTAACATCAAGTATCCTAATGAGGATTTAAATAACAAGAAAACGCAGCACTTACACGCAAAGACATAATGTACTGTCTATATCAGTGTGACTGGTGTGACCATTTCATTTTATTGTTTTACGAACGGTCTTGAAGTGTCTTATAATACCCTTGATTAGTGGTTTAGCAAACAATTTAACTGTTTTATAACTCTTCGCTTTTTATCTCTCCAATAAAAGCTGATTGCAGTATAATTAACCTAAATGGTTTTGTTTGATAATTTTATTTAAGAGGTCTCTCACTCATTCACATCCTATTGTTCCTCCTACTGGCTAATGACATTTAAATCGGTAATTTAAACACTTTAGTTACCAAAACAGCCCTTTTGCAAAAACTCAAGAGAGAGAGAGGGGGATGGAGAGAGAGTTAAGACTTTCTCAGTTTATAAATTTGTAAATCAAGTATTTAATTGACCAAATATTATCTGATAATCTTTCTTTAATTTACTGATACATATAAGTGCTATCGCGAAATTAAGCTATTTCCGTTGACGAAATACTATTTACAAATTTGTAATATTAAGACAGTTGCAGTTGGAAGTTCAAACAACGAAATTTATATTAGGGATTCCGTTGTCATAAAAAAATATGCCTATTTAAGGCTTGAAGACATAATATGTCTTCAAGTATATGAAGTATTATAAAGTATATGCTTATATTATAAGCATATACTTTCTATCATAGACCCTCTATTATACCTATGTAATTATAATCATTTACTGTGGATGCCTTGGAAATAGCATTTTCTACAAAAAAAAGTAACACAGAGTAGTACAACAATCAGAAAAACAAGCCCGACCCGGTCTTTGGATCTCTTTCAATAATATTATATTTTATCAACATAACCTTAATTATCTGTTTGTGAACTGAGTAATGAATTTAAATGGTTTTAAAACATTTTGTTATTTTTCATTTTTCAATCCTTATTCATCAATTTTTAAAGTTACTCAAGCTGAGTTCCTCAATCCTTACTTTCGTAGCAGTAAATTAAATCTATCTACTTCTGTCTCAGGTCCCCCTTGGAGAATTTTATTTTTTGGGACTGACGAATTTGCTTTAAAATGCGTTCAGCCCTTATGTGCTAAACTGTAAGTATCAAATTTTGTAAATTAGACATTTAGTGAAAAATACATGCAACCAATAAAGTTGAATGTCGGCTAATGCACTGTTTAGTTTGCTAAGTTAAGTTAGCATATTTTTTTCTTTTAACCCTATAACAGGTGAGTCATTTTGTCTCAACCGCTAAGCTCTTAAAGGCGAATTCGCAAGGATTTTTCTAAAAATTTATAAAAAAAACATAAATAACAATATATACTAAGTGTCATATATCATTATTTTCAGTAAAATACATGGAACAATATTATGTAAAAATCAAACTTACCAAAATATCCATGTTGTTCTTCTGCTCCAAAATATATAAAAAAATTTTTTTCAAACCTTTTTTTATTTTCACACACTTGTTGGATCCTTATCCTTTAGTCTAATTAAAAAAAATCAAGATAGCAAAATTGTTCAAAATGTGTTTTAGATTGAAAATATATACACTTATTATCTAATAACATATATAATATTATAAAAAATGTTCGCTATGTACAAGAATGTCACAATGTAATTATTGCGGGTCATCAGCATCTACTTCAACTTAAATAAATTTTAGAGAAACGAAAATAACAACTATGAATGATTATTACTCTATAGTTTTCGTAGAAAAAAATAATATATCATAGTATGTATAAATGTGCGCTGTGTCGGCGCAATAATAAAATAAACAATGCACTACATAATGTGTCTCGATCGAGACGTTAGCGGTTGAGCGTGGCATAAATGGATCTCGATCGAGACGCATAGCAGTTCTAGGGTTAACCATAATCCAGGATCAGCACACATTTTGAGTGTTGGGAATTTTTCATGTACCTGGAATCAGCTCACATTTTATGTGTTAGGATTTAACCCTGGATCGTGAGGAGTGACATAATTTATGTGGTTCACAGTTTCTTCTAAAAGAGAGGAGCGATATAATTCATGCTGTTCACCTAAAAATCTATAAAACATATATTTATAATCAAGCAATCATACCAATTGACGCTGAATGTTCTGTTCTATACATTTAAGATTTTAAATAATTTTTTCATGCAATTTTTTAAACGTAGAAAATAAATTAAAACATGCAACAAGAAACTTCCGCTCAATTCCCGCCTGGAGGTTGGGAGTGGGAAAAATGGGCGATGTTTGCCGTATGACTGAAAAATAACCAGAAGACGGAGTTAGGTGTAGTAAATGTCAGTCTGCCAAGAATGAAATGCTCTATCCAACAAAACAAAATAGGATGTTTTAGCTGCATTAGTTATTTTACAACAAATTTTTACCTTTTTTTTGCTGTTCAACATAATTTATGCTGTTCATAAAAGTTGTTTTTCATAATTTATTTTTGGCTGTAATCTAACAATTCTTGTATATTTCTATTCAGAAATATGTTTTCTATCAAGTTTTACTGTTATAAAAATTCCCAAAAATTATTTTATATTTGTTATAATGTTTACAATATGGGAAGTGCCGTTCACACAATTTGCGCACGCTGACTTATGGTGTTATAAGTTTTATACTTTTTGGAATATTTTCATATATTTTACATTTTCTTGTAGCTAGTAGATTGTACTAATAAAGTACATATAGAAAAAACTTTTTTTTATTTTTAGATTGTTAAAGTAGGCTACATATAGCAAAAATCTATACAATCCCTTATTTTTAGATTGTTATGTAATTTTTCACAGACAATTTTCTTTTCCGTAGTAACATTTTTATTTTCCCAAATAAACTAAAAATATAATTTAGTTATAGGTACTATATGACTATTTTTCCTAAACTTTTTCTTGTCTATTCAATGGTGATTTTTAAAAATTTGTATATGCACTATTTGACTACCCACAATGATCATACTGTAACTTTACACATCTTTTCATCATTGCGTTTTATGTAAACAAACACTTCCAAAAAAACCTAGTAGTTTATCTAAAATGTAACAACATATTGTTATAGTGCACTAAAAAAATTTAAAAATTGGCTATCTTGAATATGTTTACAGTCATTTTTTAGTGCTCCTAAGGAGGGTTATAAGTTATAATTTACATACAAAATTTAAACATGTTTTAAATCTTTTCAAGACAGTAATTATTTACTAATTCTTTTTGTAAGTTTTGATGTGAAATTAGTATGTAAAAGTACAGTTTTGGAGAAGAAAAGCGATATGATAACCTTTATATTTGGAGCATATTTAGTATTTTTTTATGATTTTTACAAAAAAAGCTTGCGTAGCGCCGAAAAAAGGACCTATACTCTATTTTATATTGAGAATGCAGTACGGTAAGCCCATAAGCAATGCTAAAAAAGTTAATAATTTAAAAAAAATTACCATATGCTTTAAAAACGTATAGCCCTTGGAGATTCAGTTTTTACTGGCCACGATTCAATTACACTGCATTTTAAGTTAACTTAATAAATATTGATTGAAAATTTTGAAATTTTGTGTAAACTATACAGAAGTAGTGGATGCTTATACTATGT
This sequence comes from Stictocephala bisonia, assembly GCA_035578905.1. Classification (NCBI taxonomy): domain Eukaryota; kingdom Metazoa; phylum Arthropoda; class Insecta; order Hemiptera; family Membracidae; genus Stictocephala; species Stictocephala bisonia. The sequence goes on from JAQJVL010000046.1 coordinate 1,200,213, forward strand.
TAGTATGAATTGATTACATAATAAAAATAATTTGTAATAATATAACAGAAGTAAAAATTAGTTCATATATTTGAGAAAAGACATGGAAAAGTCGACCTGTGAGGAAGTTTTTTATTTTTTGGTCAGGTAAGTTTCGTTAGTGGGAAAGTTGTAGATAAAAACTGGTACTTTATTTTTTATTTGAAACTTTTTCATCAATATGCATAGTTTAGTCGGTAATAAGTGACAAAGAAAGATGACTGTGTGGCGAGCGCAGTTGTTGTCGTGTTGGTGAGTTGGCCTCACTCTGAACCATACACGATTCCATTGGTGCTAAAATATGAATCCATGAGAAATATTATTTATTTTTATATAAAACCTATTATGCTAAAAACATGTTGTTTAAAGTTGAATTTATAATATTAGGCCGTGAAAATTGCAGGCATAAAGCCAGTTATTATTTTTCAGTTATTTTAACAGGACATCAAATCATTTACAATACAGTAGGTGTTTTATAGTGTATAAGTCACATTTATTTTTTAGTAACTCACCCGCTCCAAAAGTTTAGTAAGTTGTTGATCTTAACTTATTGCTGTTTATTTTATTACTCTCTTAGAATATATTTATAAATATTATTATTATTTTTTCTTAGTTTGTTCATTTAAGCATACAAGGAATTTTAAATTAGTTAATTGTTATCAACATATATCTGGAGGCAGTTTTCTTTTTTATTTAATTTTGATAAAAACATAGTCAAAATTAAGATAAAAATTTAAATGTCATTTTTTGTTTTATATCTTATTTTTTTGAGGTATTTTTTTAGCGTGACAATCTGTCCACAATATCCTTCCTTTCTTAATTTATAATTCTTCAATCCTAGTTCTTTCACTAATTAACGTAGCCTCACTGGTTTTTTTTTTACATGAAAAGTGACATTTTTATCCGGGTAACACTTTTCGATATACTTATAAACATTTAACACTGTTTTCCTCTCACCACTCTTAATTATTTTTCCTTTGGCTTTTTTCCATTGTTAAAGACCACACTGAATCACTAAAATTATAATTATTGAATTCACTCAATCACTTTTTCAAGATATTCAGAAAAACACAAGCTATAACCACAAACCTCCTCCCAACACCAAATGTACGCTTGTACAGTACTTCCTTCTTGGGGGATATTTGTTTATTCCTTTGCATCAACAGATAAGACGAAAAGAGGAAAGGCCCAAACGAGTCACTCACCCGCCTTGTCATCAGTTGAGGTATTAATGGGTTAGGGATAATATAGGACACACATTGAGCTGGTTTCTATTTATTTGAAAGATTATATGTACTAAAACTAATTAATTATTTACTGTAACACAATTCATACATTTCTTGAATATTGTTTTAAAATACGTCTAATAACGTAACATAAATTATTATATACAGACGTAATTGTATTAAATCAATTAATTATTTCAACCTAAATGTAATTTAGGTACAAAACATGGGTTGTACCAATAAATAAACGTTCGTTTTTTTTCTTGGAATAGGCTAATTAAAACTTGATTCCTTCAAGTAGACATTAATTTACAGCATTATACTTGATAATTTATTTTCTATTTTACTATTTTTGTCTTTTTATCAGTAACATTTTTCTTGTAAATGAATATATATGTATATATATATATATATATATATATAAATACATATATAAATATATATATATATATATATATATATATATATATATATATATATATATATATATATATATATCAGTAACATATACGAAAAATCTACAGACTTTTATAGTTAATAATTTGTTTGTTCTTTAAATAAATTTTTAACTAACGATGATTTATACACTATTTAATACCTAATTAAATTTTATGAGACATTTTTAGACATATGTTTTTTAAACAAAAATACTGTAATATAATATCCGAGCAAAACCGTGAGGATGCTATATGACAGTGGGCAGACAGACAGTGCTCTATATTTTTGCACCAGCTAATAGCGTTGTGTTTGTCCATAAGAGCCGTACTGCATTCTCAAAGTGAAACAGAGTATAGAAGTTGGGAGCACACATTGGTTCACCTGATGCGTACGATCTAGGGTTAAATCACAGTGAACTTTTTTTTTATGATGTAATGCAATGCAAATGGTAGTATTTTATGCAGAATTTAATTCTCTTAACATATCAGAAGGTTGTACATTGATATCTGCAATAATAAACAAATGGCAAGCGAAATACTAAGGCAGAACACAAGTGAGCAGTTCTAATCTCCCGCCTCCGGCAGCTGTCGCACGCTAAAATTGAGGAACCTTGATCAAATCTATAGCATACACATTTGTTTGCTAACGGTTCTTTTTACTACAGATTGACGGAAAATCATTCTTTACCATTATTTTAGTAAACAGCAGTATTTTTACACAGTTAAGCTCCGAAATAATGAATAAAATTTTTGTATAAAATCATTAGCTTGTAATGGTTTTTTTTCAATCACAATATATATTTTAAAATATACCCTAACACATTATATATCTACTTGTTTGTAAGAATATGTTTTACAATAATATGTAGCCTTTATAAAAAAATCCCAAAAATGTTTTTATATTTCTTATATGCGTTTGAAATTAGTAATTTTTTTTAAACTTGTCAAAAATCATGATACGCTTATTATTTTCCGAAAAATGTAATTTTCATTGTTTTTGCTATTGGAAAACTGATTTGTATTCACAATAAAATGTACTTAGTATTTAGATATGATTTGTATAAAAAATTATGTAGACTTATTTCAAAGAGAAAACACTTATGTATTCAATACTAAATATGATTCCCTACAATATGCAAATTTTTTCATAATTTTATTGCTTTGACTTGTGTATATAATATACATACATCTTTAGTACTAAACAATTTTCAACTCTTTTTTTCTGTAAAATAATTGTTCCCAACAAGTTATTTATATGTCTAATGATAAACTTACTAATTATTCGTAATCAGCAACTAATTACACACATTTTGGCTATCCAAGAATTGTTAGCAAAAATTTTATATATAAGCTCCATAGGATGCAAGTTACAAAACACGATGTGCATCAATTGAAATTTCTTACTCTACTCATGATATCAATTCTTCATAACCCTGTAAGCCCAACTATAATTATGTTATGTGAAAGTATGATTCTTGAAAAGAAAAACGATATGCTGTTTAATAGTGTCCTGCTTCACTTAATATGTTTATCAAATTTACAAAAAGGCTTACGATCTGCTCAAAACAGCCATCCCGGTTGGAGAGTTTCAAATGTCCTGGATCAAGGTTAAAATTTTACCTATTTATGCAGTTTTTAGTCGCTTCGTCAATCTTTTTTATCACCAGTGAGTAAAATTAGGTCTATTTTCTGATAAAACGCTTTTTATACCGCGGAAATTACATTTTATACTGATACCAAAAAATCAAAAATTCAAATTTTTGAAAATATTATTTTTTTATTTGTCTTCGTTATTTTTCGTGATTTTTATTATTTGATGTAGTTTTTCATGCTGAACATGAATTTGAAGACTATTTTGGTCTACGACAATTATTTCTCAGATATCGCAGAAACGCTACGTATGCGGCAAATCACTTATAGTGGCAGTAAGCAAAATGTTAATAGAAGTTAGACAAGTCACTACAAACAAATTTGCATACATTCCTGCCAGGCACCTGAATTTAGTGCAAATTAAGAATTTTTTTAAAGTTAGTAGATGATTAGGATGAGTTAGGTTATGTTTGGTCAGGTAAATAAAAAGTGTATTTTTTTAAGACCGAAAAATTAATTTTATTGAAAAACCAATTATATATTCGTATTCTGCATAAAAAAAAAAACAAAAATAAGTAAATGAAAAAATAAATTTCACATTCGTATTCAGCATATAAACTACACCAAGATAAAAAAATGTTGAATAATCATGCTTAATAACGGAGATATAATGATAAATGAGATTTGCTATAAAATTAGATTTTCATGTTTTTATTTCTTTTCTAATATAGTGTGAGTTATCCGTGGAGTAAATGCAGTGTCCAGGAAATTTAATTCTATTTTACCAACTATAATAATGGTTTGAAAATTTGGAAAGCATCTAGAAAGTGCATAAATACCAATATTTCTCTTTAAGCATACTAGTGGCAAGTCATTTTTCTGACAGTGGCAGACTATTTTTGGATGTTCCAAAAATAAAAAAATAAAAAACAATACAGTAGCCTATATTTGTCTTGTTGTTTATATAGGCCCAAGGTAAAATTGCACAATTACTTAGTCAACTTCAGTTCTTTTCATATTTTTATATGATGATGTGGTAGCCCTTACATAGTTAGAAAAATGAAAATCAAGTGTCAGAAAGCTGTCATTCACGTAGCAAAGCAATAATATGGTTTAAAGTCCATGCGCTATCACTGACATTACGGAGACATCACGCCGTGACAGTTATGGTTAGGTCAGGTAATTATATTGTAGAATGAACCTTTAATAACGTATTTTCACTGCCACAAACCGCTTTTCAGTTAGCAGAATTTCTAAAAACATATTTTACAATAAGCAATGATGAGCTAACCTAATCGTAATTGCCATTGGTGACGGGCATCGTGTATGGATGGGACGATGGGTCAGTACCACTGTACGTATATGGGTGGGAGGGTGGGTCAGTACCACTGTACATGTATGGGTGGGTGGGTCAATACCACCATAGTGTGTAAGGTTGAGTGGAAGAAAGAACTTAATAGTCCTAACTCCGCCTAATAAAGACAATTTTCATGTTTAGGCCTCCGGATTACTGAATTAACACTATATAGTAGGTTATTTACCTTTGTGATCCGTCAAGTAATCCAACATTTGTAGCTTAGCTACGCGCGTTTCAACCTGCCATCTTGCAGGTCATCATCAGGCTGAACGTGAAATTAAAATAAAACTACATTTTTCATTGGTGAACACTTATTTAACTTTGACGACCTTCACGGTGATAAGTGTTCACCAATGAAAAATGTAGTTTTATTTTAATTTCACGTTCAGCCTGATGATGACCTGCAAGATGGCAGGTTGAAACGTGCGTAGCTAAGCTACAAATGTTGGATTACTTGACGGAGCACAAAGGTAAATAACCTACTATATAGAGACAATTTTCATTTCATTTCATTTTCATTTCATAGTGTATGGGTGGGACAATACCACTGTACGTGCATGGGTGGATGGGTTACGTGGAGGAGGACCTACCCAACCATACACGTACAGTGGTATTGACCCACTTGCTCACCCATACACGTACAGTGTTATTGACCCACCCTCCTACCTATACACGTACAGTGGTATTGACCCACGTATAAAAAAGGATTACAAAAAAGTCTGCACCCTGGATCACAGATCAAAAACATAGAATGCAAATGCAACAAGATGCATGCTTCCGGAAGGCAGAAAGGTCTAATTGTACCTATGATTGGGATGTGTATAAGAGACTAAGAAACCATACCTAGCAACAGATCCGTAACTCTTAAATTATACATTAGTGACGATAATTATCTGAGAAGAAAAAGTCCACTAAATCTCTCTGGGTAGAAAAAAAATTAGTTCCTATTAAAAATATTTTGTTGTATTTTTTTCCATATGTAAAATTGATGAAAACTTGATCAAATTCAAAGTTTAATAACTAATAATAATATAGATGAGATATTAAGATGAGCGATAGAAATCTCTCATTATTCCAGCAGCTCAAATTTCATAAGCAATTTTTTACAATAATTCCTTTAATGTCCAAAATGCATTTTAGGACAAGTATGATTAGAGTCTTGAAATGTAAAAAATATAAACTTGAAATGTTTACAAGTAATGTTCAACTTCAAAGCGTCCGTTACTGATAATTTGCACTGCCTGGTAGCTAAGCGGGGAAGGAGAATCAACTGCAGCGACTGTTCAAATCACACAATCGTTAGGGCGACGGATGGACAGACGAAAACCTTATAGTCAATGGAGTTGCAAGTAGCTCCAAAGTCAACACGAGGTAGAGGGTCAGGAGCTCGATTGCGACAAAATTATGTACTGGGGAAAACTGTTAAAATAATCTTTAAGTGTGAAAACAGTGAACAAAACTCTATACCTATGATATATATTTTGAATTGTTTGATATATATATATGTCTTTATATATGTATAAAGACAACAATTAATAAACATAAAAAAAGATTGCTAGTTATTGTCTATATTAATATATATATATATATATATATATATATATATATATATATATATATATATATATATATATATATATGTAATGTATTTTGAAATTTAATATTAACATATCTGTTTATTGTTAACAATTATAATGGGGCATTGGAAGTAATTGTTTCATGTTCTGTTATACGCAATATCACACAATTAATCTAAACGTTGAGTTACATCTGATAAAAGTACAGTGTATTGATTTATTTTATTTAACTTTATGTGTGATACTTTTTAGACTAGTATATCAATTAAAATAGCTTTATTCCTAAACCAATTTGAAAACATTTGGAATTTTCATGATATGCAAGCTTGGTTGACACAATTTTGATAATGTTGGAGAAAAGCTTATTGATTCATAAATTTTCAAAATGTTGACGATTTGATATGAAAACAGAAAATTAGCCGATGAAAATAATTTTAAATTAGTTGACCTGAGCCTATTGAAAATTAAATAAGGTTACAATAATAGCCCTTTAAAAAACCACTGAATATCAATATTTTTAATAAATTGTTTATTTTCTTACAAATGCACCATAATATGTAATATTTTGATTGTAATTACCGGTTTGGCTTATATAATATTAGCAAAATAAATTAAATAAATGTGTTTATAATGTATTATAAATGAAAAACCATACCATTTTTATAAATATTTATTTTTGATATTAAACATTTTTCTTGAAACCAAAAATACATGGATTACCAGATGTAGTGTTATGGGCAATGTAATGAAAACAGTATTATATAAAACTGTCTTTTACAGTATTGATTGCCTCATACAGTACATAATTTTACAGTACAATATGAACGATCATTAAATGTTGGATGTGGTGGGCTTAAAATGGACAATGCAAAACTAGGATCACGTTTTTATTATTGTACTAAAATTGAATGTCTACATAACGTACATTCAGAGTGACAGAACAGCGACACCATTCTCTACAGAGGTACACAGGGCAACTAAAGGACCTACAGTGTTTATATTTGAGTCTAATATACATACAGTAGTATGTTGAACTCAAATATACTGTATGTTTATATAAACTTTTCTTTGTGATATAAATTAAATTTATTGACAAAACTCATAAACATATAAATAAATTAAAAAAATGTACATACATGTTTACAGTATAAAGAACTCTGTTATTTTCCTCAATATTTCATTTTAAAAAAGTTATTGCTTGTTCTTGAATATGTTTTAATGTGTTTTTTTTTTAAGTAAAATACAGTAGAACCTCTAATCTGAACCCCCGTAATCCGAACATCCACTAATCCGAACGCCGCCGCAGGAGCCGTTTAACGTTGGCCGTTGAATGAACTACAACGGAATGCGCGCGAACTCTCCCCTCCCCCACTCTACTGTATTAAATAAACACTGTATTTTACTTTATAAAGCATTTTTCACTTTTTCCGCAACAATTACGATCCATTTTAGCCACGTTTTAGCTATTGTTATGTAAAAGCAACAATATGTTCTGTAATCTGAACATTCCTTAGTCCGAACTACCCCCGGTCCCAATTAGTTCGGATTAAAGAGGTTCTACTGTACTCTCTTTTTTCACCTGGATATTTAAGTGTTTAGTTGATGATACTGCTTCTTCAAATTAAAAGTGGAAGTGTTTCCTCTTATGCCACGTGTGCTTCCACTGCTAATGTGTCTTCAGTTTCTTGTATTTCCATGTTTATTTCATGATCTGTTAGGTCAACAGTATGGATGTCATCTAAAACTCAAGTTCTTAAGAGTTCTGTTGATTCTAATCCTATATTTTTGCAAAGTTGTAAATGTAATGCATTTTCTTAAATTGACATGTCATATTCAGATTCGTGATCTTTATCATTATTTTTGGGATGGCTTTTTGCTTCTGATTTAGGCATGTACTTGAAAAGAACTGGTAAACGTCTTACTATCATGTGCCTACTGTATATATTTAAATTTATAATACCCTAATAATACACAGGTTAACTGATCATTGAGAGGGTTGGTAGGGGTGAATGAGAGCCTCGTATAAAAATATTTATAAGCATTCAATTCTGATTATTAAATATTATGTATGTGTGCATTATTGTATCCTAAAAAATCTTACAGTGAAACAGAAACTCACATATTCCTCAACTATTAATAGTTTAATTCTAGATCTATATTTTAATGCACCCATGTGATATGCACTTGCATAAAGTAAAAGAGAGAAGGTCACTTTCTTACGGTCGCAGCAAACACCTTAGTGGCAGTTATAAATAGATTACAATATCTTAAAATTTTGTTGTAATTACTACATTTATCCTTGAGGAATTGGAGGCAATAAAGGGAGGGACTGACAAGGTACTGGCCCTACCATCTCCACAGCAAACCACTCGACACACTAACTCGGTACACTTTCAGCGCACTAATGGATGCAACCTCTATTTTTTTCCTGTGTGGCACTTATGAACTTGAATTTAAATCAGGTAATTGGTTCAAAAGTAGTAGACTATATTTAACACAAACTATTCAAGTACTGAAGAATGAGATTATCAGTGCTGAGATTATTTTAGTAAGAAATAAAACTGAACCAGGCCACTGCAAGTGGTGACAGTTAGTTGTAATTGCAGGGGAGTTGATTGGTTGTATTAATGAGATTCTTCCAAGCCAATCCTCGGGACTCCCTCAAACTTGTTACCAATCACTGCTGTGTTTTGTTGTTGGCAAATGTGTTGTTAGACATTCGGTTAGATGATGAGATCTTGAGAGACAGTTTTGGAGCAGGGTCTTAATTTTTCTTCTTTAGGTTAAGTGTTACTTTAAAATAAGACATTCTGTAACTTCTTTTAATTTATAGAGATTCCTGATCTAAACTAACGGTTATTAGTTATGGCAGCAATGATGTTTTGTAAATTTGGATTTGATAGGTTCTATATATTTGATGTAGAAGGACAATAAGGGATTTGATAGAATTTAATTAAAATTGAACTATTATCAATAACTATGGATAGAAATATAGAAATAACCTTTTTTAATTTGGGTTGTAGGTACCATATACATTCAACATACAGGTACTACACTTAAATTTATATTGAATTCAGCTGTTCATTTACATCATCCAAATAATCAACAATATAATACCTACAGTCCATTCCTTCAGCTGGTTAAATAAATCTAACAAATATAAAACAGAAATAACTTTTGTATTAACAAACAGTTATATTTGTTTCATTTGTTTCAATTCAATGCATTCTTCATGTTTGCACTCCTTTTCTTTGTAATATTTAGTAGGTTATGATAAGAAAGATTTCATTTGGCACCTTTTCCGTTAATCCACTACCACTACTTTTTTTATCACGATTACGTTTAGGTTAGGTCAGGCTAGGTTAGATTAGGTGGCTACTAAAGTTGATCACAAACTGGTAAATCCAATGATTGACTTACTACTGTATGTGCTCTCCATGTGTAAGTTCTTGGAAAGCGATAAGAAAAAGCCAGCGATATTGGATTCCTAGCGGATAAGGAATACCACAGTGGATGTTAAAATGAATGGGGAATAGTTTTTAGAGCAATAGAATATTTATCAGGTGGTAGTGAATTAACTGAAACAAAAAAAAGTAGTGGTAGTGAATTGACGGAAAAGATTCCTTATTTGAAAAGCACAAAGTTGCCAAAGTGTAGTGGAGCGTCAAATTTTCGCTAATTAGTGGTAGCTGCGTAGTAGTAGTATGTTTGTGATAGTGGGATCCTATAATCTGTTAACAGTTGTGGCTGAAGAAATGGACTATATGCTAGTGAGTGTTGTAGTAATATTATTTAACATCTATCCTTTTTATTTTTAAAAGTGATTTGAACTTTCTTTTTCAGGCGCACAGGAACCCTTTTGAGTGATTTATCTGTTGTTGCTCGGAATGGATCTATTGTTCGCAAGTTTGCACAATCTGAGAAACTTCCAATACTAGAATGGCCTCTCAATCATGATCTTATTGAGGATAAATTTGATTTGGGGGTAGTTGTTTCCTTTGGTTACCTGATTCCAAAAAAGACAATCAGTGCTATTCCATTGTAAGTAATAACATATGTTATTTAACAAAATCATTTGTTAAAGGTTAGGAGTGTGTTTTATAAGCACACTGTAATCTCATAAAGTTCATTTAGTTGGAACTAAATGACTCAATGAGGTTAGTAAAGTTTAAGCTATGTAATATTCAGGGTTTACAAGGATCGTTGTATATTTTTCATCATTATGAGAAGAAACCCTACAAGTTTCGACTTGGTACAACCCAATCATTATTATTAAATCTAAACTATATCTACTTCACCTATGATATAGTGGTTAGACTTAAACTAAAAAACACACTTTTCGCAACTACAAAAAACAAAAAAAATATAGTATTGATAGTGCATATGTTTTCAGGTTAGCATGTAGACTGTAACTTCTAAATGTTTTTTAGTCCAAGTCAAAACTTCGTGTAGTAGGGTTTTTTAACACAATGATGAAAAATGACCAATGATCCCTGAATACTCCATCATTCTTAAATTTTAAAAACAGAGATAGGCTATATGGTATGACCTTGGGACAAATCTAAAGACAATATAGTTACAGATAAAGTTATTGTAATTTACTTAACAATGGAAGACCACTGTACATATTCGTATAACAAACAATAATTTAAAAGTGTTTGTTATCTTGTACTGCTTCAGTTTGTAGCTATTACTGCTTATGAACAACATAATCCTACTTTATTTTCTATGCAAGTAACTTAATTGTTATAGCTCTTTTCCATTCAATAGAGATTATTAACCTAACTCAGCCTTAAAGGTTAAATGAGGTCTTATTTTACTATGTGAAGTTAGGGCTAACACTTAACTTGGGGACCAACGGCTTAAGGGTGACTTCTGAACTACCACCAGTGATCGAGCAGGCAGACTGTGAGCTAGGGTGGTATCGCTCAGATGGTCACCCATCCAAGGAACAGCCAGACTCGATATTGCTTGACACCGTTATCTTGCGATAATGTCTGAACCCTCTGGTCAAGGCCATTGGCCATAGGCTTAGAGAGATTCATGTGAATAGATCAGCTTCTAGGCTACTTTATGAGTCGCCTATTTCCCTTTCATTATTCTTGATTTTTACTCTCTCACTTGCCAGTGGCCTTGATCGGAAGGTTTCCACGTTATTGCAGGATAACAGTGTCAAGCAACATCGAGCGTGGTTATTCCTTGGATAGGTGAACCAGCTAAGCAATCCCGCCCTTCCACACAGCCTGCCTACCCGGTCTCTGGTGGTGGTTCAGATGCCACCCTTAAGCCATTGGTCCCTAGGTTAAGTGTTAGAGAGGTCTTCATAGCTGTAACTTTGCTTGGTAAAATAAGACATCCTATAACTTTAATGTTGCGCTGTTTTTCTTGGTTTTAAATTGGTCCAAATTGTATGGAGATCTGAACTCATTGGTACTCTATCAGCTTACAACCAATACTAGTACGGTTAAGTGCAAAATGTGACTTACAAGTGACACCGATTCTCTAGTGATACTAGTCGTCTCCCCAACAATTTAAGAGATTCACTTTCTCATTTATTAATACATCAGTGTTTTTATGAATAGTTAGTGCTTAAAATTACTTGTGTAAAGAGTTACTGTACAGTTGCAACGCCAAATCAGTCCAGAATAAGTCCTTATATACATCATTATAGTGCCTAATTTCTTTTTTGATTGTTTTGTTTTAGTTTACATATTAGCTATCAACAAGTTTTCATGTACAGAATCATCCATTGTATAATAAAATGGAATCCATAAATAAACCAGTTTTATCAAATTCTTGAACTGAATCTAATTTTAAATGTTGTATAATATCCAAATTTATTTCTTAATAGAAAATACTAAAAACCTAGTTAACTATTTAACTAATGGTTACTTTTAGTATAAGTAATTTACTAACAAACGAAATAAACAGAGAAGTTTTTAAAATCTATTACTAGTTTTTTTTCAATCCAATCAGATATTTGTAAAATTGTAGAATTCTACAGCAAATGTATATAGGGAGTTGCAGTTATGTTTGTAAGGCACTATGCTACACCATATTCATTGAATACTGGCCTGACTTATTGTTTTCCACAAAGTTTTATAAATTTATGCCGTGATGAACATAGTGTTGATGGAAAAAGGTCATTTTTGAAACTTGACCGATTTCAGAGGTTCCGGATATCAAATGAACGGATGACACATAAACTGTAAATTGTATTAATGGAAAACCGTAGATTACAAGACAAAAGACAAGTTGTTCTAGATTCTCAGGACTAGAAATTATCCATTTTGCCCTTGTGGCTAGCCTGTATAGCAAGGAATTGTTGGGGTCGCATACGTCAAAATGGAGCATATGCACACTTTGACGTACCCACCCAAGTCTGGAGGTAACATACAACAGATGTTGACACATCCAGCCATCCTGCAGACACTTATGAGAAATTTAGATCTGCCCACCCACCCTGTGTAATCATAAGACAGATGTTGACTCATCAGTATGTTTTAGTATGTATTTTAAAACAGGTACGTTATTATTTATGTTGGCTAGTGATGAAAAAGTCATAGAAGTAGGATTTTGTTAGGTGCTTGAAATTCCCATGAATTGTTTTCTATGGATTTAACCACTCAGAAAACTGCCTTTCTTAGATTACCTTCAAGATAATGATATTAGATCAGTTTTGATGAAATCATAGTCTTCAATTGTTAAGCTTTAAATCTTACTTTAATCCTATTTACAGCACAAGTGAACTTCACACAACACAAATATGTTGTAATATATTTGTGTTGTGTGAGACGTTCACTTGTACGGTATATGTACCAACACGTATTATGTTAATTAAAAAACTATTTAATCCTATGTTATATTCACCCACTATTCAAACCTGAAGACAATTTATTATTGATCAATCTAACATGTTGGTAATCTTGATTTCATCAGTTACTGTATGTCAGAAGCCCCTTGCTTGTATAGCAGTCTTTACATATGCTAGGTATAGTCAACAAGTTCCTCGAATTTGTTGAAATATATTTATTGGACACAGATGAAAACTTAAAAACCCAGTTTCCTTCAAAATACCCTCTTTCTGCAACAACAAACTTGCCCCAACAAACATGTAGTTTTTCAAAATACTTTCTAAACTCATTTTCTGAAATGTCTTTTAATGCTTTTTTGCACATTTTCTCTGACAGCTTCAGCATCTGCAAATCGTTCTCCTTTCATTGATGTTTTCAATCATGTAAACACGATGAAATTAGCCAGCGCAAGGTCAGGGGAGTAGGGAGGATGCCCTAGCATGGTAACAATATGCTTCGATAGGTAGTTACAGGGATTGATGTGCAGGGTCATTGTCATGCAGCAAATTCCAATTGTTTTATGCGATTTTTCAGGCTGTATCCTCCTAATGAAATCTTCTGAGTGCCTAAGAAATTCTTTGTGAAGTTCCTTGTTCACTGTTTGATGTTCAGGAAAGAAATAAAAATGAATTAAACATTTGTAGTAAAAAAAAAAAAAAAAAAAAAAAACCATAACTTTTCCCTTACTTTTGCCCAAGCAAACTTTTTTCCACCTTGTTGATGCTGTTTTCTATTCAAAGGACTGACATTTTGTTTGAGGGTCATACAGAAAACACCATGTATGATCATCACCAGTAACAAATATCTTAAAAAAATCAGAATCTGCATCGGCCACATCAATAAACTTACCATCTTTTGAAATCAGTTGTTCTCTATGGTCTGAAGTCAAAATTTTTGGAACCACTCTCAAACAAATTTTGATGCATGTTCAAATGGTCATGAAGAACAGTGTAGAAACTGACATGTAATAAATTTACCTTAGACGTGATTTCATCATTATTCTTCTGCTTGCATAGTCAATTTTCCGAACTCTCTCAATGTTGTCAGCTGTTGTCGCAGTTGAAAAGCTTACACTACGAGGGTCATCTTTAGTGTTTATGCTACCTTCATGAAAACGTTTGTGCCATTCCTAAACTGGCTTTTCTTCATCACCTCCTCTCTGTATGCTTGAATTAACATTTGAAGTGTCTCAGGAGGTGACTTTTGAAGCAAAACACAAAATTTAATGTTTACTCACTTCTATTGAATGTCGTTTTCAAAAAGCGACAATGTAAACACATAAACACACAATAAGCACGGTCCATAGAGGAACAATTGTGGAACGATACTTGCACTACCAATGTCTCTTCTCTATGAGTAGTACAAGCTGCTGCACAACAAAATTCTGTGTATCTCTGGATATCGATTCTAGGAATTTGTTCACTCTACCTCGTTTGGAACATTTAAAAAAAGGGACTTGGCTATAAGTTTGTGTTATTTAGTAGACATAACAAGATAATCTTAAAGCAGTAGATTCGGTTTTGTTTCAGAGGTATTTTAAATGTACATGGAAGTTTACTGCCTAGATGGAGAGGAGCTGCTCCAATAATATATGCCATCAAAAATGCTGATCCTGAAACAGGTGTTACTATCATGAAAATAGAACCCCACAAGTATGTATACACTTTGTCACTAGCCTAAATGTAATTTACTGGTGATAATATTACCTATTAGCTAAGCGGAGGGATTCTTAAGCTAGATAAATAGTTTAAGTCAAAGCTTAAGCTCAAATATGACTTACCTCACATCTGATCATAGCTTTTGAAGTCCCAGGGTCTTTATTTATATATATATATATATATATATATATATATATATATATATATATATATATCTTATGGTTTTTTTGTCAGCCACCATTTAATATTTTTTTTATAAAAGCTGTGATATATATTTTTGGATTAAGATCCAAAAGTCATGCAGTATATAATATAAAATAATGATCTCCTGTCACTAAGCTAAATCCAATCCATCCATTGAGCCATTTACGACCTGCCTCACTTATTCTGTTTATGCTGGCCAATCCTTCCGTAAAAAAATGCATGGGACATTCGGTAATTATGTGATCCATTGTTCGGATAAACTCCACCCAATCACATGACTGATCTAGTGCCAATCCCCATTTATACTTTCAGTAGTTACATCTACTCATGCCAGTTCGGAACCGATTCAAAAGTGTCCATTCCCTATGAGGGAGGTTCATTCCACCTACCTGGGGAGTGATGTTGTTGACGTCCACAGCAAATCTTTAAAGCTTGTACGTACCCCCTGGGTAGTTTTAAATGAGCAATAAATCCGGTAGCTGGACTGTCACAAATTTGTGATCTCCTAGCTATGGCAGCTACCACACAAAATAAAAAAAGAGTCTTTATAAAGTCACCATATAGAAGTCCATTTCTCAATTTTCGTTTAGAATGTTCATAATATGCAACCACTTGAACAAAAGCTTCGGTATGTTGAAAAACACGTGGAGGTATGTTGTCTATGCTGCAACCCATAGGTAATTTAAATAATTAAATTTTAAGGTATTTTTCTAAACTGTGTCTTGAAGATCATTACTACCTCTGCACTTATATTCTTGCTACTGTGGTGATCACCTGATATGCAGTGTGCAAAAGCAGCCTGACCATCATCCCAAAACTGTGGAATTGCACTGTTAAAGTTATCCTCAACAATTTCTATAGTTTCCTTGGTATAGTTAGTCTTTTGAGGTTGATCTTCATTGGTGCTATTGGAAAGCTGTAATGAATTAGTAGTTTCCTTATCCGAGTTACAATTTTCTTGTTAATAGTCTGCACTGCATCAATAATCATGTACAGGGTGGCGCACGAAATGATCCAACATTTATTTTTGTTTAAGAAAATTTATTGTAAATACAATACAGTAAAGTTTGATATAAATTGGCTACTACATACCTGGACATTAGTTTGAGGCCATTACATTTTCAATATGACCACCTTCTTGTCTGACAACTGCTTCAACACGAACACCTATGTTATTGATGACTCTGCGACACATATCCTCAGTTATCTTGTTACATGCCTCAATGATTAGCACTCGCAGATCCATCAGTGTGTTAGGATGTTTAGGGAAGATCTTCTCCTTCAGAAATCCTGAAAGAAAATAATCGCACGGATTCAAATCAGGACTGTTTGGGAGCCAGTTATGGCCACACGCAAAACGATTAGGAAATCGGCTTGAATTGACATTTTGGTTGAAATTTTCATGCAGAAAATCTAAAACAAAATTAGCCGTGTGCGGTCTGACTTCATCCTGCATGAACCACTGGTTGTCTAATTGAAACCCTTTTGCGATAAGTTGAGGTTAAAAATAATTACGTAGCATGTTTAGATAACGCTCCCTATTCACAGAAAGTTCAAAAAAGAATGGCCCTATTAGCCCATGGCTCGAGACGGCTGCTTAGACCGTAATTCTTGGAGCATGATGCACTTTTTCATGTAGCACGAGTGGATTTTTGGAAGCCCAAAAACGCACATTTTGTTTGTTTACAGCACCGTCTAAGTGAAAATATGCCTCATCTGAGAACCAAACATTGTTAATCAATATGTCTTGATTAACAGCCCGTTCTGCGAAAACCATTCATTGAAGTTTGTTGTCAATCAATCATTAATTAAGGTAACACTGCAATTTTGTATAGATACAAATGCAAATCTTTTTTTAAAATTCTCTGCACAGATTGCCTAGAAATGTGAAGATCTGCTGCCGCTTTTCTAGTCAACTTGCCTGGACTCCTCACCAATGCTGCTCTGACAGCTTCAACATTCTGTGGAGTACGGACAGTGGAAGGCCGTTGACGTTTCTTCCTCTCTAATACTGAGCCATCACTATTACATTTTTCATAAAGTCTACGAATAGTTTAAAATGATGGTCACCAGCGAGTTTGAAAATGAGCACGAAACCGTCTTTGTGTAAGCACCACACTTTTTGTTTCACTAAAAAACAATACAGTCTTTATGCGTTGATCCACAGACAATCTTCCTTTGTCAGCCATCTTGCAACAATAATAATAACGGAACCGGAAACAGAGGGAACTAATCTCCATAAACAGCTGATACTTTTGCCAACTTACAACACAGTAGTAATAGGTAACCGGAATGAATGCTACCAAAACAAATGTTGGATCATTTCGTGCGCCACCCTGTAGGAGGGTTTTTTCTTTCCTTGATAGTTTAAATGCAAGCCATGAGTTGTAAAGTGACATCACTTAAATACATTTAAATCAGCAAGATATAAATTCTTTATTATGACTGCTATTTCTCAGATATAATTGTTTACAATGGCTAGGTCGTCTTGGATTGGGTTATTCTTGTGTGCATCATAACGCTGAAGGACTGTTGTCAGTCTCGCATCATATTATCAGTCTCGTTCAGTACTAATTGAGAAGTGTTTTCACTAGAAGTTGCATCAGAAGTGCTATTTAAATTCATATTGCATTTTTTTGGAAATGTATAATAAATCTTGTAAAGTAGTTTATTTTCTTCAACATACATAGAAAGCTCTTTTTTGGATTTAAATAGTCTACCACGTTAGAGACTGATAAGAAATAGGCAGAGACTGTGGGCAGATATTTTCTGAAGAAGTTATTTTGTTTATCTTACATTTATTTTGTTTGTTTATCTTAGTTCATAGTTCTGTTTATCAGCACTTTTCACTCCTGAAACATTCCTGATATGAAAGCTATCTTCCCCTTTGGTTTTCTGGAACTAGAACAGGTTCTGTTTCTTTTATCAATAAAGATAGAACTGGCCGGATTAATGGTGGGGGCGGGTTCTGTTTCTTTTATCAATAACGATAAAACTGGCCGGATTAATGGGGGGACCGGACTGGCGGAGGGCCGAATTATAGAGGGACTACTGTATTTTGTCTTTGTTTATTCCCTTTTTCCTAACAATTTACTCTCTCAAACAACCTTTAGGTATTTTACTATTTTTCTTTTAGTAATAAATTACTCAATAGTATTTACATATCCTAAATATGCTCAGCAATCAATTCAAGATGTTCTATATTGGACACAACAGTATTTATATTATTAATATTTTATTTTAATAATATTTATTTTATATATTATTATTATTTTGGACACATCAGTATATTGTACTAAGAACAACAATATTTAGCTCTAAGGATGACCTTGACTCAGCAGCTGATATCAACTGAGCTGATAGATAACAGCTGTGCAAAACCTGACTAGTAACTGTCAAACAAGATCAAGTTTGCAGGAAACTAATGCTCTGAAATAGGACTATTTCAACAGCTTTATCAGAATGATTTATAAATATATATTTTGTTTGTTGCTCTTTAAAAGTGGATATTTTGATAATAAATGTACAATTGAAGTGTTTCTACTGGTTTACAATTATAGTTAAGATTCAGTTAGTTCAAACCTCAATTTAACCCTTTCCACTCCAATTACTGGGAACCCAGTTTCCCTATCAGCTCCATTTACTTTTAAGCAAAGATTGCCTACTACATTTGTTCAGTGGGAAAAACATATATCTGATAGTTCCAAAAAGCTGATGTATTTTTTCTTTGTTTCTTCTATGACTAAAGTATAGATTAATATAAAATAAAACATATATTTTTATTTTCAACATTTTTTAATTATATATATTTATTGGAACAAAATTTAATTTCTAACAAAAAAACGGATACAAGAAGAATTTTTGAAAAATTTTAAATAGGAAGAATAGTATTTGTTGTTTGTTTTTTGTTGTTTGTATCCTTACAAACAAAAAAAAGTCATTTTCAAATATTTTGGACTAAATTATACATAAAAAAAATATATAATTCTAAAACCGAATTTTTTTGAAAAACAACATTTTTACCAAAAAAATTATTTTCACTGCAACTAGTAAACAATTGCTCCATAAATTTTATTTTATTGCTTAGCAACAGTCAAAAAGTACATAATTTAGACCAAATTTGTAAGTAAAGCTTTTTTCAATAATTCAAAACATGTTATCAGCTAAAAATATAAACAGACAAAATCTAATAGCCTACTTGCAACGCTCTTTCATTTTCGTAAAAATAAAAATATTTTGAATAAACAGTAAAACAACAACGATAACCTAGCAACAACAATGCGTTTTATAAGCTCATTACGAACGATAACATATGACGGAACAAAGTGAGTGCAGATAGCTGTTGCAGTCAGCCAGCTGTTTACAGAGCAGCCACAGACGACAAACATTACATTTTCTGAGGTTTGTTTACCGATACTAAACTCAAACGGTTCCGAAAAAATTCTACAGATAGCAGCACATATCAAACAACAACCCTAGCGGTCAATAATGTAACTACGTCAGTCTAAATACAATCATAGAACGTTATTATAGAGACGTCGGGCCCGGCCCGACATTGGAGTTAGTGCGGTAAGTTGCGTGGCGGGGCTGCCCCGCCACTTGAGTGGAAAGGGTTAAACACTTCGCCAAGAACATGTGCTTTCCTTTATAACTGTTAAACTGGTTCACTTAAAATGGATGTTTTCACAACATTGTAAGTTAAAAAACCAGAATTTTTAAACAATTAAGGACTTGCAACAATATTGCAACTTTTAAAATATTTTTATAACTTAAAACACTTAAATATATTCCAATTTACATAAAACTGTCACTTGACCTAAAACTCACTTTAAAATTAAAGAGGCTCCATGAAACATCTCCATGATACTTCATGTATTTATAAGTGAAGTGAATGAATAATTTATAGAACGTATTTTGGTAGTTTACAACATTTTTTAGCATATTAATTAGTACAGAGTTTGTTTGGCTAATGAGATTTAAAACTATAGTAATTTAGTAAATTAATGATATAAAAATGAGAATACAATGATTGATCTGTTTTCAAAATATGTATATACATTAATTTGCAATCAAATAAAGTTATCATCCATGTTCACATTGTCAGGTTCGACACAGGAAAAATAGTACGCCAGTACAGATGCCACGTGGGCCCTGATGAGACCACTCCCCAGTTGTCAGCAAGACTAGCAGAACAGGGAGCGAGACTCCTTATGGAGTGTGTGAGGGATTTGCCGCGCTGCCTGGAGTTGGCTGCTCCCCAACCTGAGCAGGGGGTGACATATGGTATGACGGTTCTATTCCAAACTAATATTTATTAGTATTTTGTGTATTTTATAGCAAAAAGTTTGCTACGGGCTTCTGTAGTGGTATGGTGCAGATATCCACGCTGGAAACGGGCTTCTGTAGTGGCACAATGCAGATATCCGCACTTTAGACATGGCCACAGACAACTTATATTTTAGTACACACCTAATACCCTACGATTAAGTTTCGGCTATCTATGAATTCTATGTTAGTTGCCGGTAACAGTGATATGCATCAATCATCGATAGTTTGTTCGAACATATTGAGTTCGAATAAACAACGTTCCAACTCACAATGAAGAGTTCTTCCTTCTCCATCTTTGCTCTGTAAACCACGTTATTGTAGTGAATCTTTCTTATTAAATTATTCCTTTTTATTACTCAATTATATGTTTTAGATTTTTTTATATGATAGTGCATGCTTTACCTAAATTTTAGTATATATATATATATATATATATATATATATATATATATGAACTATGTAATCATTATACAACATTTAAAACTATTATTGTTTCCATGGTAACCAATCGTCAGCTTTTTGTATTGTTTGTATTTATCGTGATACAGTACTTTTGTCTATATGATGCATAATGTGTACATTTCCTGAAATTAGATAAAATTTAGAATATTTTGGCTATCTCCTGATGCTTAAAACAAAGCAAAAACTAATTTTTCTACATGAAGGCATTCAAATCATCAACAGCAGCTGACTTAGTGAAATGTTTTAAAGATACACTGATTGATAATGATATTCCACTTAGCAACTTATTGATTTTTCATCAGAGACTACAAACGTGATTTTTGGTGAGCATAACTACGTTGTTTCATTACTGAAGACTGAGCTCCCTCATGTAATTTTTATCAATTTTTCTTGCCTTCTTACGTATCTAGTTGTGCTGAAAGCGTGTTTTAAGCTGCCTTGATCTGTTGAAGATCTGTTAAGCAACATTGGCTCAAATATCAGTAGACACTATTACCGAAGTCAAAAGTTTGTTGAATTTCAAGAATTATTTTCAGTTGAAATTCACACAATTTTAAATTTATCAACGACAAGATGGCTCTCTGCAAAACACTGTGTAGATCGAGTACTTGAGCAGTACGTTTCTCTTAAAGAATATTTAAGAGACAATGTTTTTTAGGACCAGTCAAGAACAACTGAGGAGATGTTCTCAACTATGAGTAGCAGATTTACTAAGCTTTATCTAGAATTTATGTCCTAAATATTAGTTCTTTGTGCTGAGTTCTATATAATTTTTCAAAGAGAAAGTCCTTGTTATATAGGGTGAAACAAAAGACTCAAAAGCTCTTAAAAGTGCTTTGCTCAAACTACATGAAACTAAAAATAATGAAGAGTATCGGTGTATTTGAGCTTGACCACACTAACGAGAAGTATTTCATTGAATCTGAGAAAATCTGCCTTGGGCTACAAGCCTATGATACATTTCAGCAAGTTTAAAATAATCCTTCAGTACCAAAACAAGAAATTAAACATTTCCTTAGTTGTTGCAGAAACTTTTACATAAAAAGTGCAACTCAAATCACAGACGGATTTGTTTCTAGAGACCCAATTTACACTGTAATAATAATAATAATCGGGATCTTTTGTGGCAAGATCCGTAGAGGCAGTGGGCTGGTGTAGGTGGGGGTTTGTGGTGTGTGCAGCATATAGCATGTTCTTATTCTTCTGTAATATGTTTATGATTATATTGATTATTAATTTAGTCATGTTTTGTTAAAATTTTTTATTTTGTTTTATAAATTCCATATTCAAAAAATATCTTAACCCTGGAACGGAAAGCCTAATAAAAGTTACATTATTAGAAAGCTGTAGTAGGTTTTACGATTTTTTGTTTAAATAAAAAAAAAAAAAGTTTAGGTATTTTTTAAATACAAAAACTGTTTTATTCTTAATCTATGTGCTTTATTGTACATATTATTAACAGTTTTATTATAATATACATAATTTTGCTGCTTGAAAGTATATTTTTTAATATACGTAACAAAATTAAAAAGACATTTTTTCACAATATTAAAATTACTTCTAAGTTACCAAAACTCATGATTAAACTTGTAACATATAAAGAAAATGGGCAAATTTTATTAGAAATAGTTTGATATATTAAGATACAGTACTTGCAAAGATTTTGTAAGGTGACTTAGTCATATTAGCTTATTGGTTTCCGAGTTTCGTAAAGCCATGGTTAGAACAGATTAAAAGTATACGAGAATAAGAAATAAATCAAAATACAATAAGGTAGTAAAATATTAGCAATAAAACATTTAATATTTCTACAAAAAAAAAAAAAAAAATAAAAACTTATAAAATCATAAACATATTAAGTATAAATAGTTACTTTAATGGAAAGCCGTAGTAAAATTTACGAAAATACAGCCTTACACGTACAGTACAGTAGGCCACTTTCACTGAATTTCTTTGCACGACTGACCTTGACTATTAGAAGACAACAGACAGCGAAAAGGGCGGTACAATTTGCGCAAAAACAAATTTGTAATGAGCAAAATCAAAACTACGCCCGTAAAAAGTACGACGGCAATCGGTCCATGGTTAAACAGTTTCTACTTAATCACTGCTTTTATAGCCTAAAGGAATTCTGGGACATATGTACCCCTACCCCAGTCCCCATTAGGGTCTCTGTCAATAAATAGCCTATCCATCCTAATCTGTGACCCCCTCCATAGGGCACATTAACATGACAGTCGCCTGCACCTTCAGCACACTGGTTAATAGGACATAAGTAAGTAAGTGTAACTTATAGTCTGTATTATTTATTTAATATGCTATCTTGCATATATGGGACATGGCCGCAGCCGTCTCTCCGGTTGGTACTCAAATAAATTCTGAATCGTTAATATAACTATAATTTACACATATTATAGTATTAACTCCATTGACAAAATACCTTTGAAATTAATCAATACATTTTTCTAATAAAGGAGCAAATACTAAACAAATTCCTCAATACAAATAACATATACTCAATAATATACAGGGTGTGACAGTTAAGTCTTAGGACGACTTTATAACTATTAAACGACAAGACTTATCACAACTAAATTTGGCATACCATTACTGGCAGTAGTTAGCTACTTTTCTGTGTACGTGGTTAACAAATCTCATTTTGGGGGACGGCCCATTAGGATTAAAAAGAAAATTTTTAATGACAGCCTATGTTGAATTGTACATAATTTTAAAGGTCTAGTTAAACTGAAAATAATGCCGCAAACCGGACTTCAAAAGGTTGATCCAGCCGGAAGTGATTGATGTTCAAAGTTTTAAAAATGTTAAACATATTTTAATTACAAATAATAGAAAGTTACAAGTTGAAGGGAATTCTTATTGAACTCCTTTCAAATTAGGTGTTCAAAATGTTCCCCGTTAGCCATCTAGCAATGTGCTAACCGGTTATAAACATTAGTTACTGCTTTTTCTATGTAGTCTTGTGGAACAGCTTGTTCTATCATGTTTATAAGATCAATCAGATCCGTAGGCTGAGTTTCATAAACTTTGTCTTTCAGGCAGCCCCATTGAAAGTAGTCCAGCGGAGTTAGGTCAGGGGAACGAGCCGGCCACTCAATCACTCCACGTCTTCCAGTCCACTGGTGACAGAATACTGTATCTAAGTATTGCTCACTTGAACACCATAGTATGGCGGTGCTCTGTCATGTTAGCAAAAACATGTTTGGAAGTCAACGCCAAGACTAGCTTGTAGGCAGGAACTAAATCATTTTGGAGCATATCTTGATACTTGTTGGCATTTAAATTTACCTTCAAGTATTCCCAAGTTAGTATTCCCCTCAACTTGTAACTTTCTGTTATTCGTAAGTACAATGTGTTTAACATTTTTAAAACTTTGAACACCAATCACTTCCGTCTGGATCAACTTTTTGAAGTCTGGTTTGCGGCATTGTGTTCAGTTCAACTAGACCTTTAAAATAATGTACAAATCAACATAGGCTGTCATTAAAGATTTTCTTCTTACTCCTAACGGCCTGTGCTCTAAAGATGACATCTGATCACCATGTACACAGAAAAGTAGTTTACTATTACCAGTAACGATATGCCAAATTTAGTTGTTATATCTCTTGTCGTTTAAAACTTACATAGTCGTCCTAAGATTTAATCGTCACCCTGTATGTTATTTATATGTATGTATATTTATATGTATGTATATTTATATGTATGTATATTTATATGTATATGTATTCTAATCAAAAATTTAAAATATATTAAAAAAATTATTAAACAACTTACTTTATACGATTCTAAGAGTACTATAAAACTACTTCAGCATTGTAGGGGTACCTAGAAATTAAATTCTTGCATAATTTCCCATCTAATTTTCCCCTGTTGTGTATACTTAGCCAGTTTACCACGAGTTATCATAATTAATTTTATTCGGACTGCATATTTATGTTTCTCAGTATTTTTGTATATTTAACTTGTATTTTTAATACTCTTGTTATATTTGATAGAAAGTTTTTTTTTCCAGCACCAAGAGTTACAATGGAACAATCTGTGGTCAATTGGACAAGTATGGGAGCAAGGACAGTTTACAATTTGCATAGAGCAATATCTCACGTCTACGCACTTACAACTGATTGGCATGGATCACAGACAAGGTAGTATTAATTTATAGTAATTCAGATATTTATAGTAATTCAGATGTCCTGATGCAATTGTTTTGAAATATTATTTTAACACATTCAATTAAATTACTAGGACAAAAATTATAATCTTCTTCACAGGATTTAGTAAAACGTTTAATTTTGCTATGCTTTGAAGTTAATTCTCAATAATGAATACTCAAACACATTCAAACTTTGTCTGAAATGATGTACAAGTCGTTGTAATATGTTGATTTCTTTTTAAAACAGTTATTAATTTTATCAAATTCACCATTCAAGAAGTTTCGTAATTTATAATACAAATAGTGTGTGCCCTACATTTTTTTGGGTAAACGTAAGATTACCGAAATAAAATAACTATGAGGTAATACTGAAGAGTTTGGAAATGTTTATATGATCAAAAGAGGGTAGATAGATGGATGAAAAGATTCACTTTCTTAAAAATACATAGCACAGTACATAACTAGAATTGATATTTTTCGGCGACAACTGCACCAAGGTGCTATTTATTTACAAGATAACGAGACATTTAGCCTATGCTGTGATGTGGCATCTTCAGTGATAACGCGTCTCAGCTTGATTCTAGTTTTGACAACGGCCACTGAAGTCTTAGTTCTAAGATTAAGCATAGTTTATTACGCTATTCTGCCTTTTACAGAAAATTTACTATTATTGAGTCATTTGGATTCAAGAACCTCTTTATTTTTATAGTATTTAGGATCACTAATGATCTCAATCGAATCTTAGAATTACTATCTTTTACATATCACATAAATAGAACACTATATAGTAGAGCTAAAATATTTTTACAGATATAATTAAAAAAATACTCTTAATGAAATGTGTACATGAACATTCACTCAGATAAAATTAATCAAAGTATAACGTTGAGATACTTATGTGGCTTGTATTACTCGTGCAACAAACTTAAGATAATTATCAAACAGAAGGTTGTCAATAATTACGGGAAATGATTTAAAGAAAATTAATGTTGGTATCTGAAAATTAAAATGTGCATAATGCAGTTACAATGGAACATATCTTGTCAAGATCATTACAAATACAATTTCGTAACTGTAATAAAATAAAATATACTGCAGATAATGCTAGCTATGTTGCTATGTTAGTTTGTAAGTCATAGCAAATCAGACTATAGAAGAGTTGTTCCTGAACTAGTTTTTCAGGCATCATGAAAACTTACTTATCTGCCCTATTGGAGCATGGAGTGGTTTGCTTGTGCTCCTCTCTGCCTGTTGCATTATTGATGTTTTGTGTTTCAATATAGTCTCTTTTTCAACCTTTTAAAATTAGTCCCATTCTAAGTAAAATAATTTTTCTTTCAAAAACTATTTATTTAGCCCCTGAACTGTTTTAAGATTATATAAAATAAATTACCTCTGTCAACAGTTCAAATTTGTTGTGATGTGTATAACGATCGTTTCAACATAATTATGCCATCTTCAGAACAATGCCATAAAGGTTTCAATGAACTTTATAAAACAAAAATAGTATAAATTTTATACTATTTTTATAATTTATATACTATTATATTTTATAATTTATACTATTTTTGTTTTATAAAGTTCATTGAAGCCTTTGTGGCATTGTATCTGAAGATGGCATAATTATGTTGAATTATAATTCAACTATTATATTTTATAATAGTATATAATTATATTTTATAAATTATAAAATATATTATAATTTTATAATTATATTTTAGGTTAGGTTAAAGGGCACTAGGCCAGGAATTAGTATATTAGAGAGATAGGACATCAGCAAACTTACCTTAAAAGACAAGTTCACTAACATCAGAGTATTAGTCACAAACACAAAATACACAAAATCTCAAAAATGTTCAACACCACTGGCATTTTTTTCAGGTGAGTAGAGGGAGGGATTTTTTCAGGTGAGTAGAGGGAGGGAGGGAGGGAGGGAGGGAGGGAGGGAGGGAGGGAGGGAGGGAGGGAGGGAGGGAGGGAGGGAGGGAGGGAGGGAGGGAGGGAGGGAGGGAGGGAGGGAGGGAGGGAGGGAGGGAGGGAGGGAGGGAGGGAGGGAGGGAGGGAGGGAGGGAGGGAGGGAGGGAGGGAGGGAGGGAGGGAGGGAGGGAGGGAGGGAGGGAGGGAGGGAGGGAGGGAGGGAGGGAGGGAGGGAGGGAGGGAGGGAGGGAGGGAGGGAGGGAGGGAGGGAGGGAGGGAGGGAGGGAGGGAGGGAGGGAGGGAGGGAGGGAGGGAGGGAGGGAGGGAGGGAGGGAGGGAGGGAGGGAGGGAGGGAGGGAGGGAGGGAGGGAGGGAGGGAGGGAGGGAGGGAGGGAGGGAGGGAGGGAGGGAGGGAGGGAGGGAGGGAGGGAGGGAGGGAGGGAGGGAGGGAGGGAGGGAGGGAGGGAGGGAGGGAGGGAGGGAGGGAGGGAGGGAGGGAGGGAGGGAGGGAGGGAGGGAGGGAGGGAGGGAGGGAGGGAGGGAGGGAGGGAGGGAGGGAGGGAGGGAGGGAGGGAGGGAGGGAGGGAGGGAGGGAGGGAGGGAGGGAGGGAGGGAGGGAGGGAGGGAGGGAGGGAGGGAGGGAGGGAGGGAGGGAGGGAGGGAGGGAGGGAGGGAGGGAGGGAGGGAGGGAGGGAGGGAGGGAGGGAGGGAGGGAGGGAGGGAGGGAGGGAGGGAGGGAGGGAGGGAGGGAGGGAGGGAGGAGGGAGAGAGAGAGAGAGAGAGAGAGAGAGAGAGAGAGAGAGAGAGAGAGAGAGAGAGAGAGAGAGAGAGAGAGAGAGAGAGAGAGAGAGAGAGAGAGAGAGAGAGAGAGAGAGAGAGAGAGAGAGAGAGAGAGAGAGAGAGAGAGAGAGAGAGAGAGAGAGAGAGAGAGAGAGAGAGAGAGAGAGAAATGACTTCCACTATTGCTGGGTAGGTGGCTGTGGTGGGGGGTGTACATCCATATAGAGCAACACTCAGGTGTAGATGCAGTATTTCAGTTAGTATAGAAATATATATGAAGTTTGCTGATGGGGAAGGGGTTGAAGGGAAGTGGTCTATCTTATGTTCAGATTAGGTGGGTCACGGGATTTTGTTATCCATTGGTGTGCTAATTCCATCCTTCGGAGTTGGGAACTATTGGCATGGGAAGGAAGGGATCTGCTTACCTTAGTGGTGTAACACTGATCAAAATTTTGATTATGGAGAAGAGTATGGGCAGAGACAGGTTTTTCAGGATTTTGGACTTTGCAATCATGTCTATGGCCATTCATGCGTTTACGAAGGGTTTCACTGGTAAGGCCAATATATTGGGCAGGGCAGTGCTGGCACTGGAGTTGATAAATTAGATTGGTGGAATCACAGGAGTGGTTTCCAGGTATCTTGTAGGTTAATGAGGTAGCGGAGCTGGTAAAAGATGTGGCTGAGAGATGAATAGGGCAGGTTTTGCAAGATTTCTTGTTACAAGGATTGGAACCGGGTGGTTGTTGGTCTTTAGGACAGGTCAGGATGTTGGGATCAGGTAACCTAGGATGGACCAGGATTTGGCGGAGGTTTTTGTTTTGTCTGAAAGTTACAGTAGAAGGTTTTTCAAGGAGATCTTTGGTGTGGGGGGAAGCTTTTAAGATGTTGAAGCCATCTTTCAGGATTTGGTTGAGTTTTTGTAGGCCATGGTGGTAATTAGTGATAAGGGGTAAGCATTGGGAACTGCTTCTGGTTTGGGGTTGGTTTTGGGACTGGGCTAAATGGATTTGGTTTTTAACAAGGTTGGTAGGGTAACCTCTCTTTTGGAAAGCACTGACAAGTTGGTTGTTGTATTGATTTAGGTTTCTGGGAGAGGAAATGATACGTTTGGCACGGGTGGCTAGACTATAGGGTAGGGAGCGTTTAGTGTTGTTGGGGTGACAGCTGGTATAGTGAAGGTATTGTTGTTTATTGGTAGGTTTGATGTGAATATCAGTTTGAAGGACACCGTCCTCCAATCCAATTTCAACATCAAGGAAGACTATGCGTTCAGAAGAGGATTGCCAGGTGAAATTCAGGGATGAAAAGTTTTGTAGGCTTTGAAGGAAGGTTTCAAGATTGGTTTCGGAGTCAGTCCAGATCATGAAAATATTATCGATGAAACGGAGCCAGCAGAGGGGTTGGACGGGTTGTTTTTGAAGGAAAGTCTTCTCCAATTTCCCCATGAACAGGTTGGCATAGGAAGGGGCCATGCGGGTACCCATAGCGGTACCCTTGATCTGGAGGTAGTTAATGCCAGAACTTTGGAAGTGGTTTTTTTCAAGGATGAATTGAGTCAGCTGAACTAGGAAGGAAGTGCTAGGCTTGGTGTTTGGAGGGCGTGTATTGAGGAAATACTCAATAGCAGCTAAGCCATGAGCATGGGGTATATTGGTGTACAGTGAAGTGGCATCAATGGTAACCAGTTTGGTGTTAAGGGGTAGAGGTTGGGGAAGATTGGAGAGGAGACTAAGGAAATGATTGGTGTCCTGGACGTGGGAAGGAAGTTGTCGTACTAGAGGTTGGAGTTTGTCATCGACAAAGGCAGAGATGCGTTCGGTAACAGAATTATAGCTGGCCACAATAGGCCTACCAGGGGGAGGGATGGTGTCTTTATGGATTTTGGGTAGGATATAAAACTGGGGTGGAGTAGGCTGTTCATTGATAAGCAGGATTTGGCTGGCGGTGGTTAGGTTTTGGTGTTTAGCATGATGAAGGAGGAGATTTTTCAGTTCTTGGTTGTGTTTTTCGGTTGGGTCAAAGTCAAGTTTTTTGTAGGTGCTGGAATCGGACAACTGGAGGTTAATTTCATTGATATAATCGGATTTGTTAAGAATAACAGTGGTAGAACCTTTATCGGCAGGAAGGATCATAATGTTGTCATTGGATTTTAGGGACTTTATGGCTCCGCGTTCAGCGATGGTAAGGTTCTGATCTTTAGGTAGTTGGGAGAAGAACTGAGGATCTGACACTTTTTGGAGGATGAAGTTAAGGTAAAGTTCAATAGGATGGTCAGGAGGTAGTGGTGGTGGGTCAAAGCTGGAAGGAGGTTTGAAGCGCGCTAGGCAGGTTTCAGGCGGTTCGTGTTCCCAACTCCGAAGGATGGAATTAGCACACCAATGGATAACAAAATCCCGTGACCCACCTAATCTGAACATAAGATAGACCACTTCCCTTCAACCCCTTCCCCATCAGCAAACTTCATATATATTTTTATACTAACTGAAATACTGCATCTACACCTGAGTGTTGCTCTATGGATGTACACCCCCCACCACAGCCACCTACCCAGCAATAGTGGAAGTCATTTCAGTGTCTCTCTCTCTCTCCCTCTACTCACCTGAAGAAAATGCCAGTGGTGTTGAAAATTTGTGAGATTTTGTGTATTTTGTGTTTGTGACTACTACTCTGATGTTAGTGATAATTATATTTTATAAATTATAAAATTTATACTATTTTTGTTTTATAAAGTTCATTGAAATCTTTATGGCATTGTATCTGAAGATGGCATAATTATGTTGAAACGATCGTTATACACATCACAACAAATTTGAACTGTTGACAGAGGTAATTTATTTTATATAGATTTTCTTTGTTAAGTTTTTTACAACTTTACTCCTTTAAACCAGTGCCATTTTTAAGGAGCAAACCTTTCGAGGCCGGATTTGTTTGTTTATGCTCTACTACTATAGATCTTTAAGTTAATGTACTACTTGACCTATGTTATCATTTAAGATTTTCTTCTAATACCTTGCGGGCCATCCCTCTGATATGGTAGAAAAACGGTAGTTACATCTGCCATGAATAGGTGCAGTGTTGATGTGCCAAGTTTTATTGCTTTGTCTGTAATCGTTCATAAATTAATAATCTCTTCCGGGACTTTTCTTCCACACTGTATAATATTCCCAACATTCAGCATCTTTTAGTTCTATAGTTAGTTGCACAAAACCTATCCACTCTGAATCTACCCATTTTGCATGATATCCCACATTGTGCAGGGCTACTTGAATCTAGAAAACCACCTCTTCAACTAGCTTACGCGTTAATCTGGAACAAATTTTTGCCAAAAACCAACTGGACGATAACTTGGACTATGTTTGACTGAAATAAGTTTCTGATATCAGACCCTATGACTGCCATCGGTGAAATGAACCTTCCTCGTAAGGAATGGACAATGTTGAAAGTTGAGTTCCTTTCACACGGGTGTAGGAAGATGCAACTACTGGAAATATAAGTGATTGCCATTCTTAATGAAACTTAGTTAATGAGTGTCCATTGTGTTCTTTTCAGGGGGGATTAGCTGGTCTTCATTTAATCGGAGGAGCAGTTGTCGAATGGTTAAGAAACCTGAATTTAGCTCTGTTACGGGAGATCAATATTTAAACACCAAGACACAAGTACTTTGAACTTTAGATTTTTTTATATATATCATTTATTGGTCTAATTTTTAATTTTGTTTTCTTCCATCTTTTAATCTGATGGTTGGCTTTGAAAGTCATAGAATTTATAATATTGCACAAATAACAACGTATAACAAAAATAGATTATAGTTATTGGTATTTTACTTGCTAGTAAAATAATTGATTACTGGCAATAATATAATATCACCTATCATTAAAAAATATGTATATCAAAGAAGAAACAAATATTTTTAACATCCTAGCATCCATGCTCCAGTCCACAGGGTATCCACGTTCTCAACTTGCCCTTCCCTTTATGTTGCTGTACTGCTGTATACAGCTTTCATATTTAACTATCTGCAAACATAACAATATTT
Organism: Stictocephala bisonia; assembly: GCA_035578905.1. Classification (NCBI taxonomy): domain Eukaryota; kingdom Metazoa; phylum Arthropoda; class Insecta; order Hemiptera; family Membracidae; genus Stictocephala; species Stictocephala bisonia. Next base: position 1,231,825 of record JAQJVL010000046.1, read on the forward strand.
TAGTAAACCCAGCTGCCCTGCATATTCTGTTCTTGGTCAGTAGAATATCCCTATGTATTGTTTTTTATTTCTTGAAATGTTTTATATATTGCTCTATTCATGGAATATGTGTGATGAATAGTTTTTAATGTATATGTGATATATTTGATTTTAAAATAATTTGATCTATGATAAATGTTGACATCCATTTTTAATCACAGTGTTTGCTTTTAAAAAGAAGAAAATGGCCCATTAGCGATTCTTAGTCCACATATGTACCATTGGTATTGACGAGAATGCGAGATTAATTGATAAGAACAATTAAAGGGTTATTACTACTGCACATGTATTGGCAGGTGGGTGGGCCATTATCACAGCACTCATATGAGTGAGTGGAGGAGGTTCTCTTGGTACAGTATTTTTAAATCCTCTCCCTTTTCTATCCCAAAACGTTAAGTGCTTCCAAACTATGTTCATGGACTTGAGGAGGTGATCATTCAAAATTATATTTACACTATTTTTCTTTATTTTAGACTGCTAGATATCAAAATTGATGAAACAACTGCAAAGGGAGCTCAGAGAGTTGCAAAAGAAGGATCGAGTGTGTCAGCTTTAGACTTTCTCAACTCAACAACTGAACCGTACACAACTCCTCGTTACTTCATAGACACCAAAAACAAACCTGGAACTATATTTTACAATAAGTTGAATAGGACAATGAAGGTCCTGTGTGCTGACGGGTGTTGTGTGTCATGTGGAGGCGTGCGTATGGGAGGTAAAAACTTCATTAGTCCACATGATTTTTATAACGGATACTTAACAAAAGTGGATAAAACAAAATGGTATTTTAGTTAGTTGTGTATTCAGTTTAACTAGTCGTAAAATGAGATTAAATCGCATAGCAGCGTTGAGACATACGTTCTCTATACCTCTAAATCTAGAGAAGGTTTTGATTTTTGTCATATAGCAGTATTCATAGAGGCAAAGATCAATCAACTTAATAAAATTTTCTAATAATCATTTTGACTAATTATGTTCATGATAAAATAAATTTATTTAGTTGTAAAGTGTAAAAAATAAATCAGTTTATTTCTTCTTATTATGAAGAGTCAACAAAGACACTCACCCTATTTATTTTTTAAAAAAATTACTTTCATAAAACTTTTGTGCCAGTACGTTTCATCAGTGTTTTTTAATTGGGTGTAAGTCTGTTTTGTAGAATTTAAAATTAAATAAACAAATAATAAATAAATGTATGTACTCAGATACATTTTTCTGTTTATTTAAAAGATACAAATTTTATTGAAGTCTTTCCAAACTAAAAAATGTTATTGTTATGGTCATTATTATTTAAGTATATTTTGGTATAAATTTTATATTATTTGTTAAATATCTTGATGGTAATAATTTTTCAATCATTTAGCTTATTAAAATAACTTAGATGTAAGACATACTTTTAACTTTGTAAAAATTATTTACTTTCTTCCATTTAAATGTATCCTGAGATTGGCAAGCTGCCCCCTTATGTATCATACTTACTTTGATAACTTTTTAACTTAACAATGTACCTTATCCTGATATTCATGATTCATTTTAACTGTGCATGAGAAGAGTGTTTACATGAGGCGTTGTAGTTTTTGTGACGTTATATTATCTTGTTGACAAGGTCTATGGGACCTTCAACTAGATTTATCAAAATTGCAACTAATTTATCAAAATGTACAATATCTTAATTGCAGGTGCTATGGGATAATTAAAGAAGTCTATATACAGTAGAGCGTCAATAATCCAGATTAATTGGGATTGGACTCCATTCAGATTATCAAATTGTCTGTTGATAACGGTTATTTTGCTGGATTTTCAAAATAAACCGTTAAAAGAAAGATTCCAATACTAAAAAGCTCTAAGATTGCCTATTTCACGCTAACATTTAAAGGAGAGAGAAGAGATGATGAGAAACATTTGTATACAAAACTGTAAGGGGTGTAGTTTATATTTATTAGGGGCTGACCCTAAATTACGTAACGCTAAAATCAGACTTTTCAGAGCCCTCGTAACGGACTTGTAATGGTAATACTACATACCCCCCTCAAAAATTACGTAAGGCTGTCACCAACCCCCACTCCTATTTTTTCCTTTCATTTTAATGCATATTTAGCTTTATGATATTTATTGTTTTGATTTTGTTTTGCTTGTTTCATAATGGGGGTAGAATATATTTCTAACTTTAAAATCTTGTAATTTTGGGAAAAACGATCAAATTTTGTAGATGAATTCAAAGAAATTGCTGAGGTTTAATAGTTACGTAACACTGCGTAGAAACTCCCCACCCTCCCCGAAATGATGTATAATGCTGCCAAAAAACCCCATCCCCTCTATAGGTGTTAAGGTAAAATTTTAAAATTCAGTCGCCATTTTTAAAATGGCCATTTTCCATTTGAAATTTCTTATGGCCACTCTTATTTTTTATGATGGATTAAGGTTTTACTAGTAATTCTAAGAATATTTTACTCTTGGTATTATTTTGATATACTTAACCGTAGCTTAATACTAGGAGCGCTGAATGTTTAAGAAATCCTTATTTCAACGATTTATTAAAGTGATGTGTTCTGCCATTTACAAAAATAAAGCTTAACTTATAATGCATTATTTTTATTCAATTGAATGTTGAAAAGCTCTTGCAGTTTCAAAAATACAGATTTTATACAAAAATATTACAATCACGTAGTTTAAAGTCGCCATTTTGCTATTAGCGGGCAACTTTGAAATGACTTACAGTAACCCCTATTTGTTATGTTGGATTTAGGTTTAACTAGTGATTCTAAGACCTTTTTTATCCTTTTCATTATTTTGATATACTTAACCGTTTCGCCGCTAGAAGCGCTGTTAAACTAAGAATTTCTTAAACTTTCAGCGCTCCTAGCAGTGAAATGGTTAAGTATATCAAAATAATATCAATAGTAAAATATTCTTAGAATTACTACTAAAACCTTAATCTATCATAAAAAAATAGGGGTTCCCATAAGAAATTTCAAAGTTGACCGCCCTATTGGAAAATAGCAACCGAATTTAAAAATTTTACCTACGTAATTTTAATGATCATAAAAAATGAGGATGAGTCCCCCCATATAAAGTTTTTGAGATCCCAATTGTGGCCACCTTGAGTTGATCACCCTGTATATATTTGTAATGATGACAAGAGAGATGGGTGTACATCTTGTTACATCTAGGCTGAGCACTTGTCTGATCGATAGAAAAACAGTGTACTATGCTTACTTTGATGCCACACTATGACAATTAAAACTACTACATATCTAGGCTTGAGTATTTTTTGAAACTTCTTGGTCATAAGGATTTTGCCAGTAAGATAATAGAGTACAATTTATTATTTTATGAAACATTTTTTCTAACCTGTATATTTACCCAAGAACAGGAATAGAAAAATAAGCATCATAAAAATCATATCTGTGCTAAAAACCAATTTAATTCTTATAATTTTCGTTTAAACCTTCATCAGTCAGCCATTTACTTCATTATAAAACAATTGTTGTACACATTAAAGTTATACAATGTGTTACATCTCTAAATAATAGTTTTACTATATACAGTAATAAACACCATAACTACTAACCTTATCAAAATAGATGTTTAACCATATAAATTACATAACAGTAAATATTTATCTTCAGTCATAGGCTTAAAAAGCCCTTGTAATACTAGAATCAGGAACTTCCGCATCAAAATGCAGCACATAGGTTGTACTTCTGAGACTGAAATCTATGAATGACCTCACAGGTTATTGAGAGTATTGAAGGGAAGTTGACCCGAGGCTTCTAATGTGTAAAAAAGGAAAGCTTTTACGTTAGTAGTTACATTATTATAAACTAACCATTACTTGCTGTAAACCTAATTCGTATCATCATCAGATGAGAGGTTATATAAACAGACTTGGCTGGATGTATACTTTTGCGACTAACACCAAAGTTACATTTGAGGGGATGTACATCACTTTACACATTCAGTGGTTAGGACTCCTCCACGCACCCTATACACGTTCACTAGTGAGGACCCATCCACCCTCCAATACATGTGCAGTGGTGAGGATTCTCCCACCCACCTATACATGTATAATGGTTGGGAACCTTACACAAAGTGAAGGCAGCTGCTACAGATGAACTTGGTATGAGTGGAGATAGAGTGCCATCACATAAGGATAAGATGAAAAAACAGGTACCTAATGTGTCGTTTCCACTTGTTAAGACGAGACCGGAGCCTAGAGATAATGTAGTTGTTGTCCATCCGGAGTCCATGATCATGTGCCTTATCCGAGATTTAAAATTTTATTCTAATATTTGTGTATTAGGAAGTTTTATTTGATGATTCACAATTGGGGTTTATGATCGCACAAGTTTTTTAAAATAGTTTTTTAATTAGCATAATACGTGTTGGTACATATACAGTACAAGTGAACGTCACACAACACAAATATATTACATTATTATCACAAGTTTATTTTTACTCATATTTCACATATTTTTAAAAATTAGTACATTTTTGGTGATATGGTTGCTTTGGCATTATTTACATTTGTATACCCGATAAATATATAAATGAAATATAAATTTAGTTCATATTTTTTCTTCAATTTACTTTACTGCTGTAGTAACTGGTCAGTGTTATAGCTTAATTCTATCTCAATTATTTTAGAATATAAGGCATACAATTGCAATTCTTCGGAGCTCCTCATTGCGTAATTATTTCCATTATTTCCCTGCAGAACCACTGATGAGCGTGATTACAACTTTGTAACTTCGGTCTGGATAACATTAATTATAATACTGACATTAATTAACATTATAACACTAATTGACATAAACCAATAATATTCAATGAAAATACTGAATTCAGTTGTGAATTTGAAATTTTTCCGTGTCAAAGCTTTAGGGATGAAGATCAAACGAGACAGCAAAATTCATATTGACAACATCACCATTTTTTCCTGTCCCACCTATTTCAAAATGTAAATGTGTTGATAATTTAGTGTTATTATGCCACTATTCTGTTAGAATATTTTCTGTAGCAAGCTTCTTGTGATTAGTCGGGATTGATTGCAATAATTTTGGTTACAATAGGATATTAAAGATTAATAATGTTTATTGACATATAATTATGCATTATTAATCCATTTCAAACAGCCGTTAATGGCATATATTTATTTTGTTTATGTAAATGTCAGTGTTTATTAGAACTATATAATGTTATACATTTATGTTAAATTTTATTAAACTGTTTTTTCCATAATAATAAAATGTTAGTTCTGTGTCCAGATTGCAGTGCAGTAGGCCTTTATTTCTCTATCGATATATTGTACAGGGTGTCGTAAAAGTCCCTCCTCATTAATTTTATTTTGAATAGAGATAAAGTTATTTACTTCGGGGCATGTTTATATGACCAACTAAGGAGTTTTTTTATGTATGCAACTTTTTACACCCCTCCCAAAAGGGAGTAGTTTGGGGGTAAGTCAACATTTTTAAATAGGAACCCCTATCAGTGACACATCATTTTAAAGGTAATATTAAAAGAAGAAGAATGTCGTAAATTAGGTGTCTAACGTTACTCTATCAAATTGCATACATAATAAACTCCTTATAAACATACCCTGAAGTAAATCACTTTATCTCTGACAAAAATGAAAACATTTAAAACAAATACAAAACATAAAAAAACTTTACTTTTATAAATATAATGTTGTTCCCTAATTAAATAAACACACTCTTTTGAAGTGACCTAAAACCTAACAATACCACTGTACGTGTATGGGTGGGCGGGTGGGTCAATACCTGTACGGTGTGGGTGGGTGGGTGCCAATGTACTTTAGAAGCTTCAATTTCTAAGAATCATTCTACAGTAGTTGAAGCTTAGAAATTAGAAGCCATATTCTTCACTTTTTAATCAATTTCCAAAAATTACCAATATAGTATACTTTTTCATTCCAATAAAATAAAAGTGTCTATTATTAATAATTTTTGAAAATTTATGAAAAAATTAAGAATATAATTTAAAAATAGCAACTCCATCTCAACTTTATAAATGCTCATGTTATTTTATTTAAGATGTTTAGACTTGATTGTTTTGGACTTTGTTGCTTTTCAAAAGAATTTCATTGTGTCTTAATTGTTCCTCTTATTATTGCCCCAGTTTTAGCTTAATTACACATTCTAGACCTAAATATTCGCCACTTTTTGTCGTATGATGCCCTTCTATGGAAACAGCTTAAGAGCCTGAAACAATCAGTTCTAAATGTATCTTATTATTCAAAAGACTATTGTCGGGATGGTAAATTCTCATACCAGTTCATGATATCCAAATTTCCTAAAGGAAGCTATTTTACGTTATTTTAGTGTCACTTGATAACAACATGACTACTAGTGGTTTAGAGAACTGTCCATGAGAAGAAACTATCACAATCAGTTTATCGTTTTTGAATATGAAATGAGTAAGAAAAATGAATTTTTGGAGCTTCCCAAGACCTTGCAAAGGTAAGATATCCTTTTTTATCAATTGTAAGAGTGGTATAGAAAAGCTTTCATTGCTAGATGGTTTGAAGAAGCTGAAACGGACATAGATACGAGCCATGTGGTTTATGTCAGTTGTTATCAGTGAGCCGATGCGAGTGGTCGTCCCAACACCTGCTTGAGTTGACAAGCACGCCTGGCTACCCGCCTGACGATTCGTGATTTATATCGCTAATCAGTGCTTTTTTGTTTGATATATTTTGTTCTCAGTTTCGCCATCTTATTATTATTGCTTTTTTATCTTATAATTTTTTAGTGTGTTTATTATAGTGATTTTATTTATTTCTGTCACAAAATATTATCTAATATGGTGTCTGGTAAGTGTAATTGTAATTTTATTAATTCCAAATAAGTGGTTAAATGCACGGAGTGCGCTTTGGAATTTCATGTTTAATGTTGCCGTATCAGAATCGCGGCGAAACTGGCTCACATGTCCAATAAGTTGGTGGCTGCGTGGCGCTGTGATGAGTGCGCCCAGGAGCCTGTGTTCAGCTGCCAGTCATTCATATATAAAGAGTTTGATGATATATAATGTTATTTTGTTTTTAATTCTTGAGTTAGAAAAACTCTTACCTTGATCACAACTCTTTTTTTCTTATACTATAATAATTTATTTAATTAAATAACAGTATATTACTACATTGATCCTACCTATTAAATACTCGCTTGAACATTTTTAATAGGTTAAGACATCAGCCACAGTGCGTTCCCCCCTGTGGCCGATGTCATAGTTGACGATAAAGCACATAGGGTGGATTCCGTGTTCCAGCTTGAGCCAATCTCCAAAGAAGAACTGGAGAAGTGCATTGTTGGCTTGAAAGGTGGTTCTGCAACTGGTATCAATAATATTCCTGCCTCAATATTCAAAAATAATTTTCAATATTGCCACATACAAGTCAATAATTTTACATTTAGAATTAACTCAGAAGGCTGTTATGAAAGCTACTCTAAATAAATGTTGTAGGTTTCCTACAGAGTTGCTGTTTGATGAAATGAAAGTCTTTTCAATCAATCAGCTTTACATAAGGTGTTTACTATTCTACATATTTAGAAACAAAAATAATATGTTCACTATTATCGGTCATAATTATCCTACTAGGACTGTGGTAAATGTAGTTATTAGAGTTCCAAGACTGCCTAAATCAGCCAATTTAACAAGCGTTATAGTTTCAAATATTCTGTTCACTAAATTATTGGCCTGCATAAGATATTCAAATACTTATAAGATAAGTTTCTATAAAAAATTAATAAATAATTGGTTAATTAATTTAGGAAGATTAGAGGTTGAAAAATTAACGAGTTCCATGTATATATAATTTAGAGCTTGAGTGTACTTTGATTATATGGGCGTGTGCATTTATTGCCCTCAGGTGTGGATGCAAGTGTTTGTTAGTGTCTTGTTCATGTGGGTGACTAAATGCTCGTGCGTGGTGTGTGTGTCTATGAGTGCATTTGCGTCTGTTGCGTGCATGTGTTTTGTGCGCGCATGCATGTGTGTGAGGATGCGTGTTCATGTATGTGCGCATATGTGTTTGTGAGTGCATGTGCATCTGTGTGCGTATATGTGTATATGTATGTGCGCACGAACATTAGTGTGTATGTGTCTATGTGCGCATGAGTGTTTGAGCATCTGTTTGCGCATGATTGGTGTCTTTCTGCCTGTGTTCATCATTTTTTTCTGTTTATTCTCTTAGATATATAACATTATCATCATTATTATTTGTTATTTTCTCCTGCGCCCTCTGGTATGAAGAGTTTATTTTGTATTTGTCATTTGTATTTCCTAATATGTATATTAAGTGTTTTTTTTAATTTAAGTTTTCCATTCACCAGGAAACAGATTTGTTGATAACTACTCGATCCTCTTGCACAGGCTTTAGCCCATGGGAGGATCATTCTCAGTTATATTTTGTATTGTTAATTTTGTACTTTTCTTTTTTGGGAATAAACCGATCTTTGATTTGTCTCTTGTGCGGGGTACACCCAACTGTACTAATTACTAACCATACACACAGAAGAGAACACTAGAAACTAGAAAAGAACACACAGAGTGTTGGAAAGCGTGAGTGGTCATGTGAATGTGGCAGTCAGTTTTCTTTAGATTTATTAGTTATAGTGAGTTTTAGTATTAAAAGTGTGAAATACCAACTGGTGAAATACTTATTTTAGAAACAATTCATTAATTCAATTTATATTATCACTAAATAGTGAGAAATATCAATGTAAATTGTACTCACAGTATCATCAGCTAAGACCACATGGTTTTCCTTGATTAGTTTATTTAAGTAACACAGGTAAAAATATTGCATTTTTTTAATTAACTAGTAAATTTTTGGAATAAAAGACATTTTTTTTTTTATATAAATTACCAACAGATAACAGTGTAAATTGTGTCAACTGAATAACATTATAATCAAGACAGGAAAGTGGAATTGAGCTTGACTAGTTTAGTGATTTCCTGTCTGAGATTGCAATATTGCAATATTCACTGTCTCCACTGCTAGCAAGAGCAAGACTAACTGAATCAACCTTGAACTGACAGCCCACCTGTGTTTGTTTACATTTCACTGGAAGAGGCTATGACTAACTTAATCAGCTAGGACAATGATTATGTCTTGGTTGGTTGCTCTTTCAGATTGGCATGAAAGTAAATAAACTTTAAGAAGCTTGCCTACAACTTTTATAGCTAACATTCTAATATATAGCACCATAAATTATAATTTTTAATTATATTTATTTAATAAATAATAGTACTTTATAGGGCTTCCTGAATGTTTAGATTTTAATTATACTGTTAATAAATATATACTTTCTATAAAGTGCTAAAAATGGTTTTAACAGCAAAGAAAAGTAATAATAGTCCAGGAATTGTAAAATTTTAAATGATACTGGGATAACAGGTAGGAGTATAACAAGGGCTAGAACTCTTGTGAATGAAAATAAAACCAACGCTCTGAACCCAAAAACACCTAAAAAAATACCAAGTAAAAGTAATAAAACTGATAAGGACGCTCTGAACCAAAAAACACCTAAAAAAATACCAAGTAAACGTAATACAACTGATAAGGACGTCCAGACAGACAGCCGTGTAGGAAAATTAACTTCTAGTACCCAGACAGATCTCTCTTTTATCAAAACAAGAATTTTAAATGAACTTCTGGGTAAAGAATGGTTATCTGATGATACATAAAATAGTTATTTTGACTTACTGAATGAACATTTTGCTAAAACTACCAAAAAAACATTCTTTATTATTAATCCAATAATTGTTCAAGCAGTGAAGTGTCTTAGTGAATATGACTTCCTACTGGATCCTCTTAAAATGGATGACACAGATATATTTTTTATGCCAGTTAATGACTCTGAGCAACATAGCATGACTGATAATGGCACACATTGGAGTTTGCTAATATTTGACAAATGCACCCAATCTTTTTATCATATAGACTCACTAACTAATAGCCAAAATCTTACTGCAGCTCAAAAAATTGCGGACAAAATATCTAGTTATCTTGGAAAAACGAACAACAGACCTGAGGTCAGTCTCATCCAAGGACCTCGACAGACTAATAACTACGACTGTGGGATGTTTGTTGTATGTTCCACAGAGTTCCTTCTCTCACAATTAATAAACAGAACATGCAATCAATTCAATCCTCAAGAAATTGAAGGACTCGTTTTAACAGAATCAAATATTGTACAAAAAAGGAGCAATCTAGCATACATAATAAATAATACACTGCATAAATGCTGACACATTACAAATGCTATTGGTGCAAAGCAGAACTGGAGACACTAACTACAACCAGAGCATGCAAAGTAACAACAACAAAATCACAGACCAGCAGAAAAATAAGTGGATTACAATAAAATCTAAAGGAAATAACAATAATAAAATAAGCAGTACACATGCACAAAAGATAAGTTCATCAAATACTTACAACAGTAATAATTTAATATCGAAAAATAAATTTGATATTCTAGGAAACTTTGTAGATAAGGAGCTAAATACACCGGCAGAGGAGACTCATGGAGAAATACGTTTGTGTGCAGTTGTAAAGACACCAGAAAGAATAAAAATATATAAAACTGCTGAGTATACAGACAAAAATAGGATAAAAGAATCACTAACATGGCCCAAGGTAAACATCACACTATCAAGTGATAGCCAAGGAAGATACATATCAAGTAAAATAAATGCATTAAGTAAAGGAAGAGTAATGGCACTGGGCTATGTTAGGCCAAATGCATCACTTATTGAAATAATAAATTCTTCTAAATCTGATGATTCTAATCCATTGGTGATCTTGGGTGGAACCAACAATAGCTTATCAAATAACCTAAGAGAAATATATCAGCATTTGGAAGAAAAAATCCTTGAAATCTCTACAAGTAAACCTGTATTTTTAACTACAATCCCTTTACGACAAGACAAACCACTGAGTCATCCTGTGAATGAACAACTCAGATTAGTAAACAATTATATATCGGAATTGACTACAAGAATTAAAAATGGGCACTTAATTAGTCTAAATTGTCTGAAACGGTTCCACTTTACAAAACAGGGCACTTGATTCCACTGTAATTCCACTTGAATTACAGTGGAAAACTGAAGGTTGCCTATGAAATCCTGAATGCTCTCTATTGGTACTCAACAGTAAACCGCACAACACTACTAGGAAATGAGTGCTGTACTAATACTGTCGAGCGGAATTGTATGGTTAGTAATGTTGAAACTTTGGATGTTATTAATCAAGGGAGTAACAAAACAGATGGTGTTCGGGTTGTTATAGCAGACATGGAAGAAATTATAAAAAAACATAAAGAGAATAGCAAAATTGCCTTCGCCCACTGCATCTCAGGAGACATTAATAACAGCCGACAAATGAGTGCAGGAGTGGCAGTTGTTTTCAAAAAAATGTTTGGAAGACCTAAGTTAACAGATTTTTTAAATAAGTACTTAACATTTCAAAATAAAAGTGAAGCTGCAATATATGGACTAGTCACTAAAAATAAATACTTCAATAAACCTAAGCTACCGGATTACGACACTGCATTTAATAAATTAATAGATGACTTTAAAAAAAGGAGTTTTAAATATCTAATTTGCAGTCCAATGGGATGTACAAGAGATCTAATTACCATCCAGCATTTTGCAAAGAATATCACTAAGTTCCACAAAAGCACCAAGGCATCAGTCATTATTGTAGTAAAAAATGAAGAAAGTAAAAACAACCTAAGAAGAGGACAATCACTTGAAAGGTTTGTTTCACAACTGAAATCAGCTGTTGATGGAGCTACACATGATTCAACTACAGTTGTGCTGGAGCACTCCAATATAAACTCACAGTCTGTCCAGGATTTAATACTAAATGAGCGTGTATGTGAAAAACCAACCCAATTAATGGATGCACCAACATTGAGCCAACCTAACCACTTATCACCACCAGGAAGTCCCCACCTTGGATGGAGTACACCCAAGTCCAACATCAACAACAAATATAAAGAAACTTTTTATATAGCTATTAGAGAAACCAGTAGTATTGACACACATGTACCTCACTCTCCTGCACTGACCCAAACCTACAGCTCACCATCTTTGTCTGACTTCCCATCCCTAACCACTCCACCCGCACTCAGCCCTAGCACACATATCAATTCACTTTCCCCCAACCAAAAAAACCTGTCAAAAAACAAAACAGTGAGTCCAGTATAACTGTAGAAAATTTTTGTCTTATGTGTGACAATTTTCATAACTTTGACTCTGTAGATGTTTTTTTAAATACAAATATAAATCACTGGCCAATTTGTAATACAGCTAAATATAATGATACATTTTCTTGGCTCATGCACTTGAACATTCAAGGTGGGTTGTTAGAAAAAAATAAGAAAAATGAATTAGAAATAATTTAAAAAAATTCAAATATATCAGTATTATGTTTGAATGAGCATTGGTTAAGGAATGAAAATGTCCATTTGTTAAATAGTATACCAAATTATAATCTTGCTAGTTTTTATTGTAGAGGAGAAGGCACAACTCGTGGTGGGTCTTGCATCCTAGTAAAAGACAGTCTGGAATACAGAATGAGGGATGATTTGTGTACTTTTGGTGAGGATTCTGTTTTCGAAGTTTGTTGTATTGACATTTCAACTCTAAATATAATTATTGTCTCTATTTACAGAACTCCAATCGAAGCAAATTTTAAATCTTTTCTATTTAAGTTTGAAGAATTATTAAACAGATTGACAAAAATACAAAATACTGAAAATATTTACATAGCTTCCGATTTCAATATAGACATCATGGACAACTGTAGCAACCCTCAACACAAATTAGATTTTCTTTCTTTAATAGAGCAATATGGTTTTATAACTAATTTTTCGACACCTACAAGGATTACAAAAAACTCACAGACTTGCATAGATAATATTCTGACATTAAAATTCAAATCTCAGACGTCAACACCATTGATGAATTTAGAACTTGGCATCTCAGACCATAGGGCAATTTTTATAAATTTGACAGATGACACCACCTTGAATAAAAAGAGCTGTAGACCAAAAACTAAGAGACGTTTATTTTCAAATAAAAATGTAGATAATTTTATTAAACTTGTAAAAGAAATTAATTGGGATGTATCTGATAACAATGATTATAAAACTAATAGTTCTAATTTTTTTAATTGCTTCATGAATGCATTTGAGGAAGCATTTCCTTTGAAATTTTATAGTAACAAAACTTCTCAAAAAAATAAGACGTGGATCACGAAGGGCATAAAAGTCTCTAGTTTTAAAAAACGTGAGTTGAGTAGAATGATGAAGGTTTCCAGTGATGAAAATTTTATAAATTATGTGAAAAAATACAAAAAAATTTTCAAAAAGTATGTAATGCTTCAAAAAAACTTACAAACAATAAATTTATAGCAGATTCAAACGATAAAAGCAAAGCGGCTTGGAGTATTGTGAAATCCGAACTAGGCTGTAAAAAACCAGAAACAAAGTTTTCTGATATCATGGTATCAGATAAGTGTTTAAACAATGCACTGGACATTGCAAATTTTTTTAATAGAAAGTTCACTAATATTTCTGACGAAATTGGACTGCATCCGTGTGCTAACAGGGCTCTAAATCTGGTAAAAGTCTTGAATTCAAATTGTGATTATTTAGAATTTAGTTTTATGAATATTGGTGAAAAGGATGTATTCAAAGTCATTAGATTATTAAAAAACAAAAAATCAGCGGGTTGGGATGAAGTTCCGGTTGACTTGATGAAGAAAGTTTCAAGCTATATAGCCAAACCCTAAGCTATTATTATTAACCAATCCTTTAGAAAAGGCTATTTTCCTAATCATTTAAAATATGCAGAGGTTAAACCTATTTATAAGAAGGGGGAGAGAACAAATCCTGATAATTATAGACCAGTCTCAGTCCTCCCATCTTTATAAAAAATTTTTGAAAAAATAGCCTTAAATCAAATTTTAGTATTTTTAGAAAATAATAACTTTTTAGCTCCGGAGCAGTTTGGTTTTAGAAGAGGGATGAGTACTATGACTGCATTATCCAAGTTTATTGATGAAGTGTCGGGTGCCTTGGATGGATCTCAGAGCACACTTGGTGTGTTTTGTGATCTGTCTAAGGCCTTCGACTGTGTTAGTCATGAGATACTCATAAAAAAGTTGAACAGATACAAATTTTCAAACTCCTCTATATCCTGGATACAATCCTACATATCAAATCGCCATCAAAGAACCGTTATTTGTAGGAACAATGTTAAATATAAATCAGAGTGGGAGCTGCTAAAAGTAGGTGTGCCACAAGGTTCAATTTTGGGGCCTCTTTTATTCTTACTATATGTTAACGACCTCCCTTCTAACGTATCAAACAATCTTATACTATATGCAGATGATACGACTGCAGTTATCAAATCTAGGAATAACGAAGAACTTAAGATGAAATTAGGTGAAGCCATAACTGAACTAAGGAATTGGTTTGAAGTAAATGGATTGAAACTAAACCAAGAAAAAACACAGTTGGTTAAATTCTGCACCCCACAGTCTAGAAATAATTTTTTTAATGAATTACAACTAGATCAACTAGATCAGGAATTTTCTATTAGTAATACCACTAAATTTTTGGGGTTGGACCTTGACTCACATTTAAACTGGGGTATATGCAATGAAACAGTTTAAAAAAAATTAAATTCAGCATGCTTTCAGATGCTTATTTTGAGACGTTCAATAGATTTAAAAACCCGTTTGATAATATATTATGCATATTTTTATCCTGTTTTGCAATATGGTATAGAGTTCTGGGGGTTTTCATCAAATATAGATAAAATCCTAAGAACCCAAAAAAAATTCCTTAGAATAATGACATTTTCATCCTGGAAAGCCTCATGCAAACAAATCTTTTGTGACCTTAGCATTTTGACTGTCCCCAGTTTAATAATTTTCAAAACACTACTATCAGTGCAATCAAATTACGAAACCCTTTATAATGAAAACAGTCAGCATGAATACAACACTAGGTTTAAAAATAATTTTCAGTATCCCAGACATAATTTGAAACTGGTTGAAAAAACACCATCTTACATGGGAAGAAAGTTTTTCAATAAATTACCATCTGATATTAAGGCATCAATTTGCTCAAATGCATTCAAAAATAATGTTAAGAATCTTTTACTACATAAAGCATACTACAAAATTAATGAGTTCTTGGATGATGTTTTTTGATTTTATTGCTGTGTTATTTTTCTCTTGTTCTGTATTTCTATGTTAAATTGGGACTGAAGTTTTTAGTCATTAACAGGATCATTCAGTTCTTGGTTTGGCCATATAGGATTGTTATGTAGATATAAGTAAAATTGTACTATATTGACAATGTCATCTGTTTCATAGCTGCGCTATTATTATGGAAACGTTTTGTGACAATAAAGATTTATTTATTTATTTATTTATTCATACAGATGGCATATTTACAAAAATAAATGTGCCATCCATGTTTTGTTTGTAACTTTGATTTAAGAATGGCTAACTTAAATAAAACAGAGTATTCCAAACTTTATTTCATAAAGTCTTGATATGATTAAACTGACTTTTCTATCAATTGACATTTTATTTACTCAACTGTATAATTATTTAGGCACTTGGTATTATTTAATTTCTGTTTATAATATTATAAATGTTATATATTCAAGCTTTATAACGTTACAATATACACTGTATTTATTTGTATAGTGATTTTCTAGATTGATTAATTTGATGTTTTAAGCTTGGTATTAGAAGGTCTAAAAACTCAGCAAATTTAAGTCAAAACCTCTTAGTAATTCATTTAAAATTTAGATTCATCAATATATTTATATACAACCACCTTCAGGTACTCTATTTTCTGTTACTGTTACGTTTTTATACAGCACAAAATTAATGAATATGTTTTACAATGTCAATTAGAACTCTAAATATCTTTAAAAATTGTTTTGTTTTCAAGAAAAGTCAACTTCTGAGTGTGATTATGAAGACCAGCAAATTTGGGGTTAGGTTTAATTTATAGATATCTAATTCATGTGATCTAATCTATAAAAACTCATCTGATTTAGAATTTAGCTACACAATCTAGTTAATATATTGTAATCAATAGTATATTATTGTTTTTAAGGTTATGCCTTAGAGAATGTTAATTAATTGGAAGACTAGGTATAATATATAGAAACCCTACTGATTTCAAGAAAAGTCTCACAACAAAATTAAACTGATCTGAAGATTGGGTTTTGATGTATCCAATTGATTTGAGATTTATGTATTGAGAAATCCAACTGATTTTAGGACAATGTGTTAAGAAATCCAATTATTTGATGATTATGTGTTGAAAATTCCAATTGATTTGAGGATTATGTAGAAACAAAATGGTGACTGAAAGGAAAAGTTGAAGTAAAATATAGTACAGCTTTGTTAAGTTTGAAAATAAAATTATGTTTCTACAAACTGTGGCGAGTTGTGATTTTAACTTAGCAATTTTGGTGGTATCATACATTGTGTGTACATTTTAAAAATTATAGATGGTAGAGTGAGAAAGGTTTAGAAAATGTAATGCGAGAAACGCCCATCATAACTTTAGCCCTAAGTTAAAGGGTGTAATGCAGAAAATAAGGAATATGGTTGAGGATATTTAGGATACCAAAATATGTTTATAGTTTTTTAATTAGATTCTTTTGTGAATTCTTCTGGTCTGAGGAAGGTGAGCGTGGTTCACCGAAATCGATCACCATAATATTTGTGCATTTTGTACTTGTATTGTAATATATTTGTGCATTTTGTGCTTATATTGTAATAAATTTGTGTTGTGTGACGTTTACTTGTACTGAAAATATGTTTGTGAAACTCCTCTGTGCAAGCAAGTTTTGGAAATAATAATAATAAATTTCCTCAAAACAAAAAAAATAATAATACATCAGGTTATAAATTTAACAATCTTTATATACCTAATAGAGAACGGTTTTAAACTCATGACAGGCAGCTGAACACAAAGCACCAGAAAGAATAACATAGTGCAGATGTGTTGTCTCAAAAGCATCTTTTTATAGAATCAGCTAAAAATATTCACTAGCCAAGAATACTCACTCATACAGGTTTCCTAATGTTTTTTCTCAAGTTTATTCAGTATTAATTGATACCTGCTCATCGCTAGGTGTTTTTCATAGACATTTCAAATTAACTTCACTTGTGTTTTAGTGGAGAGTTCCTCTCTCTCCTTTTTTTTATTTTTGATGAGCCCATTTTTGTCTTGTAGGCTCGTTGGACTACTGGCTTGATGTGACCTCCAAACCACTGGAATGGCACAGGGATAAAAACTGTAATGATAAAATCCGTAATCGAATCTGGACTGGCTGCGTGGCAAGCTACCATATTAGCCCCTTATCTACGGCCGCTCCAAAGCTATGATCCATAGTCATGTTTCCATGGATACAAATGTTTATATTTAACATCGTAGCAATAGATTATTTTCATTCCAATTTGTTCTCCATTGTTTACAATAATGACATTAGATCATGAAAGATCAGATTCATTTTAGTGAGTGTTATAGAAAATGCCATTAAGGGCACTCATTGATGACTCCTAGGGATGGCACGAGCTGTGAAAAGAACATAAACGTTGTTTACTAAGACAACATTCGTAAGAATGTCTAATATTTGTCCTTCATATTATTACTAAAAACTAAAAATGATGATGAAGTATTGCAAATTCTTTGTCAGGTCTTAATCCATCATCAGTCACAATAATTTGTGTAAAGTTATTACGGGCACATGGTCATTTCGAGTCATTTTTGACCATACTTAGGGAAAAATGTATTTTTTATATTAACTACACAAAAGATCATCAAATTTCACTTTTCGTTCAAAACTTCTTTTTTTAGGTTTTTCGTGTTTTATTGCCGTATTACGATAATTTAAGAACCTACAACCATACACACTGTTTCAATTTACTACTATGTTACCAAAACTGCTTTGAAATTTGATAGTTCACTTTTCATAACCTAGAAAAAATTCAAAATGGCTGACGTGAAACAGCTGATTTTTTGCAGAGTTGTGGTTTTTGTTATACTGACGCTGTAATATTGAATTTAAATAGAATCTAACGAAATATTCAGATTCAAAATTAAATTATGTACAAAAAGTGTTATTTACATTTTTATGGTATAAATTATAGTATCCTCACAAAAAGTCAGTAACGTTGAGTTTTGTCGAAAACATTGAATTTTTGGAAGAGTTCCTCCCATTTAGGCATGATTAAAATAAGCTTAGAAACTTAAATCCCTACACACTTTTTACCTTCGGTTTTCAAGAGTTGATGTTGCTCTTGTATTGCAAGTATAGCAAAGTCTTTGAGATGGTTCAGATTGGTGTTTATTGAGCTGTTTGTTTCTGTATCGAGTATAGATGCTCTTGTTTTCCTCCATGAGTTGTAGGGTGACGATTCAGAGCTTATCGATAAGTTGTGGATTTTTCTTTGGTGCTTGAATATACAGGAGTCCAGAACTTTGTCGATTATTTTTTTGTTTGGTATGTTACTTACGTATAGTCGGAATCTATGGAGATAAGCATTACTGGAAAATTGTAGGAATAGCTCCTTTATGCTGCAGATCCCTAAGCCCAGGGCTTGGAGGGTGAGTTCAAGGTTAATAGAGAACAAAGTAGGGAATTTTATGCAGTCATTTGCAACCTCCAGTAGCTTTAGGAGTTTTTTTTCCAGTTTTGTCAGCTTGAATGGGGTACTATAATGTACTTCTTACCGTTTTTATCTGTAGTTGTACTAAATAGGTTGTAAGATGTGGTTTATAGAATAGTTCCTTCCATTTAAGTATAAATAAAATAAGTTGCAAAGTATAAACCTTACAGAATATTCAACTTTTTTATATTTCACCTTTCTAAACAAACAAAAACTTCAAAATATTTATATGAAAATGCTGTCTTTCGTGAACTATTGAGGTATTTGTTTTCTGTAGTTGCAATATTTCATTTAGAAGACATCAAATCTCATTGTTTAATTCACAATAACGTTTACTACAAGTATGCTTATATACTTCTATGCTGTATATGCAACAGTTTCCTCACAAAACGTTGGTTAAGTTGAGCTTTTTGTCAAAAATTTTGATTTTTTGAATATATCCTCCCTTTTAAGCATGAGTAAAACAAGTTGGAAACTTAAAAACCTTGCACACTATTTACATTTACCACTCTGTTGACCAGCTAACCACTTATGATCATCTTGGGTATACCCCCACCCCCGGTGATCATGTTGGAGGCCCCCTGTGATCAACTTGGAAGTAATCATCCGTTATCATCTTGGGTAGCCCCATGGTCAACTTGAATAGTGCCCTGTGATCAACTTAGGTAGCCCCCTTGATCAACTATCTTGGGTAGCCCTCGTGATCAACTTGGCTATCTCCACATAATGAATTTGAGTAGCCCCCTGATATCATTATATTAGCCACCGTAGTTAACTTAGATAGCCAACTGTGATCAGCTTAGGTAGCCTGAGCTTCCTTGATCAGCTTGAGAAGTTACTGTTCTAATTTGGTATCCCGAGATCATCAGGGACAGCCACTGACTTGTTTTGGTAGTCTTTAATAATTTTTCCGAACCACCTGTGATCATTTGTGAAGACCCTAGAGGGTTTGGGGGCTACCGATGATCAACTGGAGGGGTCATTTGACTACTCTGGTTGCCTGTGATCACTTTAATTAAATGATTTAGCTAAGCTGTCAATGGGGGTTTGGGGGCGAAGCCCCCAACGAGCTAAGCAAGTCCATATCATAGATTAAAAGTAACCAAAACAAGCACTCTTTACGACATTTTTTGTTATTATCCTAATGAGACGCCTCATTAGAAAAATTATTCTTACATACAAAAAATTATATTCATGTCTATCATTACAACTATCAACTATCATCACAATTTATTTTAACATTCATGTCTATCACAGCAACTATAACTTAGGGATGTGATAAATAAGCTGAAGCAGCTTAGAAGCAGCAGTTTATTAAAGTAAGCAGCTCAGCTACTAAACAGTTGAGTGAGAATACCTGCTTTTCAGTAGCAGCTATCCTCGCCCGACAGTTACAGAAAACAGGTTGGTCAACAACAGTGAAAAGTAAGTGCTTTTCTATATTACTTGCTGTCTGCAGCTCTCTTGCACTGTTGCTATGCAGCGAATGTGAACTAGGGATATGTTAAATAAGCTGAAGCAGCAGTTTATTAAAGTAAGCAGCTCAGCTACTAAACAGTTGAGTGAGAATACCTGCTTTTCAGCAGCGGCTATCCTCGCCCGACAGTTACAGAAAGCGGGTTGACCAACAGCAGTAAACAGTAAACACATCTATATTAGTTGCTGTCTGCAGCTCTCTTGTACTGTTGGGATGCACTGTTATTTTGTACGATATGCTTTGAATTAAATGTTCTATCAATGGAAAGGTATGCACACATTTTATTAAACTATCACCAAGAAATTGTATAGCCTTGTCTCTGTAGATTTTCTGGAACTGTTTGATATGTATGTGTAACTAATTTATTTGATCTTATATTTAATTAAAAGCAATTTTATAGCTGGCTGAGCAATTTTCAGTCAACAACAGTATACAGAAATAACGTGCCAATATGTGTGCTGTAGCTGAGCTAAACTGCTTTTAATAAGCAGCTTAATTAAGCAGTTTAGTGATGCCAACTGCTTTCAGCTAAGCTGCTTCTTTCGAAAAGCAGTTTGGCACATCTCTACTATAACTATCATAACAGATGTTTCAATATTAATGTCTATAATTTCAACTATAATAACAAATTATTTAAACATTCATGTCTTAATAATTAATTAATAATAAGACATGTAATAATAAGACATAAGACAAATTAATTAATAAATAATAATTAATATAAAAATTAGTGATATTCTTTTACTGCAAAAGAAGGCTATTAGAGTTATTTCAAAGTCACAACTGCGTGACCATTGTAGACCATTATTTATCAATCTTCAAATACAAACCATTATAAATTTATACATATTTGACTTGGTTTCTTATATTCTCAAAAACTCTGAATGTGTAACATTTGTTAGTGACTGTCATAATTACAATACCAGAAATAAGAACAACATCTCAATAAATCACTGTAGGCTTAGTACAACTCAACGTAGTCACGTTATCATATCTCAACAGCTGTACAACAAACTAAGACATCTAATTAATAAATATCCAACCAAATTATTTCTAACTAAATTTTTTAATTGGCTCGTTCAAAATCCATTTTACACCCTATCAGAGTTTTTGAGTCTTAGGGAAATAGTTTTTTAGTGCACATCTAAATCTGAAAGTAAAAAGTAAATTTGTTATTATTGAATATTATCTCAATTTTTGACATGTGTGTAAACACTAATAATGACTTTGTCAATGCATATTTTGTAAAATGGCAATAAAGATTGATTTGATTTGATTTGATCTATCACAGCAACTATAACTATCATAACAGATGATTTCAATATTCATGTGTATCATAACAACTATCAATTATCATAACAGTTTATTTTTACATTCATGTCTATCACAACAACTATAACTATCACAAGAAATGATTTCAATACTAATGTCTATCATTACAACTATAATAACATATGACTTCAACATTCATGTCTATTATAGCAACTAAAAATATCATAAC
The DNA here is from genome assembly GCA_035578905.1 of Stictocephala bisonia. Taxonomy (NCBI): domain Eukaryota; kingdom Metazoa; phylum Arthropoda; class Insecta; order Hemiptera; family Membracidae; genus Stictocephala; species Stictocephala bisonia. Next base: position 1,253,578 of record JAQJVL010000046.1, read on the forward strand.
AGATGATTTCAACATTCATATCTATCATAAATACTTTTATTTAAAACATAAAACTAAATGTTAGCATACTTAACCTCTTCTGACATAATTAAATTTAAATGTACTTCATTCACAACTTGTGTCTACAATTACAGAATGACATCATGAGAATGGCATCATGAATTTACTTACTCTTACTCCTGTGGCCATTGGAAACCTAGGTGGTTTTTGGCCTCGCCAACCATGTGCCTCCAAGCTCTTCTATCCTCTGCCAGCTCCATATCTGCTCCCATTCTTCTCAGGTCCTTCGTCACCTCATCAACCCATCGCATCTTTGGTCTTCCTAATGGTCTCCTTCCTTCTGGTGTACCTCTGAGTACTATCTTTATCATCTCTCTCTCATTTCTACGGTTAATATGGCCCAGCCATTTCAACCTCCTACTCTTAACTATTCCCACAATATCTGGTTCACCATATAATTCTTTTAACTCTCTATTTTTCCTTATCCTCCATACATTTCCTTCTTTTACTGGTCCAAAAATTCTTCTCAAAATTTTATTTTCAAACGTAATAAGGCGTTTCTGGGATTTTTTTGTAAAAGACCAAGTTTATGACCCGTATAGCAATACAGGTTGCACTATAGTTTTATACATTCTTATTTTAGTGTTTTTGTTTTTAGCAGTTTGCTTTTGAATAATTTTATTAAACTCCAGTATGATCTTTCTGCTGCTGTGAGTCCGCTCTGAATTTCTATTTCTTCTCTATTATTGTTTGTGATCATCACTCCCAGATACTTAAAAATACTAGTTTTCTGGAACCTATAGTTTAATACTTCTAAGTGGTCTTCCTCATCATTTTGCCTACTTATTTTCATGTAGTTGGTTTTGTTTTCATTTATTTGTAAACCCACTTTTCTTGCTTCTTCAATTAGTACTTCTGTTAGCACTTTAAGATTATTTTTGTTTTCAGCTATAATGGCTACATCGTCTGCGAATGCTAGAAGGTTTATTTTATCAGTAAGTCTTGCCCCTCCTTCACTATTTCTTGTTTTCTTGAGAGCTTCTTCTAGTGCTATGTTGAATAATAATAGAGATAGACCATCACCTTGTCTCACTCCAGTATTTATATTAAATGTATCTGTATATTCTTTCCCTATTTTTACTTTCCCTTTGGATTCGTTTAAACACATTTTTGCCAACTGAATTATTTTATTAGGTAATCCATACTTTTTCATCATCTTCCACAGTTTATGTCTGTTTATTGAGTCGTAGGCTTTGCTAAAATCGACAAACATTACATATATATCTTTGTTGTATTCCCAATACTTTGAGGTTATTTGTTTTAGAATAAATATTTGGTCTGTTGTTGATCTCCCTTTCATAAAACCTGCTTGGTGGTCTCCTACTATTTCTTCTACATGGCATTTGAGTCTGTTTAAGACAAGTTTAGATAGTATTTTGTATGTTGTAGTAACAAATTATTCGGTGAACTTCTCAAGTGAACAAGTATGTTTGGTAGAAAACAATTTGAGGGTTTCCCCTTGGCCTTTGCCCTTAACCTTAGGCCCGTTGTTCAAGGCACTTTCCTAATTTACACTTTCGAACATGGTTGTAACTTAAATTTAAATGTGCAAATCACGTAGAAGCTTCTTTACACAGATTTGTAGATATAATATAAATTTAATTGTATTAATATTGTTATCTTTCCCGACATGACCTCTAAAGTTACACTGTCATGTAAATAGTAATGTGTTTCTATATTTGATCACTTTTTTTTAATTCATAAATTTGTCTGATAATAGCTATTGTAAGAATGGTTTAATGATACAATATTTAAAACATATTTAAATAACAAGCAAATCCTTCTTGTATGTGAAATTTAGTGCCTATTTGGTTACTTTATTATGTAAAAGGTGAGGCTGATCTCTTTAACCTGACTGATTCTTCCTCTTATGGTGTAGGGAAGAATCAGGCAGAGTTAGGAGGAGAATCAGTACACTATAAGGTGAATATTAATGATAAAAACTAACAGTCAGAGCCAGGATTACAACCTGCGCTATCTCTAACTCAGTTACAAAGTTCTGACGCTTTAGACCGCTTGGCCACTGGCTCTCCTAAAAATATCAACTCTCATACAATTGAAATGTTAATTTGAATTCATAACATTTTTAGTTTTTCCTTACTTTCAGCTGTTGTAATGGTAATAACTGTTGTAAGAAAATTGACAATTTATTATACGAAAATTTATCAATTTTCAGCTTTCTATGCTTTAGTTCAGCAGTTGAATAATATACTGTGTTTTAGCAATTTGCTGGCATATTTATACAAGGATTACTGAACTGAAATTTTTGGTTATTCAAATTAAATAATAAAAAACAAAAAATGATAAAATTACCAAACCTTATTTTGATGTTTAGGGGATGAATGGATCACCAACCCAGTTTGCTAGCTAGTAACTGTTAGCTTACTGTGCTTCTGTGACTTCTAACAATGATGTTTTCTCTTGTTTTTTGTATTTAAAGATCAGAAGTAATGTTAGGATATTATGTCGATTCTTTAACAATTAAGTTTCCCAGTTCAAAATAGTGCAAGTCTAACAAATGATTGGTTTATGTAATTCTTGCAAGCCAATGATTCCGTATTAGGAAAATAACGCATAATAAGGCATTTCAGCTGCTCGACAAAATTGCTTTGTTGTTTCCAAGCTCATTGGAGACTCACTATCTTGTATTGTGGCATTACCTGGCCACTCTTCGATTGCATTGCTTGATATCTTCAAGTCAGTGCCTAATTTCGAGTAGGACTAGTAGTAAAAGGTTCATGGCGCTCGCTTTCTTAGAACTTCTGGATCTCCATTGTTTGCCGGTCTCTGTTTCCAGCATATATTTGTGTTGGCATGTAAGGGCATTGAGGATAAAACTCAACATGACTTGATTTAGATGTTAGTGACCTACCTACCTTAGAATTTACCACTGTACGTGTGTGTGTTTTCAATTACCACTGAACACATGTGGGTGGGCGGAAGGTTTATTTACCACTGTACGTGCGTGTTTTCAATTACCACTGTACGTGTTGTGTTTTCATTTACCACTGTATGTGTGTGGGTGGGTGGGTCATTTACCACTGTACGTGTGTGTTTTCAATTACCACTGAACGTGTGTGTGTGTGTGGGCGGGTGGTCATTTACCACTGTATGTCTGTGTTTTCAATAACAACTGAACGCGTGTGGGTGGGGGTGGATCATTTACCACTGTACGTGAGTGTTTTGAATTGCCACTGAACGTGTGTGGGTGGTATTGTTAATAGTTTGCATGTATTTTTAGTTTCAAAATGCTGTTCTGAATAGAGCAGTTTTTTTCTCTTCTTAATCGCCTTTTTCTAAATGTTGTGTTCTCAAGAAGTAAGTGTTTTAACATAATATTATTAGAACACAATCAACTTTCATGATTTTAACCATACTGTCTTGAACCATATCAAGTATAGGATGGGGTTGGTTTTTAGGTCATCACCACTGTATGTGTCTGGGGAGGGGGGTGGGTCATCACAACTGTAGGTGTCTGGTAGGTGGGGAAGATCTTAATCAGTGTTTAAATTGTAAATATGTGAGACTTCTAAAATGTCATCAAGGGTATGAGTTAAACCCTTGATAATATACACATACAATAGATATTCCATCTAATTGGAATATTTGTGCTTGTAATTTTGTTAGTTAGTGAGGCCCGCAACCACAGCTGGTTTAAACTGCATTACATTTACAAGGAACTACACTAGCGCTCCACAATGGACCACAAAAACAGCTGATATACTGAGACTCAACGTTTAACATTGGATGGGAAATATATTTGTGTATAAAGTCAATGGATAAATACAGCGAGTCATTGTAAATATAGGTCTCATTAGGAATAGGACGTAAAACAAAGTTGGGTGTCCACTTGTTTCATTATTTAAGTAGACATTAAAATGAATAAATGAATTTATTTCCCTCAAAAACATTCATAATAACATAAGTTTACATTTCTTGGAATGTGACTGACCACGCTTACAAGTATTGTGGCGAGTAGTATCAAATTATAATAAACAGAATTATGTCAGAGTCCAATAATAGACATATTAAAGTTTGTTGAGCCGCTCTCCGTGGCATCTGCGTCAGGCACAGCTGGCGGGCTTATCACTACCTAAGCCTACACGCACACAACAAACTGACTGATTCTTATCAACTAGAAAATTTCTTATGACTAATTCTTGAATAAAATAAAGCAAATTCAGCACGCTTTTCTATTTAAATTAAATTATACAAGTTATTTTGAAAATAGTAGCTAATGCTTATGCTATCTTAAACTTATACCAACTATTCTCATTTAAAAGAACATAAATTTGCATTCGTCATGTAAAAATAACCATGATTTTAGTGTTTTACAGAAGGATTTTATGTTGTCTAATTGTTTTATGTCTTTTGGCAATTTATTGAACAATTTTGGGCCACTATAACTAAAACATTGTTTAAAAACTCACTTGTTGACCTTTGGAATACGAAATATTCTTCGTTCTATACTTCTAGTATCATAATTCAAGTCAGTTGTTCCCAAATTACCACTTCTACTGTAAAACAGCCTCAATACTTTATATATATAAAGGTGCTGCAAAGGCAATATTGTCAATTTAAAAAACAAAGGGAAAGAGCTTTCTCTTCTACCCTTTTTTTAACACAATTCTTAAAAAGTGATTTTGAACAATTCTCAGTTTGTCAATTAAGAATTTAAAGGTTCCACCCCAACAGATTATTCCATATTGGAGTCTAGAATCTACTAATGAATAATATAAAGTTTTAAGCAAGGTTTCATCGCAAAAGTTTCTTAAGAAATAAAATTTTTTCATTATAGATTTTAGATTACCTAGTAAATTTGTAATGTGCTTTTTCCAAGTTAGTTACCACACCAAGGTATTTGAAATCTTCTTCCTTCCCTATCTTTTTACAGTCACAGCACTGTTCATTGCAGTCAAAGACGTGAAATTGAAAGTCCGAACCAAAATCAAAACCTTTAAAGTCAAAATTAACATATTTCGTTTTATCTACAAATCAAATCAAATCAAAATTCTTTATTTACATGAACATTGAGTACAGTAATGGCGTCATAAAATGGTACAGAAATGTTAACATAAATAGTCAGGTATTGAAAAATTCTTCTAGGGTGTAAAAAGATTTCTGTAGCAACCAGGTCTTGAGCGATGTCTTGAAATTCTTGTCTTCTCTACGTCTCTTTAGGTCTCCTGGGAGTTGGTTGAAAAGTTTTCTCCCCATGTAGGTAGGTTTCTTTTCAGACAGGGTAAGGTGGTGTGTTGGCAGAGCATAGTCATGTGCGTTTCTAGTATAGTAGTTGTGATTATTACCTAGGTGGGCAGGTTTCTGAGCTATTGTGTAACAGATGGCCTCGCAGATATAGAGTGAGACCACTGTCAGGATTCCAAGTTCTTCAAAGGCCTGACGGCATGACTCTTGAGGAGTCAGTTCTGCTAATATTCTAATAGCCTTTTTTTGCAGAACTAGAACACGTTCAGTGTTTCTTGCTGAAGAGTTGCCCCATGCTAATAATCCGTACCTCAAGCGGGACTCAACTAGAGAGAAGTAAGCTGTTCTGGTAGTATCTTGGTTACAAGAACTTTTTACTCTTTTAAGACAATAAATACTGGAGTTAAGCTTACTACAGAGATCGTCAATGTGTGGATTCCAAGATAACTTGTCATCTACTATAATGCCGAGATACTTTGCTTCGTTATCTTGACCTATTTCTGGTAAGCCATAGTAGTCACAGGCTCTTCGGCCTTTCCATATAAGTTGCTGTGTTTTGCTCTCATTAAGAACAAGATTATTATATTGGCAGTATTGTTTGGTCATATTCAAGGCTATAAAAGAGTTAAGTTCAAGGGATATTGAGTCTTTTTGTGCAATAAGAAGGGCTGTGTCATCTGCATATAGCATTGCTTGGGCCCAGTCAAGAAGATAGCTTGGAAGGTCATTCGTTAGCAGAATAAAAAGCACTGGTCCCAAAATTGATCCCTGAGGGACACCTCTAGTGATAGGGAGTAAGGTAGATCTTGCTTTATGGGATGTATTATTGATTGTGTAGTTCAATTCAACTAATTGCTGACGGTCTTTCAGGTAGCTAGCAAGCCAATTTTGTGGTGCTCCTCTAATGCCCATGTTCCCTACTTTTTGGAGAAGTAGAGAATGGTTTAGGCAATCAAAAGCCTTACTGAAGTCCAGCAGCATGGCAGTCACAGTAGTATTTTCTTCAAGTTGGTCAATGATGAATTCTGACAGTTGAACTATAGCTGTAGTTGTGGATTTACCACGGAGGAAGCCATGTTGCTGGGTCGTCAAGATGTTGTAAGTCGTCAGATGTGTTATCAGTTGGTTTAGTAAGATCTTTTCCACTACTTTAGATATTGTCGGGAGAATTGATATTGGTCTATAGTTTTCTACTGAGGTTACGCTGCCTTTTTTGTGAACCGGGAATACTTTTGCAAGTTTAAGTTTTGTCGGAAAAATGCCTTGTGAAAATGAAAGGTTGATTATGTGACATAAAGGACTCACAATTTCATCCTTGCAGTGTTTCAGTAGTGTGGAGGTGAGTTCATCGATACCTGCTGATGGTTTTGATTTCAGAGATGCCAGTGTACGGGAAACTTCTTCTGGTGTGGTGGGATGAAGGATGAAATCTGGTATTTTGCCATAGTCTTTGCGTGTTGATAATTGATTATTTATGGTTTGGCCAGCATTGCAGAGAGTGATGTCAGCTATTTTTGTAAAATACTGGTTGAAGTACTCAGCTATTTCATTAGGATTCTTGATTTCTTCTTCATTGATTACAAGTTTTAGTGATTTGTCCTTTCTACTATTTTTGCATCTTTCGTAGTTAATAGCCTGCCAGATAGCCCTTTGTTTGTTGTTTGAGTTGTCAATAAAGTCTGAAGTTGACTGTTTTCTTAGTTTTTTTAAGTAGAGGTCATATTCTTTTTTTCTGTCAGCAGTTTCTTTTTTATGGTCATCGTAGCCAGTTGTCCTTTCCATTTCCAGAGCTCTGAGGAAGGACTTTCTTAATCTTTCCGACTCTTCATTGGTTGCTTTAAATATTGAATTCCTTTTCAGACGGGATTTTTTATGAGGGCATGTTAGGTTGAGAATTTGAATGAGGATTTCATGAAAATAGTTATACGATTCTTCCACAGAAGGGGTGTTGTAAACATTTTCCCATGTCTCTAAATGTAGTAGGTATTTAAAATAATCCATGTTTTCCTGTGAGAAATGTCTATTAGATAAAATGGGTGGAGGTAGTTTTTTATTTAGAGTAATAATAGTACAGAGCTGAGCAATGTGGTCTGATAGACCAGTGACGACTAGATCAGTGGCAATTTTACTCTTGTCAAGGTTTGAGCAAACAAAGTCAATTGATGATTCAGTGTTTGAAGTGACTCTAGTTGGTGGAAGATCTATCCTATTGATGTTATGACTGGCCAACATATCTTTTAACTTTCTGTTTCTGTAGTCATGATTTAGCCCATCCACATTAATATCACCCATGATAATTGTGGGGCACTTCCAAGTAGGGATGAGGTCTATTGTACTAGACAAGATGTCGAGGGCATTGTCAAGGCTTTCACTTGGTGGTCTGTAAACACCAATTATGTAGATTGTTATTTTACCCATTGTCATGTGTACTACGTGAGTTTCACACGTAAGTTCACTTGCAAGGTCAGTTGTAAAATTGTGTATTTCGTTCCTTATTCCTTCACTAACGAAAATAGCTACCCCTCCTTTTCTGTAATTTTGACGTGAGAAACCTCCTATTAAGTTAAAGCCTGGAACCCTTGTACTTGACAGCTGTGACTCTTTAAGCCCATGCTCGGTTAAGATCACGAAGTCAGGTGAATGTAGTTCTAGAACATGTGTTAGTCTGTTTATTTTCCCTGCTATGCCGTCAATGTTTTGATGAAAAATTCTCAGTTGGTGTTTTTGGTTGGTAGAGTTGTGTTTTTCTATGGTCTGGATTTTGTTGAGGTAGGGATTTCTAAAAAATGTTGTCCAGTAGTGTTTGCAGCCAATGCTTCTGAGGAAGTAGGCGAATTTAGTGGGGGAGCTGAGTTAACTACCTTGAGGTTGCTAAAAAAGTTATCGTTTATGGTTTTGTAAAAGTCTATGTGTTTAGTAAAAAACATGTCTATGTCTTCACCATCAGGACGGACTTTTGCAGTTGAGGGAGGGTTTTTAAGCTGTGTAGACTGGAGGGTATTATAGTTCAGTTTTTCTGAGTGGTTTGATTGGCTCCAGCTGTGTCAAAATTAGGAGAGGAACAGAGTTGTTGTCCAGGGAGAGTCTTTGTATCGTTCAGTTTTTTGTGAGTAATTTGTGTTTCTTTTATCGTGCTGCTTGTTTTGGTATCACCCTCTATGAAACTGAATGCTGGATGGTTGTTTCTATATTTGGCCGCTTGTAGGGACGTGCTGTATGCAGTACTCCTCTTGTAGATCTTCTGCTTTGCATGTTTTTCCTTAGGTTTCATGTTGGGTGGTTTTTCTTTACTCTGTGGTGGTGACTTAGGGGTTGTGTTTGAAACATAGTTCTGTACTTGCAACTGCAACTCTTTTATAGTTTCATCCATTTGGTCCTGGCGTAGTTTTAACTCGACAAGCTCAAATTTATGCTGCACATAAATACATTTATGTGCATTCTATTTTTTAATATACAAGTTTTGCTATGCGAATAAAATAATGCAATATCGTCAGCAAAAGCACTTACTTTACCATTTAGTTTTAATTCCAACAAATCGTTTATAAAAATTAAGAAGAGAGAAGCAGATATAATCGACCCCTGTGGCACCCCACCCTCACGGGGAGAGGAGGGCTGAGACATTGGCCAATCCGTACCCGCTACTCCCTTCCTGCAAGGAAACTGCGGAACCAACCTAGAGCCACGCCCCGCACCCCCGCCAACTCCATTTTTGATAATACTATTTCATGATTTACTAGATCAAAAGCTTTTCTGAAATCAATAAAAAGTCCTGTTGATTTCTTTACCCAAATTTAGGCTTTCGTAGATTGTTTCCATTACATTAATAAGAGCGTCTTCGGTAGACCTACCTTTCCTAAAACCGTATTGATAACTACTAAAAAAAAAAATCTATACTATTTAAATATCGAATTAGTCTTATTTTCATTGCTTTCTCAAATATCTTCGAGAACACTGACAATAAACTAATCGGGCGTAGGTTTTCCAATTTTATAGACTTGTTTTTTTTGTATATTGGAGTAACGACACTGGATTTCAATTTTTGCGGGAATTCTCCTGTGCATAAACTTAAGTTAATTAGATGTGACAAAATGAGGGAGATAATTTCACCAATTTCTTTAATTATGCTGACATTTATCTGATAAAAACCAGCAGATTTTTTATTTTTTAATTATTCCTAAAACTTCTATTTCGGTTGTGGGGTCAATGAAAAAAGAAGTGACTCTATGAGCAACAGTTGCTGCGTTCAGCTCACTAACATCTTGCGTTGAATCTAGTTCTATCAAATATCTGTTAATCGTTTCGGCTAGTATATACGGATCAGACAAAACATCACCATTCTCGAGTTCTACCTTATCGATGCATTTTTTAGAATTATTGCCACTTAAATCGTTTACAATTTTCCATTGCAAGGCTGTATCTCCTATAACTTCGATTATTTTTTGGGAGAAGTAATTATTTTTGACATCATTTATCTCTTTCTTTAAATTCTGACAAAACCTATTATAATAACGTGCAAAATTTGTGTCATATGGTCTAGATTTTAACATTTTGTACAAAACATTTTTCTTCTTAACTTTATTCAAAAGTTTATAATTTATCCAAGGACTAATTTTTTTAGCTTTATTTAACTTAGTACTAGTGTCAGCGATTTTTTTACAACTATTTACAGTATTACATAGAGTGTCATGAAAGATGTTAAAACCATCATTCAAGTTCTCCTTCTCATAACAGACACTCCAGTTTACACCAGTTAAATTGCTCCTTAACTTGTTTGAGGTCAATGACATGTTTTTGCTCGGTATTTACTGGCGTGTCAGGAAGTTGATTTCTTGAGTGTGGCATTTTTATTACTAGACCTAGCATGCAATGATCAGTTAAGTCAATGTTGAATACTGCACTGTTAAAGAGGGACAGATCATGGTGTCAAATAAAAATATGATCTATACATGATTTTGTATTTACAGTTATTCTAGTTGGACTATCAATAAATTGTGAAAACCCGTAACTATACAACAAACTCAAATAGTTTTGTGTGCTAGGCTTGTTGTCTAATAAGTTAATACTTATATCTCCAATTAAAATAGTGCTATTTGGAATAGTTGATATTTTATTTGATAGTTCATCGATAAAATCATTTTCAGTGTAGCTATGCAATCTGTATATACAAAGAATGTTAAAAAATAATTCCTTAAACCGAATCCTTAAAAGTAATGCGTCTGCCGACACTAAATCAATATTTAAACTCAACACACTAATATTACTGGCTACATAGCAAATAACGCCACCGGACCTGTAAGAGTCATTGCAACAATGGAAAGCAGTAAACCCTGGAATGTTGTAAAGGTCAACATCCTCATTGCTAATCCATATCTCACTACAAACAATTACACTAATTTAGCATTTTATTTGACATGACTAATAACAGATTATTGAAATTTCCCCTTAAACTTCTTATATTGGCATATATTACCTTGTGATCATCATTATTTTGAGATATAAAAAAAATTTTTAAATAAATTTGGATAGTTTTATAAGTTTTCCATTGAGATAATTATCTATATCGTACATATATATACATAATTACTGAACTTACTTAATTAAAAGAAATTAAACACAATTAGAAAATTAAACATACTTAGAAAATGTGACTTACTGTTTTACTTGAGCTTGTTAAGGTCATCGTATGTTTTCTATAGCATATATATATATATATATATATATATATATATATATATATATATATATATATATATATATACACACACATAATTACTTAAATTAATCAATTAAGAAATTAAACACAATTAGAAAATTAAACATACTTAGAAAACTAAACACAGTTAGAAAATTAAACATACTTAGAAAATTAGACACAACCGGAAAATTAAACATACTTAAAAAATGTGACTTACAGCTTTACTTGAGCTTGTTAAGGTCATCGTATGTTTTCTATAGCATACATATATATATATATATATATATATATATATATATATATATATATATATATATATATACATGATTACTGAAATTACTCAATTAAGAAATTAAACACAATTAGAAAGTTAAACATACTTAGAAAACTAAACACAATTAGAAAATTAAACATACTTAGAAAATTAAACACAATTACAAAATTAAACATACTTAGAAAATGTGACTTACAGCTTTACTTTAGCTTGTTAAGGTCATCGAATGTTTTCTATAGCATACATATATATACATAATTACTGAAATTAATTAATTAAGAAGTTAAACACAATTAGAAAATTAAACATACTTAGAAAATGTGACTTACAGTTTTACTTGAGCTTGTTCAGGTCATCGTAGTTGTTGATCTTTTTAACTGGTTCACCTTCTGATTTTTTTTGCAAAAAACTTGCCATCACGGCACCATATAAACGTGTAACCGAGTTTCCTGCCCTTTTGCTTCAGTTTCGCTAGGAACTGCTGGTTCTCGGGCGACAGACGGTCGTTCACGTAGACTCGCTGGCTGGGGAAGTGTTGATTCACCTGGCTGGCTGTGAGATTCCTCTGCTGCCGGAACTTGTTGATCCACTTCTTCTTCTTCTTGTTGATCACTGTACGTGTGTGGGTAGTTGACCTGCTGTTGAACTAGACGATGAGTGCAGGGCCCCTGTCTGTCCTGAATGACGGCACCCGATGAGCGGCGGCAATGTCTGTTTCTTGTACCTGTACCCCCAGGGCTGCTTACACATCTTTCACCAAGTCGCTGATGTTTTCTTCCTTCGTGGCTGGTAGACCGCTAATCTCAATATTTCTTATACACGAATATTGTTCCAGATTTCTCATTCTCTGCCGCAGTTCGACGACATCCCTGGTCAACTCTTCGTTCTTCGACTTAAGCTGCAGATTTTCTTTTTTCATTTCAGCAAAACTGTTTTAATTTCTTCCATTAAAAGGTTGGAGGCATCGACTTTATCTGATAAAAATTGCACAGATGTTGTAAGCTCGTTCATTTCAGTTCTGAAGGTTGTAATTTCTTTGAAAACTTCTTTTTTGAAGTCCTCCAATACATTTATCAGGAAGTCTTTTGTGAGTACTTCGGATGTAGAAGATGCAGATTTAGTACTACTCTGCTATAGAGATCTGTTTTTGCACGATGGACACCTCCAATCCTTTGAAGATCGTGTTACCTTACCCTCAGCTTCATTCTTTATACAGTGAAGATGAAAAACATTTCCACACCTTCCCGCACATTTAATTTCACTATTATCATTACACTCATTCTTGCAGACGCCACAGAAAGCCATTAAAATAATTTAAAAAAATAAATCACTGTTAAACGTTCTATAACACGCACAACGCGTAGAAGGCTGCACGTAGCAGGTGACCTTTATACAGAGATATGCGAGCGATACGCGGAGAGGCTCTTATCGGCTCGGTTGACTGAGCTGGACTGAATGATAATTAATGACTGATATATTGTAAAAAAGGTTATTTAACACGAATTACAACTGTCTGTATATTGATGGGTGGTCCGCTCAATGGCTAAAGATTTTGGTGGAAGCCAAAAAAGCTAGCTTGTATAAGACACATCCTTATGCACAATTTAAAATGAGAACAAATTAAATTTTTATTTCTAGAATTTGTAGCATTCCTTAGGAGAAGTGAAGGGTTGTTTTGTTTATAAACAAAACATACAAAAAGAGATGTAACAACAATATTGAACATTTGTTCTATGATACTGAACAAATACCACCTAATTAAGTGACAGTTATATGTTAGTTGTTTATTCTACAATTTCGGGCAACATTTTTGTTACACAGGGTGATCGGCACTTAGAGTGTTTAAAATTTAGTTGGGTTGTCAGTGTTTTAAAATAAAACAGTGGTTTTGAAATTTTTGAATTCAAACGCCTCTTCAAATAACAAATTTTTAAAGGGTTTTACAAAATTAGTGACACGTAGTTAATAAATGAAGTTTTCCATCATTTATTTCAATAAAATACTCAATCCCACCCACCCACCCATACACATAAAGTGGTATGAACACACCCACCCCACCCATACACGCACAGTAGTATGAGACCACCCGCCCACCCATACACGTACAGTGGTATGAACCCACCCGCCCACCCATACACATAAAGTGGTATGAATACGCCCACCCACCCATACACGTACAGTGGTAAGAGCCCACCCGCCCACCCATACACATAAAGTGGTATGAACACACCCACCCACCCATACACGTACAGTGGTATGAGCCCACCCGTACACATAAAGTGGTATGAACACACCCACCCACCCATACACGCACAGTAGTATGAGACCACCCACCCACCCATACACGTACAGTAGTATGTTGTAAAAATTCTTAAAGCACAATAAATTTATATCAGCATAATCTGCTTTTCGTTACCATCGGTTACCTTTGATTGCTGTTAAAAATAATGGAATTATAAATTTTGTAATTTTTGAAATTCTATTTTAACTTTCGGCAGATTTTGATGTATCCAAAAATAAGTGTGAAAGGTGGCAAGCAACTTCAAAAACTTTCTTAATAAAGTATCTTTCAATTGGTAAGTTGGGCTTAAAGAACTTAATTTTTTGACTGACAATGGTAAAGGTCTTAGTAACTAACAGCACTAGTTTCAACAAAAGACAGAATTCAACGACTACATGGTCTCATGTGTTACGGCCAACTTACTATCAGCTGTTATTACAAAATTACAACAATGTAACCATAATATGATTAATGCCAATTATAAAATAACCAAACTACCAATTGATTGTGTTTTTTGTGTGCCGTGTTAAAATCAATTATCTTACTTCTTATAGTTTTCTTAAGTCAAAGTCAAAATTTCTTTATTCAAAATTTGTACATATACAGTTACATACACATACAAACATCAAATGGTGTCAGCTACAGTACTACTTACATGATAGATAAACATAATTAAATGACCTTATTTTAACAGCGCAAGTTCACAACCACCTATTAGTTTATAAAAAACTCTCCAAAAGAATACAAAGTTTTAGTTATAAGATATTGTTTTACTGTTTTTTTAAAAAGTATAAAACTGTCAATTTTTGTCTCCAGATTAAGCGAACATGGTGTATAGTTACCAGAATTAAGCAGAGAGGCATTAAGTTTTTCCAATGAAGATTTACTTGCTGTTCAGTATGAATATAACAAATGTCTGAATGGCTTATTCCTAGTCCCCAACTGTTTACTAGACTCCACTAGTGTTTATTTGTAAAATGAACAGTTTGTGAACAAGCAACTTAAATAGCTCAAGCAATGCATGATGTTTACTTGGATGAATTTTTTTCATAGAATTAATGTCAATCCATGAGTCAGCAATAGGGAAATAGCTAGTACAGTTGGTGTCTCTCAGTGGAAGTTCTTAAATATACTGAAAGACAGTGCTTCCGTCCTTAACTTCTGCCAAATCACTTCACCCTAACCATTTTGCTCCTCAAATTGAGTTCTGTTGTTGGTTTTTGAACAAAATCATTTTTTCAAACAAATTTTTTGGACTGATTCAAGCAAAGGTGTTTTTAATTCTCATAATGACCCTCATTGTGATTTAAAATACTCTTCAAAGTGAAGTTGATGTCTTTGACAGGTCTTTTAACAGTGATGTCCTTGGACTTTCTTCCTGGACTTCTCAATGTGCTAGACTCTAAAAAAAGACAGAAACTCATTTACCAACAAGATGGTGCTCAACATATGGACTTTTTTGTGTTAGAAACAATTAAATATCATGTTTATTGTACTGTGGTTGAAAATGAGAAAGATCTTAGAAACAGGGTTGTGCCGGCAGCAGCAGCAATAGTTCAACAGAAACTCATTCGAAGTTCCCGTGTGATTAATTAGTATAAAAGAGCTAGAATATGCATAAGGAAGCAAGGAGGCCACTTGGAAGGTGACAGTTAACGATTTTAGTCCAAAAAGTTATTTAATATTATTTTAAAGAGTTAAAAGTAATTAATATTAACTATCAGCTCTTTCAGTCACTTTATACAACAATAAAATGTAACAGTGATGTAAGTGGTGATGAAAAGCGGTTTATTCTGATATAAATTTATTGAAAGAATTCAAAACATTTATGGGTATTTCATCGAAATTAATAGAGAATAAAATACGTTTATTTCTCATGTGTCACTAATTTTGTAAAATTTTTAAGAAGAGTTTGAACAAAAACATTTTAAAACCGGTGTGTTATTACATAAAAACCTAATAAATATTAGAAATTATTAAAAATTAATGAAATAATCATACAAACAGATGGCGTGAGATGCTCACTTATCATATTACTATATTGTGATCTCATACATTGTCAATTTTATCTCAAGTGGACGCATCAAGGGGGTGGTGCCCTTTACAAAGTGGCTTAGGTACAATACAATAAAGAGGGCCCAAATGTGAGTTTTGAAAGATACTCTATGTCCCCATAGAAAGAATTTCGCTTTAGTTCAGATTCATTGTAACATTGTGTACTTGGAAAAAGTGTTATTGTGTGAAAATTAGCCCCGTCACAAGTTCCAAGTTCACTTTACTCACTGTAAAAAAATCATGAATATTTAAATTTTGAGAATCACATTAATGCAAATGAATTGAAATACTAACAAAGGTAAACAACCTTATTTCAACTATTCCTACATATCATTTCCAGTTAATAGTGATTTAGTGTGATAGACTGTGAGACATTTGTGGTGCTATTTCTTGTGATTTAATAGTGATTTGGTAACGTGTAGTTTGTAGAATATATTTATTCATATTTTAGTAAATCATTATTTAAGAGCTCAGTTGAAGTACATTTTTAATAAAATTCTCAGTTTTTTCTAAAGTTACTGCCATAATTAAGAAGAACTACCGTACATTTTTCAAATACATCCATACAGAATACATTAATCAGCTTTACGGAGTAATATACTATTTTTTTGTGTTGTAAGTGCACAATTTTCCAATTCATTTTTATCTAAAAGTATATTCTTAGGATCTAAATTTGAATAACAATTGCATGTCCCTTTTTCTGTTATACCCATAAATGATAGCAAACTGTATGTACAAAAATTTTCATAGAATTTCAAAGGAGCCGGTAGGCTATGAAATTAATTTATCTCTGTTGGTACATCTTCTTGCTTCAGAGCAAACAGTACTGTCATCTCGTATTTCATTTTTCTTGAGATGGTTTCATGTTTTCTAATTTTCTTTTTAGTTGTGTCCTAATGTACCGTCTTTATTAAATATAGTATTTTTATAAATGTTATATTAACACTTAAATTTGTTTTTTTTTAGTGAAGAAATAGGGTATGTTAAATATTTTACCATAATCAATAATTCAGTGTGGTTGATTGGAGAATGTTGTATTTAGTTTTACAAGTATAAAAACATATAAATATGTTGCTAAATTTGTTTTAAATACTGTACTTAACTGTAGATATGCAACTAGGAAAGTGACCTACTGGAAAAACATATGTAAAGAGTGATTTATTGAATGGTGGAAGGGAGATAGAGAATTATTCTTCCCTAATGTGTTATTCCATTTAAAAATTGTGCAGCATTTTTACTTTACAATACTGTTCATTATAGTTATTTTTGTCAACAAAACACTCAAATGTGGTGGATGTTGGTCACAACTGTGATGTATGGCAACTGATCAGTGGAACGATTCACCTCCACTGCTTAAACCTAAATACAGATGATCAAATACACACCAACTACAACCATATGAATTATTTGATGCTTGATTTCTTGACTAAAAACATTCAACTAATTATTTTTCCTAGATTCATGATAGCTCACATATTTAATTTACAGACACATTCAACTATAGGACAAGCTTTGAGCAAGTGTCCATATTCGGTGAGAAAACTTCAATAAGAGAGAAGTTATGTTAGAGAGAGTATTACAGAATCGGGAGAATAACCTTAAGTTATAGATTTGTTCTCACCCATTGAAGTTTAGTGAACTGTTTAATCGCACACAATTCCATAGGTTAAATTTATTTTACTTTGAAATAAAATGTCAACTATATCATTTTGAAAATTTTTAATCTTATATCAATTCAAATTTTCATTTAAAAAAACTAAATCTGTTCCATGATTATACTGCTTTGACGATAATATCTTTTCAGGCTGAACCGTAAAAAATAGATTATGTTCAATTCAAATTATTTATTGACACCATAGATACATATATATACCTATTGGAGCGTAAGTCAGTTCTTACCTAATTTTTAAATTAAAACAACGTTTTGAAACACATACTATATACATATTGAATCAATTTTATTTGATCAAATTTGTAAATTTTTCAACAATCATTGTAGTAAAGAATGAACATTAATTGAGGTTCCGCATTAACTGAAGTAAATATCCAAAATTAGTAATGCATTCTGAAGAATAGACAACTTAAGACTGTTCAAAATATTAATGTATTATTCTTCCATCAATTGTCTAATTTATGCATATGACGGGTTGTAGTGTAATCACCAGTCTTTCCCATTGATTATGCAGAGGACCTCCTCAAGTCAATCTACACCTGACAACACGATTACTTGACTTATTACTTTACTTTGACTCCATTACTTCTTTGCTTTACTTCCGTAACTAATACTATCTTACTTGACTCCATTCAATAGCATCAAACCCTTCATTAAATAAGTAACTAACGTATATTTTAAAATTAAAAGCTCATGGTACTCACTTTCTTTCTTTATTTTATTAATTTATATTTATTTTCCACTGTCATAGGAATATGTGTTATTTTTAATGATATTTTTTCTATGTAATAGTTTCTAATGAATTATTTCCTTTAGTATAGGATATACATTTTTGTTATTTAATTCTAATAATTAATTATTTTACACATTTATATGTTAAGTACCTATTTCAAGTTTATCTGTTTGATTGAATCATAATGTAATGTTTATTTGATTATTTTTACGCACAGGCAAAAAGCCTATATAAAACTTTTTCCGCTATATTGAATGGTAAACTTGAACATATGTAAACTTAAAAAGGGGAAATTAATTGATTTCTTTTTTTCTTTCCATTTTTTTTTTTCTTTCATACACTTAAATATTATTTTTAGGTAGAAATTTAAAAAAAATCAAGATTAATATAACGCTTTATTATTTGAACTAGGGGACATCCCTGCATGCATCACATGCCAACCCCGTCGTCACTTGCTATGTTCATGAGCAAGCTCGGCCTGTGGCCTCGTCTTGGAACTAAACCTTTAGTCACTTTCGTGGAACTCAGCCTGCGGCCTTGCCAAGGCCTCACAGGGGAAAGTTCATCCTGCGACCTCATCAAAGCAATGTTAAGAGTCCCATTTGTGGTTCTTGGCATGCGGCCTCGCCTGGGAACGAAACCTTTAGTCTCTTAGTGGAACTCGGCCCACGGCCTCGTCAAGACCCCTTTTTTTATCTCAGCCTACAGCCTTGCGGGGGAAAGTTTGGCCTGCAGCCTCACCAAGGCACTCTATACCTTTAGTCCCTTTGTGGAACTCGGCCAGCAATCAGCACTACTGGCCGAGCACTACTTAAGTTATGGGAGAACTCGGCCAAGACCGCTTTTTGAACTCGGCCTACGGCCTCGTGGGGGAAAGTTCGGCCTGTGGCCTCACCATGTCATTCTGCTACAGTCACATTTGTCGATATAGTCATCCTGCCTCGTGAGGAAGATTGGTCTATGCCCTCGCCAGGATTCTTAAGCAATATGACCACTAATTTTGGTTTTGGGGGCAGTGGAGCCCATAAGTATATTATTTTCTATATTCTGAGGTATATCAGTAATTAACAGGAGAATACCTTTAATTTGATACCCCACTTGTGTATTAGTTTAACATTACCCAATTTTGGGTTTTGGAGCATATTTTTTATTTGGGGAGGGGGGCAGGGTTCAACATAAAATCTTACATTGAATAAATGCAAACAAGAGAAAGGAAGATTATTTTGAAAATACCAGGCCCAATGAACATTGACATTCATATTTTAGACTTAGAAGTAATAAAGAAATATAATAATACACTAACATACATTCTGACATGAGAAAACAAAGACTAACATTTTACGGACTCATCAAAAGAATGGAACCTAGTAGGTTAACAAAACAAATTGTAGAATTTTATGAAAACCGAAGTAAGCTCAAAACAGAAACAATTAAATGGATAGCTGCAATGTAAGAAGATCTAAAAACTGGAGGTATAACACTAACATACATTTTAAATAGGAACACTTTTAGAAAAAAGATTTTTTATTGGAAAGTTGATCAAAGGGATACAGGAAAAAGAATAGAACATCTTGGTCTAATGAAAGAAAGAGAATTCATTCTGAAAGAATGAAACCAGTTAGGGCACAAAGAAAGTCCAACCTATCAAACCAGCATTGATTGTGCTTCGCATAGTCTGTTAGGACACATATGTGAATAATAATAATAATTATTAATGCTCTGGAGTGGATGTAGCTAAGGGGCAAGTCAGTGGCTTATCATGCAGCCGGTCCAGGTGTGACCTTGAAGCTTTTACCCCTATGCCACTCTCTTTATTTGGATGTCATTTTAACATTGGTCCAACGATCCTAAAAAACAAAATGGGCTCATTTAAGTTGTGGGGAGGAACTGTGTCTTAGTTGGCCATCTCTTACCACTAAAACCAGACAAAATTTAAAGAATAAAATTTTAAAACTAAATAAGTGCTAAGAGGTGGTAAGTTTAGGTTGCATTTAAGTTAAATTATGATCAGATGAATAACACTTAGGGAATGAAATATTATTATGCAATCATAATTCAGTAACAAGACTTTTATATTTTCAATAATTCTTAGCTTTTTGTTCCTGATTTATAACATTTTTTTTAAATCTGAAAATCAAATGTAAAGTTTTCACATTGCTGAGTTATGTCAGTTTACTTTTGTAATTTCATAAATTGATAAAGTCCTTATTTTTCCCAAAAAAACATTAAAACCAGAAAGTAATGTTTGAATTTTTCAGATAAATTGAGCCTAAGGCTTTGTATACATGCTAAATTTCAAGAGTTTACCTTGTCAGGAAGTAGCTAGAATTTGCGTCTGTAATATTTAATCATGTCTAGCTAAAATCTATGGTTATTTGATATTAATTTTAGTACAGAAAGCCTTACAATGCATTAAGTAAAACTATTATGTCGTTTTCTTTCCACATAATGATGAACAATATGTAAGCATATTTTAAAATATTTTGAAATATATTCTTAAAACTAATACAAGTAGAAACCAGTCTGTTTTTTATTGCCTTTTTTCTTTGAATTAACAGTACCCAGATCATTATTAAATAGTATTTAAAACACTGTAAATAACAATTCCAGAACCTAGACTTGTTGAATCTCAGGGATGAGAAGTTTTAAAAAGAAAAATATTTATAAGCAAACTCCCACTGCTTAAAAATAGTTTTATGGAGCAATGAGTAACATTTTTATTTGATTAAAAATGTATATAGCTATTATTCTCTCAAATATATAACAGAAAATGTATATTCTAAACTGTATTATCTGTGAGTCCTGTAACTCTATTGTATGTAGAACAATTTGGTATGATCAAATAATATATATATATATACATATACTGTTCTATTTAGTTATTTGTCTATTTGCATTTAAAATATATAAAAATTTATACATTTTATTTTTTTTAAACGTGTTTGTGTGAAACTTTAGTATTTTTATTGATTCAATAAATAAGTCAAAATCTCTTTATTCATACAGATGTACAAAAAATACATTAATTAGTATAAAATCTTAATTAAAAATTATTAACTATTATGACGGTTTTTATGTTGGGGTTTGACTCTGTTCTACTTGTTAATTTGTTATAGTTTAGTTTCCATGTTAAAATAGACAATAGACAATAGACAAGAATCTTTATTTGTAGTTTCTTCAAGAAATACAATGGCGTCAACAGAAATGAAATGATGTTTTATGTCTCTTGCTTTACAATATTGTAAAATTCGTTTATAGTGTAGACAGGTCGTTCCACTAGCCAGTCCTGGAGACGTCTCTTCAGTTCATTTCCTCTGAGGTTTTTGAGGTTCTGTGGAAGTGAGTTTAGAACTTTACGGCCCAGGTAGGATGGTTTTTTACTAAAATGTGTTGTCCGATGGGTAGGAAGAGGGTAGTTTAATGCTCCTCGTGTATTGTATAAATGAATGTCTTCATTCCTGGGAAAGTCCATCTGGTCGGTGTAAATGACTGCTGCAAGAAGATAAAGTGCTGTTACGTTTAAGAGCTTCAGTGACTTGAAGGCATCTCTGCAGCTGTCTGTACGATTCAGGTTTGCAAGTACTCTGACTGCTTTTTTCTGAAGGACTAAAACTTTATTCATGTTGCATTCAGATGTTCCTCCCCAAGATAGTATCCCGTATCTGATATGGGATTTGACAAGAGCATAATAAGCTGCTTTGGCTGCATCTGTGTTTGCAATCCACTTTATTCTTCTTACCACGTAGATGCCTGATGAAAGTTTTTTTGTGAGGTTGTGTATGTGGTCATTCCATGAAAGAGCACTATCTATGATTACACCCAGTAGCTTTGTTGTGTTCTCAACTATAATATTGGGAGTTTCCGGGATTTGCTCGTGTCTTCTGCTGAAGTTGATTTGAGTGGTTTTGGACGGATTTATTGCGAGATCATTTTGAAGGCAGTATTGCATTGCATTGTCAGTAGATGCTAAAATGTCCATGTGTAGTCCGAGAGGTGTGTCATTTGTAAAAAGTAGAGTTGTATCATCTGCATATAAAATGGGTTGAACCTTGGGGTCATTAATGTAATTAGAAAAGTCATTGGTAAAGAGTATATATAGAAAAGGACCAAGAACTGACCCTTGGGGTACTCCTCTACTTACTGGAAGTTGTGTAGATCTATATACACATTTTTTCTTGTTTGTAATTTGTTGGATTTCAACAATTTGCCTTCGACCAGATAAGTAGCTATCCAACCAATCCTTTGCTAAACCTTTTATCCCCAGTGTTGGTAGTTTTCTCAATATGAGATCATGGTCAAGACAATCAAACGCTTTACTATAATCTAGCAAAACGGCCGATACGAGCTTCCCGTCTTCCAGGTGATCAGTTATTTGTTCAATCAGACTTGTGAGAGCTGTGGTTGTTGACCTTCCTTTAAGAAAACCGTGCTGGTCATTTGATATCAGGCTGTTTTGTTCAATGTGTTTTGAAATACGTGAAAGTGCTATTTTTTCTACTATTTTTGAAAAGGTTGATATCAATGAAATTGGGCGATAGTTTTCTACTTTTGTAACTGGACCTTTTTTGTGCTTCGGATATATTTTGGCAATTTTTAAAGAAGATGGAAAATGACCAGAATTGAAGGATTTATTTATAATGTTTACTAATGGTGGTGCTAATTGTTTAGCACAGTGCTTTACAACTTTTGAAGGGACTTCATCCAGTCCACAAGAAAGCTTAGATTTGAGGGAAGATATCACTGATAGGACTTCTTTTATAGTTGTTGGTGTAAGATTCAATAGCTGGTTGTTAAAGTCTGGAAAGGTGAGTGGTTTGGTTATGGTTATGTTGTCCAGATTTTTTCTATTTTCTTTTAGTGTGGAATCTGCTATTGTTGAAAAATGGTTGCTATTGTTGAAAATCAAGTCAAAATGTCATATTCTTTAAAAAGAAATCAAATAGTTCAAAATTATTTTATTTATTACAAATAAGGCAGTTGGTAGCCATATTTTTCACCTGAAATATACAAAAACACATGCTCACTCAAACACTCCAAACCAGTTGGTTCCAAAAATTACTTTTGGTAATTTGTAAATAATTTTGTTCATGAAGTAAGGAAGAATGCTCCCCAAAGAAGGTTTTGAAATCGTCATATCAGGAATTGGTGCAAAGTTTCCAGAGACCAACAACATCACAGAACTACAGGAGAAGTTGTTTGAACAAGCAAATTTGGTTACTGAAGATAATCGAAGATGGCCTCCAGGTTAGTTAACATGTTAAGCTTGGAGAATACATTCACACTTTAATAATAGTTCCAAAATGTCTTGTTTGTATTCATGTCAAAATTTTATTCAGTTTTTAAAACAATATTTAGTAATTAGAGAGTAATATATGCATAAGTATTAGAAATGTCGGACCTTTTCCGTTACCACTACTTTGATTGTTATTTTAGTTTTGTTTAGGTTGTTTTAAGTTTGGTTAGGTTATGTTAGGTTTATTTATATCATGTTAGTTTGGTTATGTTAGGTAAACCTAAGTTATGTTTATGGTAGTGAATTAAGGGAAAAGATCTGAATTTCATTTGAACCTCTCATTTGAAAAATAGTTATACAAAATTAGTATTGATTCTTTTTTCTTTTTAATTTTTTCTATTATATATAATAAATTACTGCATTTAGTTACACTAAAAGGGCAGCATGATCATGGTCAAAACAAAAAAAGAAACAACTAAGATGAAGGCGTAATGTTGACATGCAATCACACGCATGTTTGTTGACGCTATAATAATATAACATGAGCATTACATTAGTAATATTTTCCTATATTTAATGATTGATATATCACTTAGTTAGTAACTTCCTGAGGTATAAGTTGAAATAATTGTAAATTCAACATCTACAACATTCAGTGAAATGAATAAAAATGAGTAAAAGCTTTTACTTTCGGTGTGACAAGGAAATACTTGCGAGTACGTGAATAAAACAAGAAAAAAGTAAATACTTGTAGTAATTACTAGTCAATAAAGTATTTGCTTAGAAATGAGGTGAATACAAAAAGTATTTAATCGTGATTTGCGAGTATGCCCAGACCCATGCTAGCACCTTTTACTAAAATGTCATTGCAAATATTTTAATATATTTTTGTCACTTTTAATAGTCATACATATTTACGGATTCGTTTATTAATAAGTTTAGTAACATATAAGCCTTTTTGAGTTATTATTTGTAAAGTCAAATTTAAAATGTTCTACACAGGAATAAGTATTTTTTCTAGAGAATCGTTGGGAAGTATTTGCAGCATACAGGTAACACTGTTCACTTGAATTTTGTGTCCTTCGAGTCTGAGATTGCGACCTTCATGCACCCACCAATTTTTTCAATAATGTTAATATAAATGTACCAATGCATCAATTATTTATTATTTGAATAAGTAAATAATACTTTATTTGAATTGAATAAATAAAGAAATCTTAATTAGTTAATAATAAAATAAAACATATGAAAAATAAATATGAATTCAACACGAAAATAAAGAAATGTAATATATAATTTGACAAAACTAGAAAATAATTTTTAATTATTATTTTAATATTATTCATTAATACTCAAAATATTAATGAAACATAAAGACTGGAGGCGTTGTAAATTTTCATTTCAGTCTTTTTAGGTACAGTATAACAGATTGGGTGATAGAAAATTTATTTTTTACAAAAAGGCTAGGGCTTTTATAGCAGAATCTTCTTCTATGCTAGCTATAGAACCATATTTTACATAGTTGTCTTTAAGTTGCATCTTTTCTCGTTTGATTTTCAAACGGGTCAGTTTAAGGAACCATCTGGAACATCTACAGGTGAGTCGATTCCTCAATCACTACTCAATTATCAACAGAACGTGTGAACAGTGAACACGCGTGTGGTAAGAAAGTGTTGCACGAGGGGATGCTAGACGAGCACGTTAAGACCTGCAGTGTTTCAAAAGTATTTACTTGGCTCCACGAAGTTGCAAGTATTTACTCGCAAGTATTTCCCTAGTAATTCCTCATCAACGTTAAGTAAAAGGTTTTGAGTTATTGACTGCTATAATCAATTGGTTGACAAGCTTTTACTTTACTCGTTAGAAAATTCTTCAAGCTTTTACTTCGTTTTTATTCACTTCACCCATTAACTGTGTGTGGTCTACTATCAGGGCTAGAGAGTCTGTGAATCTGAGCTATTTACTTGATCATCTCTTTATAAACCTGCTTTGACTTTCGTTTTTCCGCTCAAAATCATCCTGTTTTATTTGTTATAGTTTTGTGCTAATGTTTTGGAAAATCATCATCCAACATTTTTAGCTATTTTTCTTTTTTTACCTTCAAGTTGACTGAACCTTTTTCTCATAAGGTTCTACTTCCTTTTGCTTTCATTTGAATTGCTTTCACTTC
Organism: Stictocephala bisonia; assembly: GCA_035578905.1. NCBI lineage: Eukaryota > Metazoa > Arthropoda > Insecta > Hemiptera > Membracidae > Stictocephala > Stictocephala bisonia. Next base: position 1,278,956 of record JAQJVL010000046.1, read on the forward strand.
TTGATTATGTTTAGTCCTTTCTCTTGATATGGTCATTAATTTACATTTATGGTCCTTTTTTGGAGCCTCTTATGAGTTTTAGACCTTTGTAGTTTTCTCCTTGATGCATAAGTTAAATAGCTTTAAAGATTTTACTTAAAGTTGTCAGTTATTGTTTCATGTTTTATTTTGATTTCCTTGTAGTATTATTAGTTTAGGTTTGTATAATACTAGTTATAAGTCCATTGTGTTGTGTTCTAGTAAAGAATACTGTAATCCTTGAATATATCAACACACTAACCAAAAATGTTGATATTGACATTTTCTTATCGATTTCAACCTATTGTTGTAGTGTCAATAGGGCAAATTTTAACTACTATGTTGAATCCAGATTATATAAATCATAAGTTTTTGAGGTTATGACCTGAGTGACTATTTCATACTGTGGGAAATTGTTCCTGTAACGAACACGTTTGATGAACTGTTTCCTATGGTTTTCTTTCCAGGCTAATTACTATTGTATAGCCAAATAGGTAATCTATTAAGACTGGCCACTTTATTGGACCCCTTTTCATTCTAAAGCAGGAAATCAAATTTAGATATCCTGTTAATATTCTCTAGTATCACATTATATAAAAGAATACTGCAATGATCTGAGATTTTTCCAACAAACATTCACATTTGAGGAAATTCTTGTGAGTGTGTTTGAAATTATTGCTGATGTGTTTTTTTAACTTGTTTAAAAGTGTCTAAGCAGTCTGAAGCCCACTGAAGTAAGCTGTCTTAAGTCAGCAGTTTCCTCATTGCAACCCCTTGTCCATGGATATAAAACACAAAGAGGCACTTCCCAGAGAGTTTAAAAAGATCCTATCTACTGTGAATATCCCCTAATTTGCAAGATATCTTACAATATGCAGGGCGACTTAAATCTAGAAAACCACCTTTTCGACTTGCTTTAAAGTTAATCTGAAACAAACTTTTGCCAAAAACCAAAAAACAAAAGGTGTTTGTTAACTTGGGATATGTTTTACAGTCAAAATAAGTTTCTGGTATCAGACCCTATGACCATCATCAGTGGAAGGAACCATCCTTGTAAGGAATAGACTATGCTTTCACACAGGTGTAGGAAGATTCAAGTACTGGAAATACAAATGGGCAATAAAATATACTCTTTGATTTAGCTGATTCAATAAAATTACTATAGACCAATATTTTAATCCATATTTCCAAAACAAATGTATGAAAAAACACAATTGTGTATTATATACATTGTTATTTATTTTATGTATGGTAAATTGTAAAGAAACAAAATCTCTTGGCTGCAATAAAGTATGAACCATACATTTTGGTAAATAATAAAAGTTGTTCTCTGAAACAGTTTCATAATCACAAGTAGCAAGGTGTTTTTCATTTATGCAAGCTTGGAATTAATTGAATTATTCTAAAAATAAATAAGAATATTGTGAATTGATAGTGTACATTCTAAACGTTGTTTTATCTATATAAAATAACATTTACATTTAGGCAAAGAGTTAGAAGAATGTTTGTTAAAAAGACATAATATTTATTATTTTAAAATGACATTGACAAATTAACTTTCAATATTTGTTTCTTTTGATTTTCTTGTTGATTATATACATGTATGATTTAAAAGCGAAAAAGTTATAACCTTTTTTGTAATTTATCATGGGTTTCTGTTATTATAAATAAACATAGCATAAACATTTTGGCAAAAATTTGTCAAAATATACCAATTTAATAATTTATTCAAATTTTACATGTTACATGTAGTTTTCAGCTATATTTTTCATCATTAAAGTTTCTCTTTGACAAAACAAATAACAAAACTCTAGGTCTTTAAACATTTAATTAATGTACAAACATGCTAATGTGGTATTTGCTGGGGAAACATAAGCCTAAAGTTAAGAAATTTAACTTTTAAAATGAAAGGTACTATATTAAAATTTTGAATCGTAAATATTGGATTTTTCAAGTCATGTTAAAGATATTTCTTAATAGAGTTATACAAAGTTTTTATAATTTTTTATTACATATTAGGCACTGTAAATCTTGCACAATAACAAAATATATTGTTTTGTAGGAGTTTTTAACACACCAAAAGCCTCTGGAAAGGTGTTGGGTGAATACAAATTTGATGCTGCATTCAATGGAGTCCATCGCAGACTGGCCATGTTGTCTGAACCATTGATGAAAATGACAATAGAAAGGTCCTTTGAGGCAATGATTGATGCAGGTAAGACTTTCCGACAAACTCAAACATGCCGACATGTAAACTACGTTTATGTGGTCTTCCTAATTACTTTGGTGCAGGTACTGTTGGGAATCCACCGGTCTTTGAGAATTTATTGTTTACTATGTATGGATAGTCACTCATTTACATGTTTTTCAAAATTTTGGTTGCCTCTATTAAGAGTCTGCTGTACCTGCCGCCATATTGGATTTGATTCTCCCTAAGGCCAATGTTAAATTCAAAGTAAAATTACAGCTTTATTTATGAACATACAATTTTTAACTTGGCATTTTTTTAAGAGGACAAAATTGTCTAGTTCCTCCTGAGACAGATGTTGTATAACTGTTTTGGTTTATTTTGTATATATTGATAATTATTGTTCTAATTTAATATTTAAAAAAAAATAAATAAACCAAAACAGGTAGAAACATTTGTCTGAGGGGGCAGATACATTTTCTAAATATTGATAACTATAACTCTAACTATATATATTTTTTTCTTTTTTTTTCTTTAAATAAACCAAAACATTCAGGAAACAATCTGTCTCAGGGGGCACTAGTCACACTTCTACTATAAAGCATTTTAAAATTTGAAGTATGTATTTTTTTTAAATGTAAGTGCAAAACATTTTCAAGTGAAGTAACATTCAGTTAATTGTAAAATGTGGGCATTAGCTACTGATAATTGGAGCTGCCTGTTAGCAAAGTGGGGAAGGGGAATCAACTCCCACAACTGTGCACAACAATGCTTTTGGGAGGGATGGACAGATGACAACCGGTCTTCTCATAGTCGACTGAGTTGCAAATAGATCCAAAGTCAATAGCAGGTCTGGTTGGAGGCTCGAGTGTAACACAATTATTTACTAGAGAAAACTGTTAAGATCATTTATCTGAAACTGGTGATCGTTAAGACACTATAAATTTAGATAATTTTTAAACAAATTAAAATTATTCAACATTTTAAAAGGAATTGACATTTTTCTTTTAAAGTCGTGCTATATTAATTAAATTTTTTGCTGTAGTTTGATTTTCTTATGTTAGGTAATGATAATAACACTGCAGGCTATTTATCATGTAATATGTAATTGGTGTTGAAAATAATTTTTTCAAACATTAAAAGTAAACACAGTAGAGCCTCGTTATCCGACATTCCTTTTAACTGACATACTCGTCCCAAAAACAATGCTGTAATAAACATTTTATGAAAAAAATTAGTGTATTATTGTTCTGTAAATGACAAAAACTTAATATACCTGGTGATGTTTTACCAATCAGGGACCGTACTGTGTGAGTAGATTACATCGCTTTTGTCAATGTATTGAGTGCCTAAAAATAATGGAATTTTTTAGGACGTACATCACTTTTAGGGAGGGGGAATAGTAAACCTGTGACTCATGAACTCTTGCTCAGTTCTTTCCTAACCGGTCACACATATTAGATTGTTGTATTACTTTACAATATTTAACATCGTAAAGTAATTTTGATAGGGAAATGTATCAGGACAGTTGAAGCATTTTCACAATAAATTCATTGATTTTTGTTATAAAAACTGAACAAGAGTTATTGTTCATATGGGACTGTAGTGTAAATCCTTAATGTAAGTAATTTAATAATACTATTGGCAGTTTTCACTATCGTTCCCTATTCAACATTTTTACTTATCTGAAGTCATCATGACCCGTTTACGCCAGATAAGTGATGCTTTACTATACAGTTTTTTATCTGTATGTTTTACTCATTGCCATTACTCATTTTAACCTTAACCTTAAATCTAATGTTCAAGGTACATATACCTAATTTGCACACAAGAACTTTGTACAACAATTCTATGAATTCTAATGTCTAGACTCGTTTGCAATCAATTAATAATGATTAAGTAAAATTATAATTTTGTCTAAATTTGATGATCTAAATTGATTTGATGAATAACAGTGTAATTTGGTATAGTAGGAGAGTTTCAGCATCAGCAGACTTACTTGAGAAGTCAAGTCCAACACTAAAATACACAAGAAAATATAAAACACATTTTTTTGCTCGACTTTTTAGCCATTTAAATGAAATGAAAAATGATTTTATTGTATTTTTCTTTTCATACAAATGGCGAGGTTAGGACTATGGAGTCCTATCTTACACCTAATCACTATTACTTAACGTTTCCATTAGTTTACCTTTATGAATAAATTCACATAAACTTATTTCGTAAGCGGCTGGAGTCATTATTAACAACTAGTTCTTCCGGTGTCAACCGCGTCAAAGGACTATTTACAATATGTACAGTTCCAGACGTTTCGCCCATGCTACGATGTGGCATCCTCAGTGGTTACGATGTGGAGTCTCAGCCTAACCACTGAGGATGCCACATCGTAGCATGGGCGAAACGTCTGGAACTGTACATATTGTAAATAGTCCTTTGACGCGGTTGACACCGGAAGAACTAGTTGTTAATAATCACATAAACTTTTTCACTTGGTAAATAAAATTAGTAAATTAATAACTATATAAAATGAAAAGTAGGAAAACAATTAATACTGCAATTGAATACCGTACCGTCAGTTTTAATACCCGGCTGTCAGTTTGCAAAACCAAGAACAAGCCCATTACCTCAGCTCGAAACCGAGTGTGCCGGTCGATGCGTCTAGTGTGATCAGGTTGACTGTTTCATAGTCGGCAAGCGGATACTGTAAAACATTTGTTGTATTCTGAAGATCTATGAGTGAGAATGAACAACAATGAAGATCCTCGCTATCCATTGATAGCTTTGTATACTTCATATTATTTATGGAAAGACAACGCCTAGCAATCTTTAAGTATTAACAAAGAAATTGATTTTGATTTCAAAAGATCATCATCAGTTGTTACAGTTAAATTAAGGTTATAAAAATACTTTAAAATAAAACACTTGTAGAATAGATATTTAAACAGCTATTTGTATGATATATTTGAATAACTTTTTTTTAAGGAGAGGCTGATCTCCTTTTTAATCTTATTCTGCCCATTCCTCATAGACTATTGATCTGTGAGAGGAACTTATTCATACAGAGTAAGTGGGAGAACCAGTACAGTACAAGGTAAACATTACTGATAAATACTTCCAGTCTAGGCCGGATTCGAACCAGCGTTATTTATATAACCCAAGCCCAAAGTCCTGACGCCTTAGACCGCTTGGCCACTGGCTTGCCCAATAAAATGTACCCAAATAAACTGTACATGGATAAGTTTGAGATTTTGTTGAATTTAAAAATTGTCATCTCTATGATAGAGTTAAATATAATGTTTAAATTAAATTATACTTGGGTTGTTGAGCAGTAATGGTGGTTTTTCTTATGCGTTCTTGTATATTGTATTTTTTGCTTTTAGATCCAAAGTGGATAATTTATGAATGTTCTTCTATTAATGAAACATTATGGTGCTCTTGAATTAAATTTTCAGAAAAAGTTGATGAATAGTACTTTTTATTTGTTCATAAATCTTTTATGAAAGCTTCTTATTTCAGTTTGGCCAATGTAGTACTCAATAAATACAAGTTGAGCATTTAACTTGATTTATTTTAGAGTTATTATATTTTTTGTTAAATCGATTTTCTTGTTAAATACTTAAATATTGGGGGTCCTCATCTCAACAAAATCTGAATAGTATTTTTATTTTGAAAAAAAAAAACAATAAGATATATAAGTAATTAGAATTACCTTGTACCGTTGAGAGAATATTTATTACTAATGAAAAATAACAGTGCTATGTACATATTCGACTGTATAATGTACTGGAAAATAAATAAATGAGAACAATTAAAAGCCATACATATGATGCAGAATACCATACATTAAAAATATACGAATCCAATCCATCATATTTTGTAAAAAATAATTCTTCAATAAGATTACATCCCTTTTGGAACAAGAAGTGGAAAATAAGAGATTTAACACGAATGTTCAAAACTAGCTTGTTCAAAAATGCTTTTACATTAATAGACAACTTACTGCAATTAAATGACTTCTAAACTAGAAATTGATTGTTTTCTAGTTGTTTGTTTTAAACTAGGCTAATATACAATACAATACAATAGGCTACTACATTACGCACTAAATAGTAATGTATGTAGAAACGTGTATTGTAAGTTGTCAGGTTAACACTAGAGTATATGTAATGACAACTTTTATACCTTTTGAGTAAGGCTTATAGAAAGGGTGGAAATAAATAAGTCAGTGTAAAGAAGATATGGCTGATTGTTTTACTGTGATTCTGTAAATAGAGTAAAACCTCTTATTTGTAGGCTTAAGCGGCCGGTGTCATTACTAATAACTTAAGTGTCCGGTAATGACTGAGTCAAGGTGTTATTTATAGTATTTACAATACCAAACCTTTCGCCCATATTGTGATGTGGCATCCTCAGAGTTCACTGGAGTTTCAGAGATACCACTGAGGATCCCACATCACAGCATGGGCGAATGGTGAACGTAAATACTGTAAATAACACTTGACGCAGTTGTTACCGGAAGCTTTAGTTATCAGTAAAACCTTGATTGTTTGACAGCTTGTGGACTACAGGGATGTCGAAGTATGCAAATGTCAAACTACAAGGAATGTATGGTAAACAAAAAACTATAAAAATTATTTTTATAGGGGAATTGTAATGTATTTTCTTCATGAACCGTTAAAAATTCAACAAAAAAAACCAATCTATGTATTGATGTAACAATGTATGTCCAATTGAATTGGTATAGAGTTACGGTATGTTGTTATTAAAGTATGGTTAAAATACAACGTACCATTGGTAATTTTTAACTGTTTTTCAGTTTGACACTGTTATTCCGTTGATTTAAACCAGCCTAAATTGTTCACAGCCTGCCTTAGACAATAATTTTATACCTCATCACATTGCCATGAGCAGTGTTGAAGTATAAGGACTGTCGTAGTATCAAATGTCAAACTATCCAAGTTCTACTGTATGAACATTTTAGGAGGTTACAAAGGAAAGACCATCCCTGTGAATTCAGAAAATGTGACAGTAAAGTAGCTTTGATGGGAATTTGTTACCTTATTTAAGAACTCTGATAATGCCATGTGGATGTGTGTGGGAGGGTTGTTACCATCTCTCGTGTGTAGATGGGTGAAAGAGTCAGTAACTATGAACAAAAACCATTAGAAAAGATTCTTCTTGCAGTTATTTCTTGTTCCCCTGCCTGCAAATGATTTCAAGACAGTATAACCTTTTTCCATAATAACTGCAGTTATTGTTTCGTCATATCACTAATTTTCAAAAAATTAAATTAAATTCATGTTATTTCCAACATTCAAAACATTAAATTTTTGTGATAGATTATATAATTATACTGTATATTTCAATTGTTTTCCTAACCAATAGTATCAATTTGCTGTGTGGTTATTATTGTTTCAACTATTACTTAATATTTTAACTATGGTTATTTTTGTTGTTGTTGCCGATGTTTGAATATTTATTCATTATTTTATTTTATATTTATTTTCATAAACTTGTAAGCACAGTCTAATGTTAATGTAACAAGTTTCCAAACTAGTAGTAGTTCTACACCAGCAAGTCGTAGAGATTTGTATGTGATGAAGATAGATTTGATGCACTATTTTGAATGTTTCTTAAATGCAAAATATATTATGTAAAATGTAAAATAATTTACTTTTGCCGTTTTATAGAACTGTTCTAAAATTAATAAAATAGACTCATGATCCAAATCTGCATATCACAACCTGACACCTCGCATAATCACCGCAATGAGGTGGCCTAGAACAACCAAAGTCGTCAACAAACCTATCACCTTTAAAATTTCTTTTCTACTTATTCCAAGGACATCAGATGTGTGATGAGCTTACTCAATTACAAATCTTACTGTATTATCTCGGTATTTTTGGTGTTTGAAAAATCCAGTGTGAAAAATATTACCTTTAAATCTGTCTCAACTCCATCCGCTGGTTCAAGGCCAGTTATAGTAAATTTAACGAACTTCTTGGCACAACTTTGTGCTTCCTCATTTCATTTACCTGTAGATGACATGGCATTCAGAATAGGAATAGTAATTTCAACTAGTTTTAGCTAAATATAATCATGATTTACAGGAAATAAATTTTTACTCAGGAATAAAATTGATACAGGTCAAATATAACAAACATTTTTTGTTAGTAACAGGGTGATTTCAGGAAAATGTATTGTTAGGGAAATTTAGTGGTGGCCGAGCGGTCTATAAGGTGTCAGGATTTGAGCCTCAGTTAGAGATAGTGCAGGTTTGAATCCTGCCCTTAAACGTTAAATGTTTATCTGTAATATTCATTTTGTACTGTTCTGGTTCTCTCCCTTACTCTATCTGATAAGTCCCCCATAGCTAGTAGTCCATTGGGAATTGACAGACTTAAGTTGACAAGTTTGTACTCTCCTTTAAAAAAAAAAATAAAACAAAAACTACCCAGTAATCAGTTTGATTTTTTTACACACATTTCTTTACAGGAAACTAAGAAAACAACATGTTATCAATCAAATTAATAATTTTGGATTTGTCACAGGGATCAATCCTTTCTCTCTATGGGGCTGTAATGTGGCTGTCGTTGTAGCAACCATGAACAGTGAGTCTGAAACAATGATTTTGTCCCATGAAGGATTCAGGAACGACATTTTTGGTGTCCTTGGTCAGAGCCAAGCCATCACTTCCAACAGGGTCTCCTTTCTGTTCAACTTTAATGGTAAATGATTCACTTAAAATTTTAGGTATTAATTTGTCAACATCTATGGTCTCCGTAACGACATTATGCTTTATTTAGTTAAGAGCTTTAGTACGGTTTATATCTTGAGGTGGACATTTTGGCATTTCTATGTAATTTAAGCTTTTACCGTTGAGGATAAGTAGTCACGTTGAATATATTTGTTGTAAATGAAAACTAACCTTCAGTTTTAAGGTATGTATAAATTTACTCTAAATTCATATTTAGACTTTCAAATCATCTACATGCCTTGAACAATTTAGGGTTCAAATTGTTAACGTCTTTTTTATTAACATAAGTTCATATTAACATATGTTGAGTCACACAAGCATATTCGTCAAATGAGGTCAGAGAGAAAAACTGACCACAAAACCAAAAAATATCAATTGTACATTTTCCTGGAGGAAAGGACAAAATGGTACAATACAGTATTTATTATATGTTGAAAAAACAAATTTTTATTTCATTTTAGACCACTGTTAAATTGTTTCTGATCCAATGTGAAATGAATACTTTTCAGTTTTTTTTATTTCAAGGAATGTATGAAATATTCATTTAGGAAATGTTTTTCACTTTGTAAATGAATGCAGTATTACCAACTGTGATTTCTAAGCTGTTATATTGATTTATCAAATGTTACATGATATGATATTCTCGTATTCTTCTAATATATACTCAAGCAATAATGGTACAAAGGAGGAGAGCTGCTTGTCAAGTATTCACAATGACTTTTGACATTATTTTTTCCTTGTTATTTTAATTAACTATTTTTTAGTTAATTTTGATTTTTTAAACTTAAAAATCAATTATTTCTTAGATGATACTGTTATTATTTACAACAATTTACATTGTATTGTAACTTTTAATGTTGGTACTGTAAGATGAATAGATATTTTGCATTTATTTGTTAGTCTTTTAAAATAATCTAATCTTGTTATGGGAAACATTGGAAGTTATGAAGTAAAAGAAGTGTTGACCGCATTTTCAAATAAGAATCTAAAACAAGCACATGTCTTGGTGCTCATTGTGTAACTGACCTTTGCTCTCAGATACAGTATGTGCATAGCTTCATTAACATTTCACTTAATTCACTGTGCATTGCAAAATTGCAAATCAACCAAACTTAAGTCTAGACCAATAGAACACTTTCTATAATTGTAGCATTTTTTTTTTTAATCAGCTAATCATTTTAAGCATATTCCTATCATTGTACAAGTTTTGATTTATATAAAAAATTCTGTTCTTCAATATACTACCTAATATGGTTTATATATTACGTATCAATGATTTTTTACTTATTGCAAAAACTCATTTTCCAAAAGAAGTGACAAAGTTTAAGTGTAGAGTACCTTGAAAATAAATGTTTCTAAAATGACCAAAACCTTGTAATTAACGTACATATATAATGTACATATCAATTAGCATGGTAGGATAAGAATAAAAATCCATTTATTACATTAATCTGATTTATAGAAATAGGATAAGTCCTAATATACAGTATATAGATTAAAAAATTATACAAAAAAGTAGTGACAATACCAAAACAGCCAAGTAAACAAATTATAATATAATATCTGCACACATTTGCAAACTACGTGTGTGGAGGAAAAGGCCTTGAACGGCTTGCTATTTAAGAAGAATTACAGATTAACCAATAAAACTTGGTACATAATTTGTTCTTCTATGAATCTACTTCCTGAAGTAACCACCATTTTTCTGTCATATCAGGGGATGGTCCATAAGGAGTCAGAAATAAATCTTAAATGAGAGCATAGGTCGAGTAGTACATCAAATCTACTTTTGATGTAGAAGACTAAGGTCTTTAGTAGAAGGACATAAATCCACAAATCCGACCTAAAAAGTTTTGCTCTATAAAAATTATGCTGATTTAAAGTTTTAAAAAGTTACAATGAAGGTCCTGATCTAGAAGGTTTAATATTCTTATTTTAGCTCAAGTTGAGAAATTTAAACATTTTAAATGCCAACTGGACTTAAGAAATTTTCTTTAGGGTAGTTAGTGACTCTTTACATCCAATAGAGGATGATCCACAAGGAGTTTGACAAAAATATCAAACGTAAGCATAGGTACAAGATACAAGACATTTATTGCAACATAACATTTCAAGATCACAAGATGTATCTCAAGGTTAAGATGTACATCATCTTAAAGGGGTCTTCTAACACCATAAACAGCAATTAAAAGGTTGATCCAGTACAAAATGGCAGAATGGAACATTTTCAAAATTTATTTATGGAACATATTTTTCATTCTCACTATTTTGTAACAAAGACAATTGCTCAATGATCTTTCATAGTCATTTATATGATATAAAAAATTGTTTATCTTCTCCATCCATATATTGTACTGAGTACTCACATGGGGCCATTTTCATGTGTTGCTGACATATTTTAACAATAAAAAAGAGCTGTACGTAATCTACTTGCACATTGCAAACTTCTTTCATTCCTATGTAATTAGTTTATGTATTCTAGATGGAGCTGCAACTGTCAACTAAACATAGGAGCTAATGAATTGAGAGGTCGTTCTAATGTGATTTTGTAAGAATCATTTTATTTCTAAAGAAAATTCGTTCTAATTTATTCGAAATTTTTAGTAGTCTTTTACACACTGGACATTTAATCAGTGCAGAAAGGTTTATATTAACGTCTGTGAATTTCTGTAGCAGTGGTATGGCTGGAAAATTGTAGAATTTAGAATCAGAAAAACAAAAATTTTGTCGACAAACAATTTACATAAATAAATAATACTAAAATTAAAGTTTTTATAAATGGAAGTACAGTAATGAAATTGCATGATTAGAATGTTTACATGATTAAATTTCTTGAAATGTGTTTTGGATATTTAAATATTAGTCTAATCACATTTCTGATCAAGAGACTGCAATTTTTAATTTAATTTAATTTAGCCAGTCATATAATTGATAACAATTCTAAAACTAAATTCCCAAACCTTTTAAATATATGCCAGACAAAGTAGGTTTTGTTTAAAGTATATTTACATACAATTGAGATTGCATTTAAATTTAGATATCTTATATACATTTTGTGTTGTGGAGATTTTTCAATTGTTATTTTATAATTTGAAAACTGTAAAAAACTTCCCATACTTGCTCAAAACGATCTTGATTGACTGAGTCTAAAATCAATCATGAGACTTTTCTCTGCTACCTAGAAAACATTTAATCTCTAAACTCCACCTAGCAATCTTTCTTAGGATGGCTCTCATTAAAGAATAACATTCCAAGACAATGATTTGCCTTAGGATAATTTGTTGATAATTATCAAATTATGGAGTAAAAGAAAATTAGGGATAAAAAAGGCTTCTTAGGAGGAAGCTCATTCTTGTATTGTTTATGTAATACAAGACTTATTATTAAAAATTATGTTTTACAAGGGAACAAATTTTGTTAAAAAAGTATAGTCTGAAACAATATTTGATATGGAAGCTATTCAAATTATAGAACAAATCTTATCAATCTTTCTTATATCAGCATAATTTTTTAATTTATTTATTCTTAAGACGCAGATTATCAAGATATGGGTGAATATGGATTTCAAATGAGTGTAGATGAGCAGATGTTGTCTTTGTTACAAACTAAGGCTGACTATTCCTTAGAAAGTGTCATTAATTAACAACCCAATGACAAATGAGCTGCCAGTGATTATCAGCTGATGCCTTTCAATGTCTTTTTCGTCAGAGAACAGTTGATTAAGTTCATTATAGTAGAAACACGTTTTGTACAGAGAACTTGTCCCTGTTGTCCCTGGATCATATTGTGACTGGGCACAAGATTCAGGCTTTATGATATATTATCAAACAAAATTGAAACGTTGAAGTTGCCCCTTTCATGAATTCATTATTCCATAATTGAAGGCTAAGTCTATTTCGGTTCTCATTGTAAATATTTTATTTTTAACTTCACTCGCCAGTTGACGGTGCGTCAACTTTATTCAACCGGTAAAGTACTGATCGGTGGCTCAGTGGGGATTCGAACCTTGGACCTTGCCCTCCACAGTCCGAATCCTTATCCACTGAGCCACCATGCCGGCAAAACTTAAACTTTATTGCCCTTAAACTTCATGCAAATTGAAGCCATTGAATTTCAATTGATGCAATCAGCCCTAAACAAAAAACTCATCAATAAACACTGTTCAGTGTTTTGACTTTAAGTCTTTATTGCAAGGTAGACATCTGATTTTTGCTATTGAATATAAATTTAATTCATTTTCTCAGCTCTAAGTGCCTGCGTTGAATCATAGATTTACTATTGTTCAATAATCATTTTACATGAATTGGAGTGTGTTAGTCATCATCACTGTACTTGTATGGGTGAGGGAATACCATCATATTTGTTTAAGTAGATGGGTTGGTCGCCATCACTGTACATGAATAAGTGGTTCAATACCATCTTACATGTATGGGTAGACGTACATGTAGGGTTGATATTCAATGCTGTATGTTTAAGAGTAAGCGGGTGAAGATAAAAGTCCTCAGTTAACACAAAGTAGGGATCTTTTCCGTTAATTCACTACCGCTCGATAAATATTCTATTGCTCTAAAAATTGTTCCCGAATCATTTTTACGTCCACTGTGATATTCCTTATCCGCTAGGAATCTGATATTGCTGGCCTTATCTTATCACTTTCCAAAAACTTACACAGGAGAGCGCATTCTGCGGTAAGTCAATCATTCAATTTACCAGTTTGTTATCAACTTTTGTAGTCACCTAACCTAACCTAACCATGCGATAAAAAAAGTAGTGGTAGTGAATAACGGAAAAAGTAGTGCTAGTGAATTAATGGAAAAGTTCCCAAAGTAGAAATCGCCCAGACTATGTGCTATTACAACTTGATGATTACTGAATGTAGAAGTGCTCCATTATCAAGACAATGGATCTTTAAGTGACCTTATTTAAATTTTATAGATTTTATTTAAAATTGGTTAAAATAGTGAGTAAATAATCTCTAATTAAGAAATTGGCTTAGATGCTTTAAACATTCCCATTTAAAACATTGAAAAAAATATGTTTGTAAGTTAGTATAGGTTGAGTGTTGGATTATTATATAAAAGTTTTGTTCAGCTTGACTGTTTGGAAAGAAAGGTGTTAAAGGTGTTTAGTCGAAAATTATGTTGGAAAAATTTGTGATTAAAATTGTTAGTACCCATGTACTTAATAAATGTGCTACGGGAACAAATTCTAAAAAATTTCTTTATCGAGATATGGCTGCCCAAAGTGGCTAATTTGGCCTTTTTGGTGCATAACTCATGAACGAACCGTGTGATATATTTTATTAACATTTTGAGAATATAGTGAACAAAAGGTACCAAACCAACCTAGTATGTAGTAAATCTAAACAAAGTTTGTAAGTGTTGCTAATTATTCAGAGATAAATAATATTTGTTGATAAATTTATACACTCATCTATAACTAAAAAAGTAGGTTAATAATATATATTGTTAATTGCTAGAGTTTACTATAGATGAGGGCGTTATGTCTTTCTGTCAAATTTGTGGGGCAGGCGGGTGAAATGAAATGAAAAACGTCTTTATTCATATTACAAGAGGCGAAGTTAGGGCTGCAAAGCCCTCTCTACCACTTAACCTCATCATACATAAATAAGATATTATTTCAAATATAAATAACAATTTACAAGGAAACAAAAAATATAAATTACAATGTACGAAGTAAAACATATAAAGTTAAAAAATATGAAAAATTATATTTAAACTTTAAAATATTTTGATTATCTCTAACAAAACTACAGTTATCCATTACATTTATTCAAAACTACATTCATTCTGCACAATCACTCATTACCGCCACCACCAAGCCACAGCGCCACCAGCCATTACTCCCACAAGGCCCGCAGCAGATAACACCTCACCTCCACCCCAAACCGAGTTCGCTTATCAATGGATCTGATATTATCAGGCAGAGCATTCCAGAGCCTGTACGTGGATACAATGAATGATTTGTTGAAAGTGGTGGTGCGGTGAACTGGAATAGTTAACATTGACTCGCCACATCTGGTTCTAAGCACACCAACTTGTGACAGGTAAACAAACTGCTCTGACAGATAATTAGGAATTTGGTTTTGAAGAATACTTTACAACAAAATCAGGATATGAAACTGTCCAAGACTGTTTAACTTTAAGAGGATAATTGGTAGAAAAATGGAGTAACATGATCCCTTTGCCTCAGGTTGAAAATAAATCTGATACAGTAGTTTTGGGCACACTGTAATCTTTCCGCAAGCTCAACAGACATGTCATTCATTACAGTATCACAGTAATTAAAGTGAGTGAAAACTAGAGTCTGTACTAACAACACCTTGACCTTGAGAGGGGAAAAATATGGTAAATCTTTTCAAAGTGTGTATAGCAGCAAAAACTCTATTACACATTACAGCAACTTGATCAGTCCAGTTCAAGTTTTTGTACGTAATAAGTCCTAGGCTTTTAACATTGTGACAAAATGGTAATTCTGTATTCTTAATTTTGAGTTTTGGTTAATTTGTCAGGTAAATGTTAGAAGTGAGTCTAGTAGAGCCCAACAATATTGTTTGGGTTTTAGCCTCATTGAGCTTTAAGCCATGCTTGACAACCCAATTTGTGATAAACTGGATTTGTAGGTTAAGGATTGATTGAAAATAGCTGTAATCACAGTCAGTATGGCTGGAAGTAAAAGTTTGAGAAGTTTAATATGGATTTTATCAGTTCCGACTGCGTTGCTAGTCATCCTCATCACAGCATGAAGCACAACAGCCCCAGTCACTGGAGTGAGAACTGATGGCAAGGGCGGCAAAGAGGAGTAGCATTCAGCTCACTGACAAAGCCACGAGCTCTGGACAGAACGATTGGAATGTTAGTGAAATATTTGTTTATGACATTAAGATCAAGGGAAACAGGTTTGTCACTATTGGTCTTACCAATGCCTAGCTCCCTGACCTTAGACCACAAGCCTTTAGTACATATGGCACCAGAGAAAGATCTATAATAGAATCGTATCTTGGCATTGCGAAATTGTTGCTGAGTCTTATTCCTCAGTCTTTTATACTCCACCCAATCGTCAGATGACTTAGTTCTTTTAGCCCTATGAAAAGCAATGTCCCTTAATCTCTGCAGTTGACGTAAGTAGTCATTAATCCATGGGGCTGGTTTCTTGGTGACCCTCTTAGTGATCAAGGGAGCATGCTTATCAAGGAGACAAATTTTGAAATTGTTAAACATGTTTACCATAATATTGACATCAGGGGGCTATGAGGGGGAGAGAGGGGATGGGAATACTTTGCTTGTTCGTTAGTGAGTCAGGATCTTTACTACTTGTAGCGGCTGTTGCGATAAAATCTAAAACTTAATTCCTTAGAGCGCTAAACTGAGCACCCGAGTGAACACCCTTAATTTTTTTGTTGTAATTTTATTACTAGTTGTTGTATTTTGTATATATGTGTGTGTGTGTGGGGGGGGGGGGAATTGATATTATGAAACTCAATGCCACACAAAACTACAATCATTGGTTTAGTTGGGTATCCTAATTTCTATAATTTAAAATTCTAACATGATGATAGGGGCCAAGAAATTAAGTACAGTAGTATTTTTGGAATTATATTATCCTGATTCTACGACCTCTCCTTTCACCAACTTCAGTATCACCACTTCTCTTTAGTTATCTGCATTCAAACGTCATTCACACATTCAAGGCCATGTTAGACTTCCATGGTTCACCATGAACAATTAATATTACATTATACCTCCACTAGTCTTTATTTATAATCTTAATTAGGTTGTAATATGTAAGTTACTCTTTGTGACCTCTACCACTTCATGGAGACTAGAGGTGAAATAAATCAACTCATGTAAAGTTGTATCAATGAACAGATTAATGGGCTCATTTTCAAGGTTCCATGAGTGAGTTTATCATTAAGATTTTTGTCTTTTTATTTCTGTTATCAATTAGTAAAATGAAGCTACAGTATTTCATATGAAAATAGTATGCTAACATGTTACATTTGTCTAATGTAACTTTATCAAAGTAAATAAAATTTCTCTGAATTAAAATGCAGATTAAATAAACAGTCTTAATCTGAACTATGGCGAGAAGAATCTTATCGCAGAATTTTTGACAAAATTGATAAAAAACTCAGATAAGCATGATTTTATGAAGATTTTATTTATTTATTTTAGTTATGGGCATATTTTTTAACTGAGAATTGGAGTGAAAAGATAGATGTATTGAGCAATAGATTGTCTGCAACTAGGTGAGTAAATTACATTAATCCCATCCGTATATGTTGTACAATACACCACTGATTATCCGGCTTTGCTTTATCTGCCTGTCCATGTCATCCAACAAGGTTTAAGTGTTTGAGTTTTCATCTTGAGTAATGCAGGTGCTTTAAACATATCCGGCATGACCTGCCACCACTTTAGGCCAGACAACCAAGGTTGTACTATATTTTAAAGGAATAATTTGTTCCAATCAACAAGTAAAAAGAGTTTAGATTAGAAATTTGGGATTTAGGGTTTAATCTGGTGTGACTTGTAGCTGAAAACTTGCTCCTCGAGTAGTAATTATGATAAAAATATTATATTGAGGAAAAGTATATTATTAGTAATTGGTTTAGGGTTGTTTTATGTTTTACATTTTTTCGTAAAGTAAAAGTGCAAGATTAGACCATAATGTTACATACATAAAGAAAGCTACTACAATGTCCAATCCAATTTCAGGAGTACGAAATTACTTAACAGGTTTAGTTTATGTAATATATTTACAAATAAAGTGAGGAATTTTCTCTGTGCAGGCCCCAGCATCACCATGAATGCAGGGCTGGGAGGAGGACTTGCTGCTCTGCAGGAAGCTGCTAATATGGTTCGGTTGGGCAGAGCCTCTGCTGCTATTGTCTGCACTCCTTACATGATGTGGAGTCCATTCTTCACCAAAGAGTACGATGATTTGAACCTACTCACATTTGACAAGAAGTGCCGCCCTTTTGATGCTGATGGTACTTGAGATTACACAAACAATATACAAAATACTAAAATCACACTTTTTTGTAAGAATATCTTTAATTGTTGTTAAAAACTACTGATATACTTGATGATAGCCTTGTTAGGCAGTTGTGACTGATGTCAGCAACAGTATCTTTGCTTGGCCTCTCGGTGATAATTAATAACTACTGATATACTTGATGATATCCTTGTTAGGCAGTTGTGACTGATATCAGCAACAGTATCTTTGCTTGGCCTCTCGGTGATAATTAATAACTACTGATATACTTGATGATATCCTTGTTAGGCAGTTGTGACTGATATCAGCAACAGTATCTTTGCTTGGCCTCTCGGTGATAATTAATCTAAATAAAGCTTTTGATGTTATTTCTCATGACAGTTTACTGACTAAATTAGATAAGTATGGAGTTAACCCTCGATCCGGCAGTCATTTTTGCCCAAAATGTCGGGTCATTTTTGGTGATTTTGCAGTGATGTTTTATAAAATTCGTAAAAAATATTATATTACAATAAAAGTACAATTGTGTGGTATCAAACTGTTCACAAGAATGTGGGCTATCATATAATACATAATTCATAACCTATAAAAATTTTATTTTTTTTTATGTTATGAAGTATTTGTAAATTTTTTTAGAAATCGCGGAAAATAGGGGGGGGACCACCCCCTATGATCAATGTTGTGATGATAAAAAAAGAAATGTGAGATGGCCAAAATGTTCTAAATTTTATCTAGTTTCAGAAAATATATAGTTTATATAGGTTTGTAAGTAAAAATTATTTTTTATAAATTTTTAACTGGAACGTATACAAAAACCTGAAAATTAATAACCACGGTTACTATAACATTCAAAAATATGATACAAATTTTCTACAAACACTACAGAGTTCTATTATATACTAAAATTTAGCTAAAAACATGCTCTAATACAATAAATACACTTCTAAACACACTAGAAGTGATAATTACATTGCAAACGATAATTATTTACCGTAGTTGAAATCAAGCCCGGCAGACTAAACAACAACAAAAATGGCGAGACTCAGAGACTGGCTTCCTTCTTCAACTTTCACTACGTTTTAAAATAACGCCGATACAGTGCAGTGTGCGTTGTTGCATACCACTGGAATCATATGTTCACGCTGAGTACACAGAGTATAAAAACATTGAAGTAGCTTGATTTTTGCGCATTATAAATATGGTAAATCTCCGACGCTGCAATTGTACGAAAATTCGTACAATGCCAGTTTGGTGACGAAAAAATTGTACGAACTTTCATAAAATGCTGGATCGAGGGTTAAGAGCAATGAGTTAAGACTATTGAAATCTTACTTAAACAATCAAAGTCAAGTTGTTATGCTGGGAGGCCAGGAGTCTGATGCTCAAACTGTCATCAGAGGTGTGGTCCAGGGCTCTGTTCTTGGGCTGGTCTTGTTTACCATGATGATAAATAATTTACTATTTAATATACAATCTCAAGTAGTCCTTTACGCTGATGACACTTCCTTGCTGGTCAAAGAGGGTTCATTGGATCTTGTGCAGAACAATTCTGTGATGGTAGTTGAGAATGTATCTCAATGGCGTTAAGTTTATCATGATAGAGTCAAAAATAATATACTTACTCTCAAATTAAATAATTTAAAGAAAAAAAATCACTTAAGCTTTTGGGAAACATCCTGTTGACAAACTAGATTGACATTCACATACCAACCAGGTTGTATATAAGCTAAATAGGGCATACGAACTCTTGTTCAAACTTAAATTTAATGTTGATAAAGATATTTTGGCTATGGCCTACTTTTCTTTTTTCCACTGTCATTTATAATATGGGGTTATGTTATGGGGCAACTCAGTGGGAGCACAAGATGTTTTCCGATGCCAAGAGCACACTATCAGATTAATGACAGATTTGGAAAAACAATACAGCTGTAAGCCTCATTTTATTGAGCAATCAATACTAACTCTGCCTAACTTATTTATCCAAGCCAATCTGTGCCACATAGAGGATTTTAATCAACACATACAGTGCATACATATAGAACTAGATATTGCAATTAGTTAGAACAGCCAGCATTAAGACTTTGCAAAGTCTTTAGGATCCATAGATCTATGCAGATAAGATTATATATGCAGATAAGATTATATAATAGCTCATGTACAAAATCTTGATTTTGAACATTTTAAAACAGCAGTTACAAATTTGCTGTTGAAAAAGACAAGCAGCCTTTGTAAACAATACACTAGAGGAGTTTTTTGTTAATGTACACAAAATGCTTGGATAATATTGTGACTATTTCTTAATTTGTATCGTAGTGAGTAAGTTGACTTAGCCTATAACTTGTAAGTTTAACGGCAATAGACCGATTTCGAATTTTGAATTGAGTAGGGTAGGACCATTATTGTATTGAATGTTAACTTCAAAATTTGTTTCTAAAAAATGAATCTTTTTTGTCAATTCACCTACCATTATATTTTTTCCGTTTTTTAAAAGCCACTTCTGCTATCTTTTAGTACTTTGAAAACACCTATTCACATGCTTTGTCACACAGTTTGATTTTCATAGTTAATTGTGTTTTTCAGACGTTTCTGCGACCTTTTTCTATTAGTTAGTGATAAGAGATATATGCTTCCAAAGCAGGATAGGGATAGTGAGTTAATGAAAAATAAAAAAAAACTGAAAAAGTTTAATTGATTTGTACAGTTGAAATGTACATTAATTAATGTAAACTATGAATGTAAAAAAAAATATATTTTCTGAGATAAAAGTAGTAAAATCATAAATATTTATTTTATTTGCAATGCTACAAAACAGTAACAAGGCCAATAACATTATAGCACTTAATAACAATAATCAATTTAGCATGCAAAAAAGAGTCGATGGCAGCCAGCGATTAGTCGATGCACTCACTAAATTTTATAACAATCCTCTAATGTAAATATAGAAATAAATGTAATCCAAAATAATTGAACTAAAATTAAATTTGAATAGCAAGCATTGTTAACCTTACTTCAATGACTATTATTTTTTAGCTAATTGAAAATAAATAATAGTTAACAAGAAATAAATAACCTAACAAATAACAACAATTAATAAATGATCAACAATAATATTAACAACAAAAGAAACAACTAAAACAATAATATTAACAACATTAAGAAAACAACTAAATATATCCAGAAAACAACCAACAAGCAAAACACGTTTCACAATATTAGAAAAGGAATATGTAGCTCATATTGTTATTCATCCACAAACGTTAATCTTTGACACAAGGTAGTACAAAGATTAACAATTAAAAACAATTTGACTTCTCCGATGAACAATTAAAATTATCTATTGATGACAGCGTAGATTCATATAAAATATCTATAATCATATTTATTTGAATACAGTATCTATAAATATTTAAAGACAGCATAATTATTCTCCACAAATCAGAAGATTTTTCATACTTTAAATGTCTTTTTTTTATATTATGTTCATTTTTAACACATACAGTTTTAACCATGGTTTTGTTTTAATATGGGTATTAAATTAAAATATTTTTGTTTTAACCATGGGTATATAAATAAAACATATATAAATCAAAAACTTATTCTAATGGCTGAATTTTTGTTTTCAAATACTTATTTTGGTGATTGTGTAGTGTCAATTTATGACTGTCAGAAGTAGTCTTTATATGTAGAAAGCTTGAAATAATTTTTACTTATGGCCGTCCAGGCGGCCATCAGACCCTGGTGAAAGACTTTGCCAAAAAATTAATGTCCAAGATTTTTTTCATCACCCTATTTTGTAAAAAATTACTTAGTTATTTAAGGAATTAAGTGAAAAGTGAAAAAAAGATTTAAAACGACTATTATAAGGTCCATTTCTAACATTTTTTCACAATTAGTATAATCTGAGATAATTTCTAAAATATGCTACAGAACACAATTCAGGTTGGTCAGGGTATTCGTAGAGTATAAATACAGTACTTTTATTTTTCTTTCTTTACAGTATACTATACATCTTTTTTTGCTTAATTTTATTCCTAATTTATTGAAAAAAAAACAAATTAAAATCAGGAGTAGAAACTAAAAAAATAATGTAACCGGAAACTGAAAACCACATCCTACTCGTAGGATACCTTAGAAGTGTGGGCCTACTAGCAAATGAATCTGGCAAAGGCTGATTTAATAATGTGAGTAAGGCAGTATGGTCGACTAGACTGCCACCAGTCACTATCGGTGACAACCGCTTGGACAACTAGATGGCCACGCAGCCACTAGCATTTGGATGGCGTAACCGACTTTACAGCCACTTAGCACTGAATGTGTTAATTTCAAATCCACTTAAAGATTTACAAAAAATGGCAATTCATTAATTTGTTCAGTCAATACTTTTTTAATTTTAAATTTCCCGGCTTTATATTTTATGATAACTTGAGAATGTACTCATTTTATAAATTTTGTTGCTTGAGTAAAGTATATATTTATTTTCAGCTGATGGTTTTGTACGTAGTGACGGAATAGTTGCATATTTTCTCCAGAGAAAAGAAGATGCCAACCGCATCTACGCGACAGTTGTAGATGTAGAATCACAATGTCTGGGCAACAGGGAATGCGGTTTCGTCAACTTTAGTGCGGAGCTGGAGCAGTTTCTCAAAGAATTCTACAGTGAAGTTAGATGTGACACATCAAATATAGCTTATTTAGAGCCGGATGCAATGGCCGTGAAGGTAAGTTTAATTTTCACTTACATATACATTTCTGTTTTTAAAAAAATAGGAAAGTTCCTGAAGAATTTTTCATTTCAAACATACATACTTATCAGGGCAAAAGGAAATCTGCAAATTGGTTTTAAAAAATGTTTTAGAAGCCCAGTACTAGATGGCCCATTGTGTTGAAAGTTTTGAT
Source organism: Stictocephala bisonia (assembly GCA_035578905.1). Classification (NCBI taxonomy): domain Eukaryota; kingdom Metazoa; phylum Arthropoda; class Insecta; order Hemiptera; family Membracidae; genus Stictocephala; species Stictocephala bisonia. Next base: position 1,301,833 of record JAQJVL010000046.1, read on the forward strand.
GGACGAAATAAGTTCCTTATTAAAAATCTGTCAATTCCTGTAGGTGGAATGAATCTCCCTCGTAGGGAATGTACACTGTTGAATCACTTCCGAACTTGCTTGGGCAGATACAACTGGAAATATAAATGGGGATTGACACTAGGTTAGGCATGTGATTTGGGGTAGTCTATCCAAACAATGGATCACATAGTCACAGAGTGCCCTCTGCGTTCTTTTAAAGAAGTATTAGCTAGCATGAAAATTATAGCTTCAGCAGTGTCTCTACTCACCTGAAGAAAGTGCCAGTGGTACTGAACATTTGTGATTATGTGATTCTTTTGTGTATATGTTACTACTGCCAACTGTTGTGTATATGATATTAGTGAACTTGTCTTCTAAGGTAAGTTTTCTGATGTCCTATCTCTCCAATATATTAATTCCTGGCCTAGTACCCTTTAACCTAACCTAGCATAAATAGAGTCAGTGAGGTAGGTCTTGACTATTCGCATACGGCAAACAAATATACACCCAGCCTCTACTTTGCCTTAAACGCAGTTAACGAATATATCCAAAATGAAATATTTCTGTCGATAATATAAATGATAGTTCCAAAACTTCCACTCGAATGCAGCATCAACTTAGAGATGTCTTTGGTCAACTCCCTCAGCCTATCAAAAACATAAATTGTCTATGAATGAAAAGGGGTGGGGCAGCCAATCACAGCATGCATGGGTGCAGCTTCGTCTCCTGCCTTTGCACACTCGTAAAATGGAAATATCCTCTGTCCATCGCTCTACCCTAGCACATTGTTGTCAACACTTATCATTCTTTTTCTTTGTTTTTTAGTTTTCAATTATTTTTTTATAGTTATTATTGTATCATAAATGGCAGATACTGTTAAAAGTTTCAACTAAAATGTTGAAAATTTTGTATATTTGTACCTTTCATTATAATTGTACATCTACAATAAAATAGGATTAAAAATTAAATTTTAACTTTAAATATAAATTTTTTTATGTTCCTTTAAGTTTCTAAAACTTTAAAAAAAATTAACTTCACATTTCATTACAATTATTTTTTTACATAACTATGCAATACTTTAAAATAGGGTAAAATAATTTCAAACTTAAAATTCGAAAACAATTTGTGAAATATACTGGTTGACTACCCTAACACCATCATTTGAATTTTAGGCTCCTTCAGTCTCTGGCCATATTTCTGAGCTGAAACAATGATAGAGGCATTGTCGCGTTTATCAATGATACAGAAGAAAATTTCATCTTTGATAGAAAAGTGATAGTAGATGTGTAAGTCATCAGCGTACAAGTGAAACTTGGATTTTAAAATACCGTCAGTGACGTTGTTATTGTAGAGAGAAAGTAGCAGTGGGCCAAGCACAGAGTCCTGGAAACCCCCATGTGATGGATTTACAGTTTGACTCAACCTTTCCACCCTAACTAGTTATTACCGATCAGTAAGGTAGGACTTCACCCAGTTAACACAACCATCAGCGAAGCCAGCAATTTTTAATTTAATGAGGAGTAGGGAGTGACAAACATAGTCAAGGCCTTTAAAAAGTCGGGTAAAGTTTAAATGGTAACGAGTCTCTTATCCATTGCAAGCCTAATGTCATCGGTTATTTTATGAAGTGCAGTAGTAGTGCTATGATGAGCACGAAAAAACAGTAAGCATCCTTGCTCTTGCAACAGAAATGTAGTAGCACAATCCAGTATTAATTTCAAAAACCGGTATAATGTGTTGATGGATGTGGAAAATTGTAAAAATGTAAACTTAGATGTAAGCCCTGTTGTTTTAAAAAAAGTCACAGGAAAGTGGAAAGTCAGTAACAGCAAAAGAGCAAAACATTCTTATGCAAGCTTGTAATCAGATCACAATGCCAGCGTAGATCCCTCTAGTCATAAGCTTAGGATGGCAGAGACCTCCTCAATCGTAGAGGAACAGTTTTCTGTAAAGGAAAGGAAGGTTATTGATAGTAAGGATGGTAGCACTAGTTATGATATTATGTCAGACTGTTTGATTATTGGTGACTCCTTTCTTAGATATTCGGGTAAACAGTGTGCAGATAGTGGTGCTGCCATTGATTGTAATCCTGGGGCTAAAATTGTTCATATAAAACAGAAACTTCTTGGGTATGTGGAAAAAATCCACAAGTAATATATCTCCATGTAGGGACAAACAATTTGGTACAAGGTTTTTGTGGTGCTAAAGGTTATAACGGAGGTTGGGGGAAGCGGGAAATGCTTAATGATATGGCAGACCTGCTTTACACAGGTGAACCTTTCCAGGATTGAAGATCTTTGTAAATAGTATTCTGTATCTGGCCAACATCAGTGATGCAGCACTTATCGATTTAAATGACCGACTTCAGTTAATATGCTGGAATTTTGGTGTACATTTTGTGAAGACTTGGCACTTCATTTCTAGATGTCACTTGGCAAAGAGATGGTCACCATCTCAGTAGGTTTGGAAATCGTTGCCTAGGCGATCTTATGCTTCGAACATTGAAGAGGGTTCACCGTGTGATAGCTGAATTACCTGCCATTGATCAACCACCAAAAAAACTCTCTCTTGATAACTTCCGGAGTGTGTTTCCTTTTCAGTCACTGACAAAATCGGCTTGTTTTTTGGAACCATCCCCCAATCCCCTATCACTGACATAGGGTGTACGGCTCTAAAAGTATTCCATAAAAATATCCAAGGACTTGAAAATAAGCTTGATGTTTTTCAATATGTTATTGATACGGAGGCCCATGACGTGATTTGTGTATCTGACCATTATCTGAAACAGTTTGAATTGATGTTTTGAGATTGCTTGGGTATGTAGGAGTTTCATCATTTTGCCGTGGAAATTTAAATAAGGATGGAGTTTGTATCTTTGCAAGGGACACATTACAGATTGTAAAGGTCGATGTTTTGGAATACTGTTTGGAGGGCAAGTGTGAACTGGCAGCTGTTAAAATTAGCTTTTGCAATATAATTTTTCTTATTGTTGTCGTTTATAAGCCGACTCCATTTTCGGCCTCTCTTGAGGAACACAGGGCTTTCTATAGTCTTTTGTCATAATTCCTTGACAAAGTGATGTCACCGAATTATAGTACACTTGTGTTAGGTGATTTCAATGTAATCTGCCTGTTTCAGACTTAAAGGTTAATGGGCTGATGCATGCCATGGAATGTCATGGATTGAGGAATATAGTCTGGTCATTTACGAGAGATTTTAAAAATTCTAGGTCTATTATTGATCATGTATACACTGATCTTTCCAAAGATCATGTTACTGCTTCTGTTCTTGTTACTGCTTTGGCAGATCACCATGCTCAGATGACTGTGGTCAAGCTGCCTCCGCAAAAGGGGGCTGCCCCAAAATTATTTTCTTGCCGGTCATTCACAGATGAAAACACTTTGATATTCAAAAATTTTCTTGCTCATGAGCAATGGCCAGAGGTTTATAGCGCAGATTCAGTTGAAACAAAAATGGAGAAATTCATCTCTAAAATTTCCTTTTACATAGACCAGGCTTTCCCAGAAAAGAAAGTAATGTATAGGAAAAAAAGGTATTATAGCAACATTTCTTTAAGCAAAGAGCAGACTGATCTTCGGGACTTAGTCAGATGGTGGTATTTCATTACCAAGGATCTAGAGAGATCCAACCCACGAAGGCAACACTACCTAAGACTAAAAGCTCAATATTGCAACAGTATAAAATCTTCAAAGTCTCTCAAGGTGTCTAAACAAATAATAACTCCTCAAACAAGTAAAAAACGATGTGGAACATCATAAATGAAAATAGGGTCACCTCAAGGTTTAATCATGATTTGAATTTTGCTATAAAAAATAGCAGAGGAGACCTGGTTCGTCATCCAAAGGAGGTTTCCAACCTTTTAAATAATTTTATTATAAATATAGTCCTATCACAGAGTTACGCTTTGAATGGCAAAAGAATACAAGTTTCTCTTCAAAAAAATTTTTCACTTCAAATTCCTTCTTTCTAAAACCTGTAAGCGCAGCGGAAATTATTGATTTGATATATTCATTACAGCCCAAAACGGCATCTAGAATTGATAATGTGTCGTCTAAACTCCTGAAATCCTGCATCAAATTTAATAGCAAATCCTCTTGTTAACATTATCAACAGATCATTTGAAACTGGAGTTTTCCCCGATTTTTTAAATCTCTCAGTTGTATGCCCACTTTTTAAGAAAGGGAAAAAGGAAATGCTTGACAATTATAGACCTATTGCAATAACATCTTCATTCTCCAAAGTTTTTGAGAAAGAAGTTTTAAATAGATTGACTTCTTTTATGGATAAACATAATATTTTATTTTCTGATTAATTTGGCTTTTTAAAGGGCAAGTCTACTGTTGATGCCATGTTTTCTCTTATTAACATCATAGTAAAAGAGCTGGATCAAAGGAAATTTGTTGCGGTTATCTTCTTTGATCTCCGTAAGGCCTTTGACATGGTAAATCATGTCTTACTTCTAAAGAAACTTGAGAGCATTGGAATAAGGAGCACTGCTCTAAAATGGTTCTCCTTCTTCCTCACTGGGCGTAGGCAATAGTAAAGATACCTTTTGTAGATCAAGATTTTATGAAATACTCATACTCAGATGAGAAATTTGTCATCTCTGGAGTCCCTCAGGGTTCCATCCTGGGCCCGCTACTGTTCATTTTATATATAAATGACTTAAAATCAAGTGTTTTTAAGGGTAACCTTTGTCTTTTCGCAGATGACACTTCACTCGCTACATCACATCAAGTATGAAAAGATTTGGAAATTGACTGTTATGTTGAATCAAATAATATTGTGCAGTGGTTCCAAGAACATTTTTTGTGTGTCAATTCTGATAAAACTAAACTGCTCGATTTTTCGATTGGTCATAGAGAAACATGACATCTACAATTTTCCTTAGGTGAAAGTGTTATTACTGCGGAACATGACGTAACATTTTTGGGACTTCACCTTGATGCCAATTTAAAATTTCATGCTCACATAGAACGTGTCGCTAGCCGTTTATCTTCGAGAGTTTTTGTATTAAGACGTATGTCCACCTTCTCCAGTATTGAGATTCTTCTTTCAGCATATTATGCTCTCATCTATCCATTTCTTGCATATGCAGTTGTGATTTGAGGATCTGAGAGCCCATATACGAAGACTCTTTTCATTCTTAAAAAACGTGCTGTGAGGATAATTGCAGGAATCGGAAAAACAGAATCATGTACACCCTACTTTAAGGCTTTTCATATACTCACCTTTCCATATATTTACATTTTGGAGTCACTTATTTTTCTGAAAAAGAACCAACACATTTTCTTTGAATTTCTACCACCTTCAAACAGTATAACCAGATAAAACCAATTACAATATACCACCAACAAATCAATTTTTTTCAAAAACCACACAACTTATAATTGTATTAAAATATTCAATAACCTTCCAATTACTCTGAAACAAGAATGTAATGTGGTTACCTTCAAAACCAATGTAAAAAGATTTTTACTTAAAAACTGTTTTTATACCGTTAAGGATTATTTTAATAAGAAATATGTTTAGTTTTAATATTTGTAGACCTAATATTTGTATTATAGGTTTTAAAATGTATTGAGCTATTTTTAATGACGACTGCTAATACAAGTAACTTTGTTTGATGGCATTAAAGATATTTTGAATTTTGGTACTTAGACAACAATTTGTTCTTCTCTAGTTAAGATATAAATTGTTGGTGTGCGACCTGTTTGAGACATCTAGAGAGGGCTGAAAGTATCTTTATATGCCTGAAATCAGAAGGGGAATTAGGAGAACATTTTTTAAATGGACGAACCACTGCATGTTTCCAGAGATCATGAAAAATTGATGAAGACACATTAAAAATGTTGCCAACTACAGGAAGAGTAACAGGCAGTGTGTCCTTGATAAATCGTATTGGGATATTGTTAGTCCCGACAGTGCCACTCGTCATCCTACTATTAGCTTTAAGCATATCCACATATGTAATAGGAGTGAACAAGAACCGATGATCTGGCATAACAATAGGAGAAGTTTCGAGCTGTGCAACGTAGTTTCGTACTTCAGCTACATCAACGGGGATATTAAAAAAAAGTCATCCGAAATTTAATTAAATGATACAGGAGGATTAGGTTTGGATATACCAATTCCCAGTTCATTTAGTTTAGACCATAATATTTAGACTCAATAATGATTGTATTGGGAAAATCTTTTGAAAACAAACGATCCTATTACATTACCCTATTCAAATTCTTTTTTGTTATTAATTACTGTAATATATTTTTAATACAACGAACTAATTCAAATTCAAAATATTCTTTATTCATCAAATATACAATTGTATACATAAATGGTGTCAATTTTTACTTAAAACTAAAATATCAATAAAGTACAAAGTTATGAGTTTGTCTTTGACCAGTATTCATTAAAATTGTATAAGGCTGCTTCAACAAAAAATGTTTTTAACAATTTTTTGAACTTTTTCATATTTATTTCATTTTTTATCGATATTGGGAAGTGGTTAAAAAACTGTATTCCAATATAAGTTGGCTTCTTTTTAAATATTTCTTTATTATGTTTAATTATTTGTAAATTTATTTCTTGTATTATAACTATGTTTTTCATAATTTTTAGGTAATGTGCCAATAATATTTTTCACATGCAAAACAGTTTTATATATGTAGAGACTGTAAACTGTCATTATTCCCATTTCCGTGAAGTAATTTTTACAATGTGCATCATAATCAAGATTTAACATAATTCTTATGGTTTTTTTTTGGAGGGATAGGATTCTATTCATATTGCAGAAAGATGTTGACCCATACACCCATAATATATGTGATCGGTCAGGAAACTACTGAATAAGAGTTCATGAGTTACACGTTCACTATCTCCCTCCTTAGAAGGCCTGTATGTCCTAAAAATACCATTGTTTTTAGGCTCTCAACATATTGAAAAAAGCGATCTAGTCTGCTCACACGGTACAGTCTCTGTTCAACATTAAGTCAAGTGCAGTAAGCAATGAATTAGTGTTCTCATTGGTAAAACATACAGTTTTCGTCATTAAAGAACAATAATACATTATATTATTTTTAGATAATTTTTATCACACTATTATTTTTGGGAAGAGTATGGAATGACAGACAACTCTATATCAGAAAACTCTAGGTTGGATATTGAGGCTCCACTGTATTGCAAATTAATTTTTTTGATAGTATGGTAGCTGAGTAGGTAGTTATCAGTCGTTTAAGATTCAGACTGCGAAGACCAACGCTTAAATTCCAACTAAGCTGATTAAGTTGGCATTCAGTCATCGAATAAATTTCATAAACAGGTCTTTGACTTAATGTGAACTGGTGAGTAAAATCAAATAAAAAAGAATAATCATATATGTATATATAATGTGAAAAATGGTTCTTAGATGTTTTAAGTTTTGTGTATAATTAAGTGGTACTTAATATTTGTTATTAATTAAAAGGATAAAGATGCTCTAGAACTCAACACTTTGGCCAACGTAATGCTGCCAAAGAGGAAGTCTCCTTTGCTGATCGGTTCCGTAAAGAGCAATGTTGGACACAACCATGTTGCTGGTACATTCACATCCATAGCCAAGGCAATCATAGCCATGGAAACTGGAGTTATTCCTCCTACACTTCATTACAAGAAGCCAAATCCTCAAGTGCCAGCTCTCGTTTCAGGAAAGTTATTGGTAAGTTAGATTCATTTTTTATCAGTTGAACAAATCTTTCTTAGAAAGATTTGACCCTAAATCTGTAATAAGTATCACATGCAACATTTGTATGTTTCAACATGAATTAAATATAAATTTGTTTTAAATTCTTGTTGAATCAATACAAATCAAACAGGTGGTTTAAAAAGCAAATCTAAAGTTAAATTGATTCCAGGTATTGCTAGTTAAGTACCTGATTGGCTTGCCTGAAGATAAATTTAATTTAAGAATTAAGAGTCGTATTTAGTTAAGGTCAATAGTGGCATCAAGCGGTATCAATAAAATTATTTATTGAAACCACTTTAAAAATTCAAGGCTATCTCTTTGCAGTTTTTATTCATCCACCTACCAACATAACTGATATCGTTTTTAGCGATATCAAATAACTAGAAGACTGTAAAATTATTTATTTTTACTTCATAAACATTATTTGTATTTTCCCTCAATATACTCCCCTTTGTAATTACACCACTCCATACATTTATTTTAATACATTTTAAAGCATATATGGGGTTACAGCCTTTAAAGTCAAGTCATAATCTACGCATATATGTGCTTACATCGATATAAGGGTTAAACAAAATCATTTTGGTGCATAAAAATAATATTTTTCAGTTATCTGTTCACGAATTTTTAACGTTTTACTAAAAGCTTTTTACATTTCTTTAAATAAAATTGTCAATGCCTAAACTAGTTTGAATTTTTTGTGTAATACAGAGTTTATTTATTGATTACGCAGACTACGCAGGTTACAAATGAGTATGACAAGTGTAGATGAGCAAGCGTATTCATTGTTTAGTCGAAACAAAGGTCGACTGTTCCTTAGAACGGACCATATATTCAGGTCAACTAAGGTTCCTACAGTTTACCATGGAATTTGAACCATATTGTATTGGTCTGATGTTCGAAAAGTAACGAGCTTGACCATAATCAGGTTCACAAGAAATTAATATATACGAATGTTTATTTAATGCAAACGTAATTATATATATATATATATATATATATATATATATATATATATATATATATATATATATTAAATATATTAAATGTTTATTTATTTATATTTATAACTTTGAACCAATCTCCATTCCAACAAGTTTAGTATGAATGTTATCGATTAATAAACCTAGCTGAAGTTTTATACCTCCAAACAATATATATTGTGGTGTATTGCATATCTTAATCATAGCCACAAAAACCTTTAAACTGGTATTGGTTTGGCTATAGGGTATCATTAAATCCAAGACCACTGCAGGTCCTGACTTATTACCTCAGTACACATTTAAAGGGTGTGCAGATGTTCTTACTCAACCATTAATTTATTTATATAATTTAGCTTTGAAATCAAATACATTTCCTGACCAATGGAAGTTGACAAAAATAACTCCAATTTTTTAAAGTGGTAAGCAAACACAGATTTTGAACCATCGTCCAGTAGCAGTTTTATCGGCACCAGCTAAGATATTCGAAAGTATAGTTTACAAATATTTATATAGCTATTTTAAACCATTCTTGTCATTTAATCAATATGGTTTTTTTTCCTGCTCGCTCTATTAATACTAATTTATTAAATTTTACAAACTATGTCTCTTCTGGGTTGGACTCATCAGCTCAGACCGATGAAATATATCTTGATCTGGCTAAGGCCTTTAACAGAGTGGATCATTTGATTTTATTGAAAAAATTGCATTTTTATGGGTTGTCCAATAACCTAATTAAGTTTTTTCACACTTATTTAATTAATCGAAAACAGTTTGTTTATTATAAGGGTTATTTGTCGTCCACTTTTCTAGTACAATCTGGAGTACCACAAGGATAAAATTTAGGCCCATGTCTATTTACAATATTAATCAATGATCTGTGTGACAGTGTAAAATCTGTAAATGCTCTGTTATTTGCGGATGATTTAAAACTTTTTTATCATACATCCTCAGTGAATGATGCGGAAAAATTACAATCTGATTTGGATAATGTTAATAATTGGAGCGTTGTTAATAAAATGAGCTTTAATGTCTCAAAGTGTCATGTACTGTTATTCACTAGGTCAAAAAACTATATATTATATAATTATAACTTAAATGGTGAAGTAATTACGAGAGTTAATTCAGTAAAAGATTTGGGCGTTTTAGTTAATAGTGAAATGTCATTTGCCAGTCACATAGAAAATTGTGTCAATTCAGCTAGTCGTATGCTAGGGTTTATAATAAGGCAGGGGGCCAATTTCAAGAATATCAGCTCTTTAATCACTTTGTATACATCCTTGGTCAGATCAAGACTTGAGAACGCCGTCATTGTGTGGAATCCGATGCATTTAATCTATGCAGAAATGATTGAACGAGTTCAAAAAAGATTTTTGAGATATTTATATTATAAATGCTTTAATGTTTATACTTATTTAGTACCTTATAATGAACTGCTGGAAATGTTTGGGCTGGAGAGTCTTGGTCTGAGGAGACAGGTCCTGACGCAAGTGTATCTCTGGGGTCTGGTCCGAGGTCGTGTGGATGACGCGAACTGCTTGGGAGTCCTCAGTTATCGGGTGCCTAACTTCAACAGCAGGCGCAATTGTTTGTTTGATTTGCCCTATTCACGCACTGCGGCGCGGGCATTCTTTCCTCTGTTGCGGATGATGAGATCTTATAACGCAATACTTCTGGGTGGGTCTGACATTGACATTCTCTTTGACAGTTTGAATGTTTTCAAAAAAAAAAGATTAAGTCATCGTTGGCTTAAGTGCGTAAGCCAATATTCTCTATTGGTTGCTACCTAGGGTGCTTTGTTTTTTGTGAGGGATAGGGTTTACTTGTATCTTTCTTTATATATTTCTGTATTTAATATTTCTGTATAATTTTAAGATTTATATGCAAATAATATTTATTATAATAATATCATACTATATTTATTACATTATTATGAGATTATATTTATTAAACTACTATATTATACCCATTACACTGTTATATTATTTATTATTATATATATTATATACTTTGCATAATTGTTTATTCTTGATGGATTGCTTGCAAAAATTGTATTTATTAATATTTGTGTGCTGGATGTGAAATTAGTAGGACGTGGACTTTATAGCTCAAGCCACTCATATTTTTTGTAAAATTTTTGTGAACTGCTGTAATGTTACTAGGGTAAAACCTGTTTTACAGCTTGTAAATAAAATAAAATAAAATTAAATTAAATGATTGATGACATTTTGATGGGAAAAGCTTTATCATGCGTTCACAATAGTTAGATAAAAAAATAAATAAATAAATCTAAAAATGATGCTCTTTGTATAACTTTTAATTTTTATTCAGTTGGTAGAATGTTGATGAACAAATAATAATTAAAGGAATTAAATGAATTGAAGTTCATTAGTTTTGAGTTAAACTTTTTAATTCAAAGATAATAGTGAGCAGGTTATAACATGTAGCCACAATTAGTGCAGTCTGAAGTCTGAACCTCTACAAGTGCCATCAAAGTAGCCAAGTAAGACATACGATCTTTATTTCTCTGTTTTATACAAAGTTTGTACATTGAGAACTGTCAATTGTGAAATATGTGCTCAATTAGCTAAAACTAAAAATACTTTAAAATATCATTATGAAATATCAATATTAGTCTGGAAAGGATCCTTCGTGGTACGAGTATATAAGTTGGTTCAATCCCAGCTTCATGTGCTAAAGGTTCTCAGTTCGATCCCAATCAGAGTCATAATACATTTTGAGAAGGATCAGCTGATAACCACCGGCTGTTCATTTGTCATTGGGCTATTAATTAATGACACTTTCTAGGGAATAGTCGGCCTTAGTTTGTAACAATGACTACATTCCCTCATCTACACTCATCACAATCATTCGAAATCCATATTCGCCCATATCTTGACGATCGGCGTCTTATGAATAAATAAAAAAATAAATAAGTAAGTATGATTTTACATTCTTAAATTATACTGTGTCAAAAATAATTCCTTTATTCAATGATAAAAAATTATTGACAATTTTACATGTTATGTAATAGGTTAATTTATTCAAATAGTGTGGTGGAATGGGAGGGATATTCAATAAAGTTATGTCTTGTATTGTTTGTAGCCCCTTTCAATGAAAATATTTATGTTTTTAACAAAATATTTAATTGATTAAAATACATAAAGACAGGGAAGGGTCAAAACTTGAAAACTTTGAAATAAACGTTTATGAAATTCATATATAAGTGTACATGATGAATTATCTGTAAGGCTATTATTTTAATTATAAATAATCATTTAAAGTTTTCAAAGGAAATAGCACTCCAAGTTATTGAACCATATGTTAAAATACTTTTGATGTTAGCAACATCAACCTTTCTTAATGTTTTCTTCAACTCTATAGAATGGATAATATTATTGAATTTAAACATGCTGAATTAATCTAACATCAATAAATATTCCTAAACATTTTTCGATTTTTTTCTATTCTATTTTGAGTTTTGATTTTCTGTCTTGTGCTTAAATGTGATTATTTCTGTTTTATCTTTATTCAACCTTAGACCATTAGTCTTAAACCATAAGTTAAGATTATTTAAACATTCTGTTATGTTAATATCTAGGTTTCCTTGTATAACAACAACGGACGTGTCATCAGCATATTGTATTGTACTGAAGGAGGCAGAGTTTGTATTGTAGGATAAATCTGCTATAAAAATTATAAAAAGAACAGGTCCTTATTGTGATCCCTAAGGATATCGAAGTGTAAAGCTTCAGACCTCATTTGTCCCTTTATTTCTTAACACATGCATTTTTCAAATGAAACTAATTAAAAATTCTATTTCAGCCAGTAACCGAGGACACAGTTTTGCCAGGGGATTTGGTTGCTGTGAATTCCCTTTCTCTCAGTGGTGTGGCAGGCCATTTAATTCTACAGAAACACAATAAAAAGAAGAATCAAGAATCAACCAAGGATGAACTGCCAAGACTAGTGTTTGTGTCCGGTCGTACAGAAGAGGGAGCTAGAAATGTGTTACAAAAGGTAAAATTGAAGTTCTGATTTTATAACCTACTTGTTTATTTACAGTATTTCATATTACATCTCCCAACATTCACAAAAATCAGAGGGTTCCAAAGATTTATAGCGTGGTGGCTGTTGTAAAAATGTTCGAAGTGCTGAGAGCTGCCGACCCACCTGGCAAGGGGTTTAATAAATTCAATATTTTATTTGTTCAAAATTTTACTTAAAGTATGAAAATGCTAATGACTAACCTATACTGCATAGCTGATTTAATTATATTATAATCTTCACTAGTATTACAAATACATTTATTAATTAATATACTCCTTCTACAAAATGAGTTAAATTTAGTATAAGGCAATTCTTTAAAGTAATCAGGTAGAGTAATATACATCCTGATATTCAAAATTATTTATTATACTGGAATACAAACATCTTTTAAGGATTAGTAGACAATACAGGATATTGACTGTGACAACTACGCATCAAATAATAATACATATAAACACTAATCCAACTGCAGAATTGCACTTGGTCACCTCCCATTTAGTGAAGTTTTAAAGCAGAGCAAAAGTGAAAGTGTGAGTGAGCACCAGTCAGTGAATATTACCCTTAATGAATCTTCAGTTGTATGTAGTGATAGTATTTTGGTTAACAGTAATAATCTAAATCTTGCATTAGTTTCACCAGTAAACAGTTCTTTTTTAGGACAAAACAAATCATAAAGAAACAACCAGAAGTTGGTAACCAACCATTAGTTTTTAATGTGCATATTGATTACTATTTTGAATCCTTAGTATCAGTTGTTGAACCAGATACCACTGGGGTACAGCCAGCTACTAATTTAACATTTCTATTTTGAAATATGCAGGTAATTGAAAGTAAAAATTTTCTTTTAGAAAGTTTTATTTTAAATATAACTGGTCTTAAATGTATTTGTGTTACTGAACACTGACTTAAAACTTGTGAAATTCAGTTGGTGTCTCCTCAAAATTTTTACTGTATTAGTGGTGCTGATCGAACAGACCATATTAGGGGTGGGTCAGCAATCTTTATTCACAACAGCTTACTGGCAAGAATCTGTGAAGTTAACAAATTCTGGCTTGAATTTCATTTTGAGGTTATAGCCACCTTTATTGGTTCTTTAAAATTAATTTTTGTTTCAGTATATTCTACTGCAGGAGATTCTAATATTTTTCTTGAGTGTCTTGAACGCTTATTTCTACATTTAAATCAATGGACTAGCTGTAGTATTATATTAGGAGGTGATGTAAATTCAAAATTTGATGTTACGACAGAGAAAGGAACAGTAAATCAATTACAAAATATTTTAAGGCAGTTTCATTTTTTATTTTGAATTTCCAACCCACAAGTAAAAAACTGTTTGGACAATGTTTTTATCAACTGTGAAAAAAGGGGAGGAATATCTTCTGAAGTTTTTGAATATCCTTTTCCAGATCATGACGGTCTCCTCATCTCTTTACCCTTTCAACTAACTATAACTAGATCTAGTGACAGTAAAATTGCATCTAACAAACCCACTAAAAATTCATTAAATAATTTTCTACCAAAAACTTCTTTTAAACCTATTGCTGAGATTAAGTTGTTATCAGTGGGAAGTATTGCATACAAGTAAAAATGCCAAGCAAGCTTTTGAGTCCGTCTTCAGTATACTATGTAATAATATAAATTACGCCTTGACTAAAAGTAGGGATAAAAAATACAAAAATAAAACAAACAATGGTAGTTGGTACTCTACAGATTTAGCTTCTATGAAAAACAAATTATTATTTTTAAACTCTTTGACTAAATCAACTGTTGCTAATGAAACTTTTGAATTAAAGGGTAAATACCAAGAATTTAAAAAAACATTAAAAAAATGTATTCATGAAGCAAAACTTAAATTAAATGCTCAAATTATAGAGCAAAGTAAAAATAAATGTAAAAAAAGCGTGGGAAATTATAAAAGAAAAGTCTGTTTTTGGACCTGCTGTACAGGACTTGCATGGCATATCACCTGATATATGTAATACTATTTTTTATTGAATCAGTTGTCTCAATTAAACAAATAATAGGTGAAACAATCACTACATCTATTATTATTAGAATTATTAGAAAATAACAATAACATTCAAGTCAAAAACCAAAGTTGTTTTATCTGGGAACCAGTATCTGCTAAGGAGGTCACCAATAGATTAAAGAACTCAGACAGTCTTGATGTTTATGGAATGTCAAATAATCTTTTAAAAGCTTTGGTACCATGTTTTTTAGCTCAACCTCTCTCTCAGTGTGTTAATCTTTATGTACGGGAAGGGGTTTTGAACAGTTGAAAATATCTAGTTAGCCCAATTTTTAAAAAGGACCAAAAAATTACCCTGGAAGTTATCAACCAGTATCAGTTATATCTGTACTTTCAAAAATATTTGAGCTTTTATTCTGTGAAAAACTAAGTACATTCTTTGAAAATAACAATTATTTTACTGCCTCACAGTTCGGGTTTAGAAAGGGTAAATCTGACATAATGGCAGTTGATGGCCTAATTAATAAAATTATAAAATCTTTGGAAAATAAAGAATTTGCTCAAGTAACTCTGTGAGATGTTAGTAAAGCATTTGATTGCTTTAATCACTCAGATCTTCTGTTTAAACTAACATTTTATGGATTTTCAGGGTCTATGTAAAATTTTTTGAAATCCTACCTTTTTAAACGTAAACAGCGGGTTTTTATCAATGGAGAAGGGCCTGAGGAGGTGACTGTTAAATGGGGTGTACCTCAGGGGTCCGTCCTTGGTCCACTCCTTTTTCTTACTATAACAAATGATCTTCCAAATTCAATTCAGTCATCAACATTTTTATTTGCTGACGATACCACTTTTTTAACCGTAGTAATGACATAAATCAACTTGAAATTCCTATTAAAAATCCATTTGATGACGCTTCACTTTGGTTCAACAGTAATGGATTCCTCCTCAACCCAGAAAAAAACACAGAATATTTTATTCACCTTAAGACCTCACGATAAAGATAATTGTTCACATCAAATTTACTTTACAAGTGTTACATTTCTAGGAATTTTCATTGATAATAATCTTTTGTGGAGTTCTCATATTAAATAAATATCATCAAAATTGTCCAGAGTAATTTTTATTTTAAGCCGATTAATGAATTGTATAAATAAGGAGTATGTTAGAACAGCATACTTTGCATTTTTCCAGGCAGTGTACAGATATGGTTTAATATTCTACGGAAAATGTGCCAGAATAAAGGAAATTCTCATATTGCAAAAAAAGACCTTAAGGACTATAACTAAATCACAGCCTTTAGTGCACAGCAAACCAATTTTCATTGAAATGAACATTCAGACTGTATTAACTTATACATTTTTGATTAATTAAGCTACATTTTACAAAATCCTGTGTTTTAAATTTTGTGTCGAACACTCATTCGTATAGTACTAGAAATAGAAATAATATTGCAATATATTTTCACAGGCTCTCAAAAACACTTAATAGCCATTTAATAGTTTCTTTAAAAGTTTATAACAAGTTAAAGAAATATGTTGAAACATATCCTAAAGAAATATTTTTTAACAAATTATATATAATGCACAAATATTATGGTGATCGATTTTGGTAAACTACGCTCACCTTCCTTGTTGCATTTTGTACTTGTATTGTAAAAAATTTGTGTTGTGTGATGTTTACTTGTACTGAATAATAAATACAAAAAGAATAAATAAATAAATATTCCACAAACTGATGATCTGTAAAATGCCCCTGTTCAATATTTCGGTTAAATGCCAGTGGCCTTAACCGGAGGGTTCCGACATTATCGTAAGATAACAGAGTCAAGCAAAATCAAACGTGACTGTTCCTTGGATGGGTGACTGTCTCTGAGTGATTCCGTCCTTGCACGTAGCCTGCCTGCCCAGTCACTGGTGGTGGTTCGGAAATCACTTTTATGCCGTTGGTCCCCATCTTAAGTGTTAGAGAGGGCTTCTTAGGCCTAACTTTGCCTGGTAATATAAAACGATCTTTTTTTAATTAAATGAAATGTTTTTCTCTTCAAATGAGATTATCCAAACCTCATAAATTGAAACACGTTTACAATTATAAATTAATTTTTGTCTCTTTTATAAACTACAATTTTTAAGACATAACAGCCAAATGTTTTATTTCAGCTCCAGTCCATACAGCATGACCCAGAGTACATTTCACTGGTGAATAATGTATTCAAAACAAATATCCAAAACTACATGTGGAGAGGTTATACAGTTCTCTCGCCCAATGCAACTACCGCCATTAGTGATGTTGGGGTAATTTAATTCTTTTGTTTGGTTCATTGTTCAGTAGTATTAAACTAAACATGAAGCACATTCTGAGGCCTTATACAAACCTCGTATTTTGGACAACCGATTCATTTATCATTATACTACTAGATGTATTGATAATTTTCTTGATTGTACACATATTTTGTGTTTTTTTTTTTTTTTTTAATAAAACTTCACTCGCCAGTTAACATGGGTCTACAGATCTGTGTGTGAACTTTATTCAATGAGTGAAGTACCAACTTTTGGCTCAGTGGGGATTCGAACCTTGGACATTCCCTCTGCAGTCCGAAGCCTTAGCCACTGAGCCACCACACCGACAAATATATAGATATAGAGTGGAGCCCCAGTAATCCAAAATAATTGGGACCAAACCCATTTCGGATTACCAAAATTTTCAGATTAAACAGATTTTCTTAAAACGCTCTTTTGATAAAACATAACATAAATAATATGCCTATCCTTAAAATACAGTACTTAAGTTTTGAACACAATAATAACCTATGATTATAAAAAGGAGAATGAACCCTTTAATAGAAGAATACATTCAACTTAGAATTAAGATCAAACACTGTTGGAGTCACTAGCAGAAATCGATCCCGGCCCCAGCGCTACTTGATTCCATTGCATTCACCGCTAAGCCACGTAATCAGCTGACGGAAGTCGTATGGATATTTCTGGCATTCTCACACTACCTCAGACATCACTGTTCCCAATTTCCACTGTTAGTCTCTTATTAACAGTTCGAACTCTTGTGTTTACGTTTCTCAGTTTTGTTGTAACCCATACAGACGCTCCGGCTGCGTTTGATCTCACACTATGCTACGTAGAGCAAAACCCTGACGCGACCCCAGTGGATACCATGTTTTGAGGTGCTGGCGTAATTTAGTTTTGAGGGATAGGAATTCTTCTTTAAACCAAAGAAATTTAACTGATATTTTCAAACCAAAGTAATATTTGAAAAGTTTATTAACAATTAAATACTTGAAATAATATTTTCCCGTAAATTTTAGATATAAAGTAGTGGTTCTTACAGTAACTACATTTTAATTTTTGCAAAATCTGTTGTCAATTTCTGTTTCGGATTAAGCAGATTTTCGATTTACCGAAGTTTGGATTAGCGGGACTCTACTGTATATGATCCAAATATCACTCACTTATTGCCTGATCATATCATTTAAAAAAATAAATGCTTGTGGAGGTAAAATTTTAAAATGAAAGTAGTTTTTAAAAGCCAAATACATATAATACCATTTCTTATATTTAAATGTTTAACTAAGGCTTTTTGTATGAATTAAACATTTATTTAACACTTGATGTAAGAGATTTGAAAACTAATTGTTCCATTGCTATCAGATTGTGACTCTATGTTCAATCTTATGGATTTTACCTTCACCTGGCTTAGTGCTCGTATGAAGTATTTCATTTGCCAGCTATCGGGTACTTTTATTTATTTATTTTTACATGTCACAAATACATTTGATTATAACAGGAAACATACCTGGTCAAACACGTGACCAGTCAAAAGAATATAAGTATATTCAAAAGGAACAATAAATTAAAATGACACAATACAAAAATATGTGTTCAAAACTAATTCACTCTACCGTTATCGACTAAAAATTCTTGTCTTTCAAATAAAAAATTTTTAATTAGATTTATTAATTGTACATGCTCTAATTTTTATTTTTTTTTTAATTTTGTTAAATAGTTTAATTTCCATATAAATTAAACTTTTCAGGCATTTTATTGTTATTTTTTATTTTTGTGGATGTAATAAATGAGTAGTTGAGTCTTGCTTCTGTTGCTGTAAGTGTGTTTAGGATTGTGATTTAAATAATTTACTTTCTCTGCATGCACTTGTCGAAGCAAGTAAACAGGGCGTCCTGTAATTATGGACAACAATTTTACGAGGTTATACTATAGGTCAAGACAAACAATTTTCATTCTATCTAGCTTGGTTTTCTGTCTGTGTGTGCGTCTGTTGTCTTCAAAAAATAATTTTTATCTCTGAAATATTTGATATGAAATGTCTGAAATATTAAGCTCAAAATTTGTCGGTTTGATCACCTTGCCAGTTTACTATGTACTAAACGCTAGTTTTAAAAAATTCCATTTATCGGTCATATAATAACTTATAAAAAGGTAGTTTCATAGAAAATTTATGAAATACATAAAAGATAGCCCTTTTTTATATACACATATTAGTACTTTATTGGAACTTCCACAATAAGCGATCACAGAAAAAACAGAAAAAATGGTATTGTTTTAGGTTTAGGTAAAAGTCAGCAATTATTGCTTAGCGTTATCACCTAATTATCATTTTGTACTAAATCCTCAATGTGTAGTTCTCTGTTCTGGTTTCAAAGTTTAAATCATTCCAAAGCTAACTGGCAGACATCTTCATAAGCATTTTCTTCCTGAATTACTGCAGAAGCTTCAACAATGTAACCTGAACAGGAATAGAATAGACTATTTTTCATGTGTCCCCAAACGTAAAAATCTAGTTTGGGAGTCTCGGGGGCCAAGAAACTAGGCCATCAAATGTAATCCATTGATTTTCATAAACTGAGGTGTTGCTGGACTTCATTTCTAATGTGAGCCGGAGTCCCATCTTGCTGAAACAACATTTGTTGCCCAGTGCCAAAAGGCATAATTTCGATAAGCTCAGGCATAATAACTTGTAGATAAACTAAATATGTTTGCCTATTGAACTTACTCAGAAAAATTTAGAGATCAGAGTGTCATTCTCAATTCCAGCTCACACATTGGTTGAAAACCTAACTTGGGTCCAAACATTATTATTTTTTGATTCATTATTCCTTCACAAGAAAAACTGGTTTCATCATTGAAAAGAACTTTTAAGAATTTTGGAAAATCAATCTCTGAGTGTAACACCCAACGAGGAAATTTTAACCTTTGTGCATAATCTCCAGGCTCTAATTCCTGAATTTTTTATGGTTAAAAGGGTATAATAATAATTCATGTAGTGTTCTCCAAATAGTAATTACTTGTATTCATGTTGTGTGCTATGGCACTTTTCCTTGTCGGTGGAGTATATCATCCATGTGGTATAAGACAGCTCCCTCAGTGCAATTGACCAAAAAGTTCTTGGTAACACTACTACTTTCCTGGTTACGATAGTGGATTTCTATTAACACCTTGTGTGACCGGGTTGACATCTGTCAGGGAAACGCTTTGCGTACAGTCTTTTTGGTAAACTTGTACACTCCCATCATGCAATCCACACATATGATGAATAGTAGAGGGTGTGCGGGTCACTAATCTATATAGTGTACATTGAACAGACAAATTCAGAAAACCACAAACTTTGTAGTAATATAAATATCATAAATGCTCATCCCAGAACAATAAATAGATTATTTAAATTCAATACTATTGAGATAAAAAATTAATTAATTATCAAAATCTTATTGAGATCAAATTAAACTGTATTTTCAAACTAACAAATATTTTTTCTAGTTTTCTCAATCAAAGAAGAAGAGGCCCATCTGGTTTGTGTGTACAGGAATGGGGTCACAATGGCCAGGAATGGGCCAAGAGTTACTCCAGATTCCAATTTTTGCAGCAGCCATAGACAAATGTGATAAGGTAAGATAAATGTTAATAACTAATTATCTGCTAACGAACATTATATCTTTTCTTGTGTAATTGTGCACTAACATGTTAACCATTCACTTCTATTATATCTTAACTACAAAAGTTAAATTTTGTTTATAGTAGTAACACATTTGTTGAGAGTACAGTTAACTTACACACCTCACCAACTCGATACCCAATAACTCGACAGTCAGCAACTGATGGAGTGCAAGTGGCTAGCTTTAGATCATGTGTATTTTGACTTGAAGAAATACACAAGGATTTAGATTATGTATCAGATATATTGAAGGAACATTGCTCTGTTTGCAACAACAACGAGTGTCTGCAATGGATATTTTATTCCTCCAGCGACTTATGACAAAGCAGCCAGGTGCCAAATCAATCTTCAATCAATTTTTTCAGCACTTTTAACTGCACTGTAGTTGTTAGATATTCAAGATTGTTTTGCAGATAAAATAACTATCTTTATAATGTAATTCAACCCTAAATGTTCATTTACTAAAACCCATTTTACAGTTAATCTTTTACTTAGTACATATTAAAATGTATAGAATATTCGCAAATGGAAGATGAAGAACAAGTACTTCTAGGTTGTAGATAAATTTTGCATTTGTATTTGAAACTAGTTAGTTTGAATATGTTTTAAGTCGGTAGCGTAGTTGGTTAAATTCCAGCTTTATGTGCTAAAGGTTGTCAGTTAGATCCCAATCAGAGTCAATACATTTTGAGAAGGATCAGCTGATAATCACCGGCTGTTCATTTGTCATTGGGCTATTAATTAATGACACTTTCTAAGGAATAGTCGGCCTTAGTTTGTAACAATGACTACATTCGCTCATCTACACTCATCACACTCATTCGAAATCCATATTCGCCCATATCTTGACGATCGGCGTCTTATGAATAAATAAAAAAATAAAAAATAAAAGTTGTAAACTTACTGTCGTTAATTTTTTTTATTGAGTTATTCTATTTGTTATTAATTGATTTTATCTATTTTTCACCGCTTAGAATTCCCCTATAACATTAAATACCAATGTTCAATTGGGATAATGAAGCAATTTGACTTTGACATTATTCTTTCAACCATTCATTACCTGTAATCTGTCCTAAAGCAGTAACTAACATACCCTCAGTTCCCAATCATCTGCTTAGTGAATTGAATGAAAGGAGTTATACTGTAAAAAAATTATTTGTGGTTTTATTACAGGTGCTGCGTCCTCGAGGTCTAGATATAAAAACAATCATAACTACAGAAGATAAAACTGTTTTTGACAATGTACTGAATAGCTTTGTTGGCATCACGTCTGTACAGGTAAGTGTGAGACGTACATTTGATTTTTCTTCTAATTGTTTTGTAACAATTCAGTATGGTTTAAAGGCAAATATTAATATAAGCTGTTTATTGTGAACAACAGATAAATTGGTAGACTTTTGTGTTTTGGAATAAAGCAGACTGTAGGCTTAAGGAAACATAAATAACAAATAAACTGGACCCAATAAGAAAGAACTATTTTAGGTCATCCATAAACAACCTATATCATAATGCGTTCATTCTAGTACAGACATTAGTAGATATACTAAAGCCTCATTCCCATCTCTAAAAAGTTCTCCCACAACAATTTGTACATATTGTGCTAGCACAAGCTGCTATATGAAAACAGTCTGCAATATGTTGTGGGACAAATGCCGGGAACAAAAATGTCCCACGCAACCTTGCACATTGCCTCTACTTGTGCCACAAGAAATGGCAAGTAAATCATTTTTGGGGCACATGTCTGGAACTTATGCCTGGAACTTGTATGAATGGAAACGAGCCTTGACACCACACTCAAATTAAAGAGAAAAACATGTTATATTTTTTAAACAAAAAAGTCGATCAACTGAATCCTCTTTTGATTACTATCAAATTGTGTATACATACTTTCATGTAATAGATTGGCATTGTGGACATCATGAAAGCAGTGGGAATTGTCCCAGATGGCATCATTGGTCATTCAGCAGGAGAGCTGTGCTGTGGATATGCAGATGGCAGCCTTACTGCAGAGGAGACGGTTTTGGCTGCTTACATGAGGGCCAAAGCTGTGGTGGAAGGTCAGCTTTGTAGAGGAATGATGGCTGCTGTCGGTGAGTTTTAGAGGTCCACATGGGTTATTCATAAATTCAGCTAGTTTTAGTGTTATCTTGTACCAATATTTAATTTTTCAATGTTTTGTTAGCATTTGTGGAAATTTTAAATATTTGCCTAAATGGACATAAAATTTACCAAACTGTTCAAAATAGTGTAAAACATCTATATATAAATAATTCATGCCTTACTCTATAGAGGGTGAGTTTCCAGTGACTGGGTTAACATCCTTTTGTGGATAATATTCATCAAAAAAATCTGTTTTTACAGTAATTTGGCAGTAACTGGGAATTTAGATTTTTTCAAAATTATTTATCCACTTAATACCATTAACTCTCGGGCACATGCGTGATTTTTTGTAGCACAAGCATACTTGTGGGGTATTTTCCACCCCAATTTGTTTTTTATTTTGTACATCAAAATATTATAATTTGTTTCCTTTTTAATGTAGTACTTTTTAAATGGTTTCTTTTAGAAAACCTAAAGTGAATTTCAAGGTATTAGATTTAAATTCTCATGAACTAGAATCGTTGTAGAATGTAATTTTTGTAAAATGTTGTATTGTATTTATAAAAAATATTTAAAAAATACTTGGACAGTAAATATAAAATTAATTACTTTTTATGGCTTTGAGAAAGGTAATAGAAACAATTTATATAAACAAGGTATAAACATAGGTTTATTGGACAGATTTTCAAGCAAAGTTGTAATGAATAATAGTTGATTTTGAGTGGTCGAATTGCATTATGAAATAAAAACAAAATATTAAAAGTTAGAAACGTCCACTAATAACCTGCTAATGAATTATTGTGTTTGTTTTAAAAAGTCAACAAATATTTGTTCATAGAAATACGGTCCAAGTTACTATCATCGTCAGAAATTGTATTACTTTCTTCCTTACTCTCATCTAACAGCTCCAAAATCCTCCTTCGTTCTAAATTAAAGCACTCCATTTTCAACGTTTTTACGATATGTCTATATACACTATTTGTAAAAACAATAAATAGTAAAATAGTTGTGAAAAACCAAATAGAACTGAAAAAATTATGCTTTAAAACTTGAAACATAAGCACACACGTGGGGTGGAATACACCCCAAGCTAAGTTTGTTGATGCACACTGAGCAAGGGCAAAGTGGAAACTGGTTGACTATTTGTAGACAAGTGTATGGGGTAATAGTGGAAAGGTACCTAGATGGGCATTTGTGTAAAGTGAAGTTTATTGCTCTTTTATTAGTAACACATCCGGCTGGGGTGAATTCCAGCCCAGCGCGTGTGCTCGAGAGTTAAAAGGTGCTTAAATTTGCAACAAATCTACGTTATGTGAAGAAATTACCATTGAAAATTCTAAGCTCTTGTACAAATAAAACAAAAAGGACATTAAAATTGTATTTTATTGCCTTCATTTTATTAATTAATTTCACTTCATAAACGTCTTGTTGAATAATGTTAAAGTATACAAAACACTTTCCTTTAAAATGATGAACTAAACTAAAATGATTCAACCTAGAGATTGTTAGTTGAAGAGGTATATCAGCTACCAAAATAATAATAAAAACCTGGTTTGCTATTTAATATTTTTTTTGATTTATCAAATTATCAACTTGCAGTGTATTTGTACTTGATAAAATCAGCTGTTACTTGCAATTAATTAACATCAGCTATTAATATAATTTCTGTTGAGTGATGCCAACCAGTTCGGTAACTGTGGGGCGTACAGTAATTTAGGCTCTTGTTCAGTAACTGCCTCCCAGTAACGGGATAATGTACAGTAATTTTTAATTAAATGTATATAATGTATAATTTGAAACAAATTAAAAATTAATGAGCGTGTTTTTTAGTTTAAGCAATACACATGTGATTTGAAACTGCAAATTATTTCATCTCATTTCAGTTTCAAGACGGTATGTATTTCAGACAGTTTAGACCTAACGATGAGGAACAACCGATTCATATAGGCTATACTATATTAAGAATTTACGTTCATGTATTGTTGTCTCATATATTTTTATATTAGTTTCATGATCTATAGACCATTTATATACGCACATATTTTGATCATTATAATTTTGAGTAAAATTTTGTAAATCACAAAGTTTCAAATAACATTTTTTTTTTTTTAATTTCATTAAAGAAACCCAAGAATATAAATTATCTTTTGATATTTAACCATCTGTAAAATAAAAATGAAAAATAATTTAGAATAAATAAGTGTATTTATTTGAATTATCTTACCCTGTATACACTTATATGCATAGGCAATTTTCAAGTTTGGGCAGTTATTGAAAAATATTTTTTAGAACTAATGACATATAATTAGGCCTATACAACACTGCACTGCAGTCCTAGTACAATAAGTATGATCAACTAATTTACTGCTAAATAAACTAGGCCTAGTTTTATTTGTCAACTTTGATGATGAGAAAAGTTAATTATTGATTCGGGCTAAAATCAGTTTATTGTTTCCCCCACTATTATCCCTTGCCAGATTGGCAACACTGAATCTGGTTTTCAAATACTTCAGCAATATTGTTGAATAATTATATCAGCTGTTGTTAATTCTGCATCATTTGATGTTTACATGGTACACTTGCGTTTATTGTTTTGTATTGACTAATCATTATTTTAGTATGGAAGCATTTAAATAAATGAATGAGTAAAATAGCAGATGTCGGATTAACCTAGATTGACTCTAACTCACACTAACCTAGATTACAAATAATTTATATCTATAAATAGATCTGTTTGCTGATTTGTTAAACTATAAAATAAATACATAAATGTTAGGGTGATAATGTAAATATCAATTTACAAAATGATTTTATAACTATGAATTATTAATTTTACAATTATTTAATTCAGTTAACAAGCTGTGATTTAATATCTTAAAACAATAACTTGACTGAATTATAAATTAAACAACTTTGAAACGGCTGAAGATTTCTGTACAAGAAGCCTTTGTTTATTGGGAAATAAAGATTGCGTTTAAGTTTTTTCTATGAGACAAGCACTGATTCAGCTTACCAGAAAATGAATCTTAGGTTTGGGCTATCAGAATATAAAGGATCAGCTCCCATCAACAGTGGATGTGGCTTGTCACAATGCTGCAGACAGCTCCACAATTTCCGGACCTTGGGATGATGTTATGAAAGTCATAGAAGAATTTAAAGAAAAAGGAGTGTTTGTCAAGGCTGTAGATAGTTCTGAGCGTGCTTTCCATTCACGCTACATCAAGGTCATTGGACGTCGCTTAGAACAATTGTTAAAGGAGGTAAATAATTCCTTTGTAATTGTAACCATTGAAATTTTAATTAACATACTCTTTGCTGCATATTCTGAAGGAACCTTAACATTATCAAGCCAAGTAAGTTATAACCTTTCCCCTATAACCTATAACAGAAACACTGGCGCTGAAATAATAATGTTAACGTTCCTGACCACCCTGTAAGCTTTGACTGTCACAGTAAATGTTGGAGTGTAGAGGAGCTGATTAACAAGATACTATGGACAATTGTAGGACAAACAGGCTTGAAGACTGGCCCCTACCTAGCAGAGTGGATGGAGTCCCTCAACTTAAAGAGATTTGTTATAGTTTTACATTGTGATTACCTTGTATTTTGTGTTTAAAACCTGCCACTTGAAATTTGGAGTTTGTGAATATTTAGAAAAAATGTGTAGTAAGCTGTAGACATTTTTACTACATTGTAATTTTCTATTACACGCAGGACCTTGCATTTTTCACACTTATGACATTCATCTAAAAGATATAAGTCTTATGACTTATGAATAAAGATTTTATTTAAAAATTATGTTAGGAAATCCTACATAATGCAAAGAATGCCTTAAGTATTTAATAGCAATTCTGGAACAATATCGTCCTTTTAAAGGTCAATTCTAAACAAATTTGGCAACATTTAGTGTAAGATCAAATATGTCCAACAACCATTAAGAAAAATAAATTGAAAATCAAAAACACCACATCACTATTTTTCTGTTAAAATTTATGCACCAGAATTGCAAAACAACTGCAAGGTAAACAAGCTGTACATTGAAGTGTAACAGGGTCATGAATCTCCCAAGCCAATGCTCCCGGCTTTTTGTATTATCATTCTTCCTTTTATAAAGAACGACCAAAAAGGAACTTGACCCTTTTACCGCCTAGACATTTTTTCTTCCACCAGAGTTACTCGTGCAGGTGCGTCACTCAGCCGTCAGGCTCTTAGCCCATGGTATGTTGCTACACAGCCAGAGTGTTTTGCCACTTTTATATTTGCACACATTGGACATAAATATATCATAATAAAGTGTCATATACTAACATTATTTATTTTAGTCTTGTAGTAAATATTGTTCTGAATTAAATTATATTGACTTTTTTTTAATTTGTAAGAACCCCGTTGTGTAATTAATGAAAATGTATAGAACCTACATAAAGGCTCTCGTGTATCGGCGGGTGGGTGGGTCAATACCACCTCCGTTGTTTGGGCAGGTGGGTGGGGCAGATGACAATTGTACAGTTTTTCTCTCTCTGCCTCAGGACATGGCTACTCATAACAAGTGCAAGTTACCTAGAAAAAGGCTTCCAGAGATTTTAGATAAAGATGGGTAATACGACCATACGTGTATGGGTGGGTGAATATCCATTCTTAACTGTACGTGGGTGAGTGGCTCTGGGTGTTTGACCACTAAACCCTTTCAGAGCTTATGTGTAGACTCTTGGGAGCTACTCAATGAGAAATCTTTATTAGTGATATTGTGGTGGGCTTCTATTGATATCTAAATGGATGAATAGACAACCTGTTCTAAAGTTAGGGAGTATTCCCTTGGCCCCTCCATATACACTCAGACATTAATAGTTTAGCCTTGCATGTAAGAAGTCAGTTTCAACTGGAAGATGTTGAAATTTATACAGTACGAGTAAACGTCACACAACACAAATTTATTACAATATAAGCACAAAATGCACAAATATATTACAATACAAGTACAAAATGCACAAATATTATGGTGATCGATTTCAGTGAACCACACTCACCTTCCTCAGACCAGAGGGATTCACAAAAGAATGGAATTACTATATTATTATGGAAACCATAATAGTATTGTAATATATTTGTGCATTTTGTGCTTATATTGTAATAAATTTGTGTTGTATGACGTTTACTTGTACTGTATATGTACCAAAACGTATTATGCTAATTAAAAAACTATTTGAAATTTATATTTCAATTCAAATATAAATTTCTTTACTGTCACAATATACATTTTACAATAATAGCAAAGTTACAAAAACTAATGAAAATGTCAATAATATAAGGTAAAAAAGTACATTTAAAACCATCAGATACCTAGCATAAATTTAAACGGTACATATGTATTTTTATTCCCTACAATAAATAGTTATCTACAGAATAGTAGGCTTGCTGTAACAAAAACTGATTGAACAATTTGTTGCCCATGTAATGGGGTAACCGTTATATTAGTTGATTCTATGAATAGTGTATTACAAATATTATGTATTTATTGTTAAATAATTGTGACAGTGTTGATTATCAGTCATAGCCTGAAAATGTGTTGTACAAAAACAAAACAGTGAAAAATGTATAGAGATGGAAGAGTTGAAATCTTTTAAAGGCTTTTAATAAATAGTTTAAAGGAAACCCTCCTATTTATTTATTTTTTCTTTATTCATGATTTACATAAAGTAAACATAGAATGGTGTTACATTTGTAAAGATTATTAACCTAATTTTAAAACAAATATGATCCATACCAACTAATTGCAATCTATTTCAAAAAAATTGTGGAAAGAATACAAAGCTTTATCTATTAAATACATTTGTAACTTTCATTTAAACGCCTTTTTATCAGATATTGAGTGAAATTCATTTGGAAGGTGATATATAAATCTAGTTCCTGCATTAGTAGGCTTTTTTTGAAATATTTAATCTTTGTTTCTGAATTGATGTATAGTTTCTGTGGCGGTTATTATATATATGTGTTAATCCTCATAATAGGTATGTCAATTTCAGAATTTTTAATGTGCATAATTGTTTGTAGTATATATAACCCATAAACCTTTAGAATAACTAAATTGGCAAAATAATGTTTTACAGATAGACTATTATCTAAATGCAACATTATCCTGATATCTCTTTTCTGAATAGTTAAAATGTTATTTAAATTCTTAATTTATTTAAATTCTTATCTAAAAATTTTATGAATCTAATTAGTTTTTCTGGTATTTGAACATTGCTTTAGATTTTTACGAGTTGCCCCAAATAAAATGCCATACTGCATTGCGGAGTAGAACGTTCCATTCCTAATCTAGTCTTTAAATCAATTACATATCTTAAAATTAGCATTTGAAAGCAGGCCTTATTTAATCTTTTGCAAAGGAGTTTAGTGTAACTTCCCCAGGCTAGATGAGTATCAATTTGTAAGCCACTAAACTTATATTAGTTAATTTATACAAAATTTTAATTTTGAAAAAAAGTTCAAAAGTTGTTGATTGTTTATTTTGATGTGTCTTAAATTCCATAAGTTTTATTCTTGTGATATTTAATTTGAGTTGATTTCAATCAAACCAATATAGTAGATCTGACATGGCACTTTTTTCATATTTATGAGTTGTTGTAAACCATTAGCTTTAATAATGGCAGATGTATTATAATAATAATAATAATAATAATAATAATAATAATAATAATAATAATAATGGAAAACAGTATAAGCTGAGATGTTGTTGGCAGGTAAGTCATTGATGTGTATCAAGAAAAGGAGGGGACCTAAAATGGATCCTTAAGGAACACAATTGTTTTATTTCTTTCTAAGCAGATGTGGATTTTATGAATTTTTTAGCTATGAGTGTTCTTTTTTACAATTAGCAAGGTATATTTTATCCATTTTAAAGCTTGATCAGAAAATTTTTAATAAGAAAGTTTCTGTTTCAACATTCCATGGGATATATAATCAAAAGCCTTGGACAGATCACAGAAAATACCGGCAGCAATCGAAGGCCTCCGAAACATTCCTCACAAGTTCTGCCACAGCTAAATTGTTCCATGTTTAGGTCTGAAACCGAACTGTGATGTATCTAAAACATTTTTTGTTTAAAAAATGTATACCATTTGGTTATTCATGGTAGTTTAAAAAATTTGTGATACCCTACAGTATATTGGACATAGAAGAAACATACCAAACTCAGATAGTGAAATTTATTGTTGTTGTAAATCATTGATGTATAATCAAGAAAAGGAGGGGTCTTAAAATGGATCCCTGAGGAACACAATTTTTTATTTATTTCTAAGTGGATATAGATATTATGTAGGTTTAGAAGTATGAAATCAAAATCCAACAAAATACCTACAAACAGAAAACATTGTCTCTAAATGTGAGTCAAAGCAACATTTTATAAAAAGACTGAATGATAAAAATAGCATATAACCAGTGAACTATATAACGGGAAACTTAATCCATATTTTTATAACTCTATGGAGATTAGATAGACTTTGGTGAAAAAAATTCAAACTTAGTACTTTTTACCAAAGGTTTAGCAAACTTGTCCTTAAACTGTAATAATCTACTTAAATTCTTTAATGCCTACTGTTGATGAATTTTACCTGATTTAGCTAGTCCCAAAATGCTACTTCTCTAAGAATTATAAACATTCACTCCAAGGCATGGTTAGGAAAATAACTTCTAGCTATAAAAAAATATAGATTGTTCAAAATTAATTGTTTTACATATGGTTACTGAAATTCTTGTAAATTTATCCTACAGGTTATACCCAAACCGAGAAAGAGGTCACCTAAATGGATATCAACATCAGTGCCTGAAAAAGACTGGGGAACAAAAGAAGCAAAACAAGCATCTCCCTACTACTACAGCAACAATATGATTAGTCCAGTCTATTTTGAAGAGGGCTGCACCTTCATTCCAGACAATGCAATTGTTATTGAAATTGCTCCTCATGGGTTGCTCCAAGCGGTGCTCCGCAGGTAAGCACATTTCTTTGACTTGAATTGTACAGTTGAACGTATATGGGTGGGTTGGTCAGTACAATCATGTGTGTATTGACGGGTGGGTCAGTACAATTGTACTGTATTGGTCCACCCACCCACCAATACATGTACGTGTATGGGTGGGTGGACCAGTACCACCGTACGTGTACGTGTATGGGTGGGTCAGTACCAATGAATGTGTATAGGTGAGTAAAAATTGTTTTGTTTGTTTACTTTTATTCAATCAATCTGTCCAACATAAAAAAAATTGGACGACACATTTCAGATCGATTGATCCATCTTCAGGTTTTAGATTTCATTCCTATTAAGAAAAAAGATAAAAAACGATTTTACTTTTATTACCCTCTAGTACAAACAATGGAAGAAAGTGAATGGGGAGAGGTAACACACAAGGGTGCAATCTATCACCTTCTCTTTAATGTGTCGTTAGAACTAATAATGAAGGAAATTTTAATGGAAATAGGGGGTAAATATAGGTGGTGAAGGAATTGAGTGTATTAGCTTTGCTGGCGAATGGCTATATTAGCAGAAAGTAAAAAAGTGTATAGAATTGATTAACCAGTTGAATACAATAAGTGAAAGGTACAGGAAGAAAAGTTGCATAAATAAAACAAAAATTATGGAACTAGGAAAATAATGAAAACAAGTGATTATTAAACTAAAGGGAAAACCAATAGAGCAAGTACTTTGTTTTAAATATCTAGGAAGTATGATTGAAAGTGATATGAGTTGCAAATAGGAAAAACAAAGAATTGCAAAATGAAGGTTTAATAAAAATATAAGTTTACTTTGTGGTTGGATTAGAAGCTAAGGAAAAAAGTTATGAAATGTTTTAGTTAGAGTTTTTTTTATATGGAGCGGAAACATGGACTCTTAGGAAAGAAGACGAGAAGAAATGGGAAGCAATTGAGATGTAGATTTGGCGAAGGATGGAGAAAATAGGATGGGAAGATTGAGTGGGAAATGAAGAAGTAGTGGGCGAAGAGAGAGAACTACTGAACTCTATGAGAAGAAGAAAAATTAATTGATTATGACATGTGATAAGAGGACAGTGCCTGTTGAGAACAGCTATAGAAGGGAAAGTTAGAAGAAAGAGAGGAAAGGGAAGAAGAAGGTATAGACGGTGGTCAGTGTAAGGATCAGATGGAAGTATGAGACAATGAAAAGACTTACTCAAAACAGAGAGGTTTGGCGGAAGGCTGCAGCAGGACCTGCCTGAGGGTTGAATACTCTTGATTATGATGAGTACAAACAAAACAAAATAACACATTTATAACAAACAAAAAAAATGCATTTGTTAAAATTAATACATAATATATACTAGTTTATACAATACAAGTTTTTGATTATTTTAAAAATGTGTAGCAAATTTGAATTTTATTTTTTTTTAAATTTATTTTATAGTAATTTGAAAGATATTTTTTTATTTAAGAAAATGGGCAACTGTATTGCAAGCATAAATAAAAAATCACTAATAAATTCACGTTTAAAAATAGTTACGGAACAGACAGTATATATCAACATCTAAATGGGAAAGTAGCATACATTTATGCAGATTTGTGGCACTAAATAATGGTAGCAAAGTGTTGGCTGACAGACATACCAGCATACTATTGACGAGACAATCCTCTGAACTATCAACACTCACTAGCGCAGAACTATCTGTACAAAAACGAGGCTAAAATAGCTTTCCCAATATACACACACACACAGTATTTGTAACAAAGTCAACCTCCACTCTCCGCACCTATAAGTTTATATCACTTAAAAAATAAGAATATTATCTCGTAGTAATTATTTAAATTGGACTAAACTCTTTGAGAAATAGAGTTAAAATAAATAAAATGTATTGATAAATATTAATTTAAATTGGTTTTTGTTTGTTATCAGATCATTGGGACAACATTGTATTAACATCTCCTTGACTAACAAATTAGTAGAATCAAATCTGAAACATCTTCTGAGTGCTTTAGGAAAGTAAGTATTATGCATTATATTCTTCATTTTAATTAATAACCACGAAGAACAGTGTTCATTTTAATTAATATATCATAAAAATGAAGAATATCCTGAGTGAAGTTTCATGTGTTCCTCTAGATCATATACATGATGTGAAAGATGAGTAAGGCACCAGTCTAACAACTCACACTCCTATAACAAACAGTTCACCTGTTCAAGTTAGTTTTTCCAAACAAATAATTTTGTCGTCAGTTTTAAGTTAATAGTCACAAAATGGATATTTTTATTTGTTTTTTACATGTGAATATTTTTTTAGTGACAGGGCAAACTTTTATAAATGTATAAACAATTACAAAGTTATGATTTAAAAAATTACCTATTTCCTTTCAGGCTGTACATCCAAGAGGTAGACATGGACATCAACACCCTGTTCCCTCCAGTACAGTACCCTGTGTCCAGGGGCACTCCCTCTCTGGCACCTCTGGTTACTTGGGATCACACAGAAACCTGGTTTACTGAATTTTACGCTGTTATCAAAATGGTGAGTTATTAGTTTTACTTTTTAATGTATTATATTGTTTTTAAACCATTTACAAATAGTAAAATAATTTTAAATACACTAGACTTCCTCTTTTCAAGCCGGGGTTGTTTTATCCGTATGATGATATGGTGATCTTATAAAAATGTCATTTGAATATGAGCCAATTTCAACTGGATTTACCTTGTATGTTTAGTTTCCAGATCAGACGATTTATGGTAGTTTTTTAATGTATTGTACAAATCTACTGTAGATTGCAATATTATTTTACATAATAATAATAATAATAAATCTTTATTTCCCAAATTGAAGAAGAATATTTAAAATACCACATGGTGATATTTTCACTAGAGATGATAACTAAAAGTAAAAAAAATATTTTACTATAGAAGATTATAATTGGGAATTTAGGTATAGACATATAACAAGAAAAATACATTCAGTTTAGGTGGACAACAAGACAATACATCATTTTTATGTGTATGTATAATGTTTAAAGATTCATAATTTCCTTAAAAAATAAAAAAATCAGCATTTCATAAATATATTGTAGTTTTTGCAAGATAAAAAATTTATTTGACATTAATATCAATGTAATTTTATTATTTTCTTTGTAAGCAGCCTAGATATATGACTGAAAATTATGCCTTGTAATGTTATTTATGTTTTTTTATATTTGTAATTTTTCATACCGTTTTTATTGTGTTTTCATTTAAGATTTTTGCTCTTCATTTACCAATGTTTTACTCCTCTGCTTTCATATTATTAGATTCATGAATTTAACTAAATGTACAATTTATTATTTTATTGATCAACATTTTCTTTGTACAATGAATTAGTGTTTGAAAGTGGTGTACCCTAAGGGTCAGTGCTGGGTCCCTTGTTATTCTTGTTACATATAAATGACCTTCCAAGTGCTATTAAGACCAAATCTTTTCTATATGCAGATAATACAACTTTCTTGAATATAAACACAAACTTTAACTATACACATTAAAGTTTGTGAATATTCACACCCTACAAGACGTTATAAATAAAACATTTGAAGAAACATCACTGTGGTCTAGTTCAAACGGCTTTTTATTAAATGAATCCAAAACACAAAATATATTTATTCAGTTTAAGACAAATTGCAATCGATATATCCAATGATTTCTTTTCTTATGTTCAATTTCTGGGAATATTTATTGACAATAATTCATATGAAACTCTCATATTGAATATATTTTTAAAAGGTTATCCAGAGTAATTTAATGAAATGTTTGCCCGAGATCTATGTAAAATCTGCTTATTATGCTTTTTTCCAATCTATAATAAGATACAGACTTATAATATGGGGCAAAGGTGCTAAAATTAACGACATTCTGGTTCTGAAAAAAGGTCATTAGAGTAAAGTGCAGACATTCCAGTAGTTACATATGCCTACTCCAGTTCGGAACCAATTCAACAATGTCCACTCCGTAAGAGGGAGGTTCATCCCACCTAAAGGTATCCTCCCATAATCGTACCTACAGGTACATACCCACCCGCCCTCCCATACTCGTACTGTGGTATTGACCCACCCGCCCAACCCTACATGTACTGTGGTATTGATCCACCTGCCCACCCATACACGTACAGTGGTATTGACCCTAACGCCCACCCATACAGGTACAGTGGTGTTGACCCAGCTGCCAACCCTTACAAGTACAGTGGTGTTCTTGTATGGATTTGCAGTGGTCCGGTTTACTAAAGCACAGCGACCGGACCACTGCAAACCACTTTTAATAGAACTTGAGCTGCAAACTATTGTAAACTTATATATTTTTGACTCTGGGTCTCACATTCTGAAAAATATTCCTTCCCTTGTTTTTAACTGCAATGTACACAGCTATAACACTAGAAATAAAAATAATATTGCAACAGAACATTGCAGGCAGAGCAAAACTCAATACAGTCATGTTCTAGTTTCTCAAACAATTTATAATAAATTAAAGGATTTAGTTAGTAAATATCGAACAAAAATTTTTAAAACTACTGTATAACTGGCTGCTTAAAAATCCTTTTTATGAATTAGCAGAGTTTTTCAGTATTCAAATCTAGATAGTTAGTCATGTACTCCATATTTTATTACTCTAAAATTAGATCTGTTTTGTAAATTACAGTATTTTTTTACTTTTAACATATTTTTACTGTGTAACTATTTTTTATATATTGAGAAATGAGACACAATGTGCTAATTGAATGTTGTTTTGACTCTGTCTATTTAGATTTATTTATATTGTTAATTTTTTATGTAATATGAGGATAAAGATTATTTATTTATATATTTTTAATCTGTATGATTATTTTTTTATATTATTAAAGCTCTACAAACCTACTCCGACCACACAGAGCTCAACATTCTGGGCAGAAATCAACTTTAACACCAATGTTATTGTCCGCTATTGTTTGTTATTTTGGGAATGTTATCAAACCTATGTATTTGTTAAAATACATATAACTTAGAAGGACATTTATTTCAATAAATAAAACAAAATTATTAGGCAGTAAACAAAAAAACATTATCATTATTATCCATGAGTATTCAGGGACAAACACGAAATAAATCATTGCTCACCCAAAAAGAAAACCCATCATAGGTTTCTCTTTCATTTCATTGCCCAATAATAATCTATTGAATTCCTATGAGTGTAGGTTATTACAGATCATAAATAAATAACAAATCCAATGGACATTAACATGAAAAATTAAGACTGAATACGAAGTCCTCAAACTTGCATATATTTTTATGTAGTAAATTCAGAATGACGTAGAATGCACCCAAACACATTCTAGTGTGTTTCTTAAGTAGTATAATGTATATGTCTTTCATCTGCTCATCTAATAAAGACTGGGCAGTTTACTGTAAAAATATATTGCTGTCCTTCATCCCAAATGAAAGCAACTCTTTATTTTATTAACATTGGGAAGGTTTATTAGTTGAAACATGTTTAACATGAACTGCATGTAACACAACACATTCATATAATTATTTTACAATGCTAACTCATAATTAAAGTTGATAAATTGAATTTCCAGTTTCAAAGAAATCTGCTTTCTCAAATCCAACATTTTTATGTTTAACATTATTTTTTAAAGAAGACCACATTTTTGATGATATAAATTTATTGATATACATTACAAACTTAGCCTTGCCTTATCCAGCTCTCCGTCTCATTCGGTTAGACAATGAGAAGAAAGTTATTTTTGTATTATATAAAATTACAACTATGTGGAATCACCATTCCGCCTCTCAACGCAAGTCTCGAACACAAGTTTACATCTTAAATATTACAGGACTGCTCTATTATCATGTTGTCACTGTGTAATATGGCCAAAGATCAGAGCTGGAAATTTGTTTATTTCTGTAACAGAGCAGTGGGAAGAGTCCATTTCTTGATTCGCAAAGTGGAAGAGTTCATTTTGTACATGCCCTCGACATTTTTAGTCTTTTATTTACTGTGGCGGAGTGAAACAAGTTCTCGTTCATTTAAAGTTTTTACAGTGGTTTAATTCTAGTTACCGTATATCCTCTTTGAAATTGCTAAAATTATACTGTATAACAAGTTTATATCTACTATACAGCAGCTTAGCATAGAATTTTAAATTAGTAAACCACAATATTTAAAAAAAAAGTATGTTTGTTGCTGCGTTCGTCTTGTCAACATTTGCCATGACTTTGCAGTTTGTGTTAATTATGCAATTGTAAATGCAATTGTAGGCAGTCCTCTCTTGTTTGCCACCGAATATGAGTTACTGAATCAGTTTTTTGTGACTTGTATTTTATCCGGCTTCATATGTATCGTATCCAGCTTGACCTGTGGCCATATTACTCCGGATTTCCGAGGTTGCACTGTTTAATCAACACTAGATTATTTCAGTGTAAATTGGTTAGTAAAAAAGTACAGTTTGCTTTTTAATATCAGAAAATACTGGAAAGAGGTATTATTTTACACAAGAAAGTGACAGCAAAGAATTGTACTAGTTTATTAATTATGTGTTCGTTACTAGGTCGACATTTTGACCTAAATTTTCTCACACTTTGTGACTGTGACATAATGTGTACATTTGTTTCATGGCATTAAGTAAAAGTGTTTCTAATCCTGATGTAGTTGACAGAAGAGAAATCTGAATTGTGCGTGACAGTACAAGAAAATGCCTCCAATCAGCTGTGGGCTGATCATTATGTGGATAATGAAATCACTGTACCTACTGCAGAGCTACTGGTAAATTTTATTAGTTATTTATCTCTTATATTACATACGTGTTTTAGAATAACGAGTTAAAAATTAATGTTAAATTAAATTTGTATCAGAAAAATTGATCTTTAATATGTTTACTTAAACATAGAACATAGGTACTAGATCCATTTAATATATTTAAAAAAAATTAAAATGCTGATTGTCACAATTTGAGTGAGTGTGTGTTGGAAGTGGGTATTCACAAGTGCATGTAGTCTTCTTTAAGACTGTTGAAAAGAAAAAAAATTAGGGCAGATTTTTTAGTAGAA
Source organism: Stictocephala bisonia (assembly GCA_035578905.1). Classification (NCBI taxonomy): domain Eukaryota; kingdom Metazoa; phylum Arthropoda; class Insecta; order Hemiptera; family Membracidae; genus Stictocephala; species Stictocephala bisonia. The sequence continues at coordinate 1,339,677 of JAQJVL010000046.1, forward strand.
ATAGTATATTAGTAGCCTAATGACGGAATCTCGTTAAACCATTCATGTGCGTCACTAATTTGATAACAAGGCATTTGGCTATTTTTATTTATTTATTTTTGGTTTTGCTGTTTTTATACAGTATTTCCAGAGACTGTTGATTATTTTATCTATTTCCTTTTATCTATTCATTTCAACCAAACTGAATTCAGGCTCCAAGTCAATTCAGGCCCGCTCCCTGGGTTCCAGGCCCAACTCAGTTCAGAGCCTTACCCCAGAGAAACTCAGCCTGGCCGACCATCCTCATCCCATATCACCTTCTTTCTTAATCTTTCTCAAATTGTTTATTTCTTCTTAGATCTAACTTTAATCCTCTTATATTCTATGTTGAACTAGAAATGTTTCTTTTTCTCTATAACTCAACAAAACTCTTCTATAACTTTTTCCTTGCTCCTATCATTAACCATAATCCTGGTGGCAATATGTGATCTCGATAGATGACCTAAGGGCAAGTATCATGAGATCTCTTTTGATCTGTAACGAATCAATACCGAACTCCCTTATTGTCTTATTGTCATGTCCAATGTCCATGCACCACAAACACAACCGTTACCCGCGCCTGCTTGAATATCTTCACTTTGACAATCAGAGCATAGGGCAGAAATCAAATTGTGTATATTTTATTAGAAGATTTATTTTATTTGGCTGGATGTATTCAACTGTCAATTATGTTTCAATTAAAATAAGTAATCATGCATGGGTAAAATATCCTGTTGAACATTTGTTTCCTTTTTGATTTTTTTTTTTTTTTTATAGTGCCTAGAATCAATATTCGGGATTTCAATATTGTTAGATGATTTTTTTACTGGAGAAAACCATGTTCAATTTATCGTGTACTGGGGTAAAGTTATTTTTTGATAAGTATAATTGATTGGATTTTGATTGATTAGTTATGTTCTTTAGCACTAGTTATGATTTAATAAATCAGTTATACAAATTAAAAAATTTCAAAATTGTTAAAAAGTTGAGAGGTTAATTTAATATACTTGCTAGTGGCCTTGATTGGAGGATTCCGACGTTAATGCAAGATAACAGCATTAAGCAACATCGAGCGAGGCGGTTCTTGGACGGGTGACCGTCTGAGCAATACCGTCCTTGTACGTAGTCCGCCTGCCTGGTCACTCACTGGTGGTGTTTCGAAAGTTACCTTTAAGCCGTTGGTTCTCAAGTTAAGTGTTAGAGAGGGCTTTTTAATGTTAACTTCGCCTGGTAAAATTATACATCCTTTAAATTTTTTTACTCAGTGTTCCTACAAAGTGGAACATATGATTGAGTTGTACAGTGGAAACATTTTTTATATATTATTATTTTTGTATAGTTTGGAAATTAATTCCAGATTTGATGTCACATACAGTATATGCATGTTGGAAAATGAATTTAATTTAAATTTATGTTCCATTCATGGTCAAACAAGAAAATTAGACATGTACTTCGAAATTTTAATTAATGTTGAATTACCATGAACTTTTTTCCACTCCACATATTTGGAAATTTTAGGGAAATTTTAATCAATACTCATGATTAAAACCATCTATAAAACCAACCATAAAAAATAATAATAACAATTTGTTGTAGAGTTATCCATGGAAAGTTGTAATTGACACCCAGCGCCTTGATTTCAAACAACAAGCAATGCAAATTGAAAATGTTGTAATAAGTGGCAGAGTTCCAGTGAAACAGTTTGGTAAGTACTTTCTTTACCCTTAATTAGATTTTACATTTTTTCCTGGTAATTTTTTTCGCATTTACAAACATTTTTTATGAAATTCATAGAAAATAGTGAAATTACATAAACCTACTCATGTTTGGTATCATTTTACTCAAAATGAACCAGTATATCTTGTAAGTATAAAATATGAAGTTGTACTAAAAAACCGTTTACAGTACATAATGTAAAAATTTGCTATCATGGAAACCATTTTTCTAAACTTTGCTAAATATTTGGTAGTTTACCTGAAAATACAAATCTACTAAACAAACAATATAGTAGAACTTCAATTATCCGAATCAATTGGGACCAGACCCTATTCGGATAGTCAGATTTTTGTGTAAAAGCAGTCCATTTTATTTCATTACTGAATGTAATTAAATGTATGTATGTTGAAATGAGATATAAAACAATATTTTAAATGAGAAAGGGCATTTACTATATAATTAAATATAGTTTAATTACATGCTACACTATACTATTATGTGTATTTATGTACCATCCTGTAAACGAATGTTATTGCTTGCTAAATATCTTAGTTAAATATGCTCTATATGTTTGACTGTCTTCTCCAATTTTGGGCAGCCAGTTCATACATCCCCTTGACAGAAGGAAGGATAATAGTGTGAATAGACAATAAATTATTCCTATCACATTATATTTCCTGGCAGAATTTGGATTTGTTATTTTAAGACGGTGTTACAGTTTATAGTATTTATTGAGGTATATTATGTATTATTTATTGTGATAAATATATGTATGGTTTATCTTTCTAAGGACTAAAAGCACTACTCTTTGTTGTTGAATGCTTTTAGTTTTTTTTTTTTTGTTTTTTTTATCAGAACAAAATTGAAAACTGAAGATTGTAATATTTATTTTATGATATTCTGAAAGCAATTCGGATAATCAGCATTCAGATGGTTGGAGTTTGGACAATTGGAGTTCCACTGAACATTATTATATATTTTTACAATTGTTCTTCATCTACTGGTTGAAGAATTATTTTGGAGTGGTGGCAGAGAGAGTATTTCACAGAGCACGTATTATAATATTAATGCCATTTTTTATGAACATTTCTGATGAGTGAGGCACTGAAAGTGGTAAATCAACATGTTTAAGTCATTGTGTTGTTTTTAGTATATAGGAGAGATAGGACATCAGGAAACTTACCTCAGAAGACAAGTTCACTAACACCGGAATAGTAGTAACATACACAAAAGAATCACATAATCACAAATTTTCAGTACCATTGGCTTTCACCAGTCTCTCTCTACTCACCTGAAGAAAGTGCCAGTGGTACGGAAAATTTGTGACTATGTAATTCTTTTGGATATATGTTACTACTAATCCAGTGTTAGTGAGATTTTTTTCTAAGATAAGTTTGCTGATGTCCTCTCTCTAATATACTAATTCCTGGCCTAGTGCCCTTTAACCTAACCTAAAACTGTGTTGTTTTTAGGTGTCTTTTAGATTATTGAAGTGATGTGACTGTCGGGGATAAATATTTTTTTGAATAAATTAGAAATGTGAATAGGTTTTGCATGATTTTTTAAAAACTTTAATTATTACAACTGAGTAACTGTCTGTCGTTAAGGAAACATATTTGCTAAGTGTAGAGTTTATAAGGAAGCATATTAACCTTTTCTGTGTTCAATGCCAGAACAAGATGTAAAAGTATCAGTCTTCAGAGGATCTCATGGCTTTGAAGTCAGTCTGCAGAAGGAAATGTCCCTAGAGCAGCAAGTGACTGGACGTATCACAGCTGTGAAGCGGCTGTCGCTGGCTCTGGAACCTCTGAGCACTAACACACATCCTGTTGTCAAGGTCGACTGTTCTGACTTCTACAGAGTGCTGGCCCAACATGGATACCAGTTAGGGCCCAAATTCCAGATAGTAAAGTCTTTGAAAATCGTTGGAAAATGTTAGTGTTCATTATTATTATGTTAATGTGATGAAAAAATTTCACTCCTTTTAGAGTCTACTAGTCTTTTTTGTTTTTTACCAAAAAATATTAAATCAATAAATCATGAATGGTTTTATAGACTGATTTGACATTTGACCCACTTCTTTACACCAACACTATAAAACATTTAAAAAAACATCCATTAGGTTATCTTTAGCCATTTCAAAATAGTGGCTATCTAAAACTTTCAACTCCAAATGTTTTAGGTTTATCAATATTACACCAAAATAATAATGTTTAGATAATTTTAATACAATCTATTATAATACAGTCTATAATACTTTAACAGTTATTATAGACCTATTTTAACAAATTTTGCAAAATATGTATTTTACTGCATTCATTAAAAATAATATACATAAGTATATTCATTCAAATGATACAAATAATGTTTATTTTAAGTATTGTTAAAGTATATTTTTAAATATCCATGCCTCACCACATTAAAAGTTTTAATGTGCTTAAGTCTGAACTATTGATATATTAAGCTAAAAAATGGTTTGTTATAGCTGATAATAAGGGTCAAGCAAAACACAAATGATATGAGAACAATCTGGCCTTCTCTGGTGTTTATTCATTATTATTTAATGTCCGAATCTGGACTGCCAACATTATTTTGAAAATTTTTTAGTAGATGATACTAAGGTTCAATATTTGATAAATAAACATTATCAAATATTATGAGAAAACTTAGGAGTCCGTGGGATCAAAGTACCCACCCACACATGCATGAGGTTGATGGCCCTCCCACCCACATGTGTACTCCATGGATGGTCCTCCCACCCACATGTGTATTCTATGGATGGCCCTCTCATCCATATGTGTACTCCATGGATGGTCCTCCTTCCCACCAACACACGTATGAAGTTGATGGTCCTCCCATCCACATGTGCACTCCATGGATGGTTCTCCCACCCACTAACATACGTATGAAGTTTATGGCCCTCCCACCCACATCATGGACCTGTCAATGCATGCATTGAGTGGTAGAGGAGATTCTGTCTAGACCTACATTTGTTCAGTAGTATTGATTTACCCACTCACCCTCCTCTAAACATACATTGGTATTAACATATACTCCCAAAGATCTAACTAGCCTATAGCGTTCTCATCATACATGTAAAGAAAAGAGTTTCGTCAAAAATCGTAATCTTGTTGCCCAAAAACACAAACATCATTGACAAAAATAAATTTAGGTAAGGCTTGCGACGGATTCTCTAGACTAATAAACCTGAGGGTATGTTCACTCTATACTAAGCAATTATAGACAAAAACATTATTTTATATGTACAATAATGTCCATTTGCAGGTTGTGAAGCAGTTTTAATCTGGCCCGGAAACATGGTCATATTCTTGGAATCACTTTTTAAATTAGCCATTTTTCTCCACCTGGAGTCACCAAATAAAATTGTTGAACTCAACAGCATCAGAGGAATCACCATTGACACACCTCATTTTTTTCAATTAGAAACAGGTATTTTTCTTTGATACATCCTATTAATTTATTTTACAACAACAATGGAATCTATTCTTTCAGTTCCACTGCTTGATAAATGGTGAAATTCCCTGTAGTTACATTCCTGATTGTCTTTTTTCTTGTTTTTTTTTTTTTTTAACTGTTGACTATATTTCATTGTTTTTCAAAATAAAGCAGTCAACTATCTTATTTTCTTATGATTTAAAAAAATTTTTAAACCTTTTTTTAATAATACATAATACGAGGGGTATCCAAAAAGTAAGTTTCCCTGTCCTGTAAAAAGACGCGTGCGTAACACAGCGTGCAGCTGTGGGCGGGGATATTTAGCGCGGTTCGGTTGGCAACAGGTGCGCCGGTCACTGGCGCATTGTCACGCTGCTCAGTCAGGTGCTGCCCAAACATTATGGAGACTCCACTGCGTTCTGCCGCCAGTTGCGAAGTCCGTAGTGTTATTCGTTTCTTGACCGCCAAAAACGTAACTGCCGTTGAAATTCATCGTCAGTTGTGTCAAGTGTATGGTGAACATGTTATGTCCGTTCAGATGGTCCGTCGTTGGCGTTCAATGTTTTTGGAAGGAAGAGAAAATGTTCATGACGATGAGCGTAATGGCCGACCGGCCAGTTCTCGGCAACCAGACGTCATTAATGCTGTACGAGCAGTTATTGACAATGATAAGCGAGTGACTCTCGATGAAATTATGGGTAAACTGCCGTCAAGTTTTGAAGTTAGCCGATCATCTGTGCACAATATCATGACAGAAGATCTTCAGCTTGCAAAAGTGTGTGCAAGATGGGTGCCTCGCTTATTGAGCGATGCCCATAAACAACAACGAATGGCTGCTGCCCAGTCTTTCTTGCGATTGTTTGACGATGAAGATGAAAACCTTTTCAGTAGAATAGTCACTGGTGATGAAACATGGATTCACCACTCAACTCCAGAAACCAAACGCCAGAGTATGGTGTGGCAAAAAAAAGGAGAGGCAGCTCCTCAAAAAGCCAAAGTTTTTGAGTCAGCAGGAAAGGTAATGGCTACAGTTTTTTGGGACTGCCGTGGAGTGTTATTGATTGACTATCTTCCTCGTGGCGAAACCATAAATGCAGAAAGGTATTGTGAAGTTCTCACCAGACTTCGGCGGGCAATACAGAATAAACGGCGCGGACTTTTGTCGCGCACGGTTCTGCTTATTCACGATAACGCCCGACCACACGCTGCTCGTGCAACAGTGGAACTTTTGAGGAAATTTAAGTGGGATGTTTTTGGTCATCCTCCATACTCACCAGATCTTGTGCCTAGCGATTTTCATCTGTTTCCGGAGCTCAAAAGACACCTTGGCGGTCGGCGATTTGCCAACAGCGATGACCTTCAAAATGAGGTGGATACTTGGCTTAAAAATTTGGCGGGTGAATTTTGTGATGCTGGAATAAAAAAACTACTTCCTAGATACCAAGAGTGTTTAGAAAGGGATGGTAACTATGTAGAAAAATAAGGTATGATGTAAAAAGTTGAATAAATGTGTTTCAGTTATTTTTTGAGTCTTTTTAACTTTTTCATAATTAATGGAAACTTACTTTTTGGATACCCCTCGTACAATAGCTTACACCATTCTTCTTTGATAAAAAAATAAATAAAAACAAAGTAACATGTCTTAATAGTAGAACATTTTCTTTGATTTGATACTGTGCTTGTTTTGAGAAATTTTTCTTTAATTTTACGCCAGTGGCATTTTGAATGTGCTATTCAAACGTTGTTGAGGGACAATGTACAAACCCCTATGGTAAACTTTAAGAGGACCTCCCGAGATTTGAACCCGTGACCATCTACGTATTAATCAGACATACTAATCACTAGGCTAGCAAGAGGCCTTTAATATTTAAAATCAAACTGATTTTGATTTCTTTACTTTTACACCTCTATTATGGGAAAATCAAAAGCACTCATAGTTGTAAGTTGTGTTGAAGTTTGGGTGACCAGAACCTATAAAGTTAGGTAAACTTCCACATATTATAAACTGGGGGGGGGGGGGGTTTATGATTCACTCTACCACTAACCATCCCATAATTATTTTAGAAATTGTTCTCGAATAATATTTATTAGTTTTTTGTTCTTCTATTTTACAAAGGATCTCTTTAAATGTTCATTGATAACATTTTATTTTTGGCACTTTTCTTGCACTCAATACAAAGGCAAGCAAGCAATGTTTGCTCAATTTTTAAAATCAGTTAATTTTATGAACAATTTAGTGTTTAGTAAAAAGGAATTAGCTAAGATATAGGGTGTTAAAGAAAAGTTAGATTCTCCTTTAGGTATGTCTAAGAAATGTTAACTTAATAATCACTTGTTATCCTAAAGAACCAACTCATAAAAAAACATCATGATAACAAAGTTTTCTTGCTCAAAATTTGTCACAAAAAAATATGATTTTGCTTTATTTTTATTACAATTTATAAACAACCTTTAATTTCATAATAATACTTCACCGTCATTTACAGATGAATATTTAATGCTTAGGAACAAGTCAACCAGGTTTAAAATAAACGATTAACATGCAGTAATAATATATTATTAATGAGGGCAATTTATACTGAAGTTCATATACATGTATATTTAAGGACATGGAATCCTTAATTTAATTAAGATGAGTTTTAAGGTTATTTAAGAAAAGTTTCTTTGTACATAAAGTAAGTTCCAAAATGGTACTTACTGTAAAAACATGTCTTGTATATTAGAAGCTAATAAAACCTATTTATTTTTTTAAATTACTCAGTAATTCATACATTAAATAATATACAAATATTATTTTAAATAAAAACTGTAACATGCTGGGTTAGGACTTACAAATAAGCATTACCTTTCAACCTCTTACTTAGAGATGTTCATAGAGAAAAACAATGTTATTATCTAAATAGTTAATCATATGTATCTTATATCAACTAAAGCCAAAGCCTTGTAACTTCATGGTGTAGATATTTGTTGTATTGCATGATTTGTCTGTAGCTTCAATATTTGATTCATGTCTATTATAGTAGCTACTTGGTTCAGATTTTATGTAATTTTTTCTACTTTTCTTTGTAAAAAGATGTACTGCCATATTCAATTAAACAAATAAGTAATATCAGTATATATATAAAATAATGAATATATTTTCAACCATAACCGTAGTTTCTGAAGCCGGAAAAAGGATCTTGTGTGAGACTGAACTGTATTTCAGATCATCATATTTCATTCCTATTCACAGTTGTTTTTTTTTCAACCTCCAATGTGGTATGGAAATAAAAATAATGAGAATAATTAAACAATTTTATCATCAAAAGTTACATAGATACTTGGTTTTTAATTTTCTTTTTGTTTTTTTACGTACTTTTCTAAATTATCGCCATCGGGCATTTGTCATAACGGGGTACAAGCTTTCCAATGCCCTATTCAAAGAAAATTGCCATTAGTGATTTGAGATGCGTTTCCATGGTGTCTCGAAGTGCGTTACTGGTTCGGAAGCTCTGCCCTCCTCAGTTTAGGGAAAAAGTGAATATTTCTTGGCGCTTGCTTGGGACTGTATGACGGATGTCCCATTGAAACCCATCAAGGAGGCGTTTTGTCAGAGCAGCACTGTGAGGGCGGGCGTTGTCATCGAAAAGCACAACTCCAGAAGCGAGTTGTGATTTTTTTCCATAACTCTTTTGTTAAACTTATAACATTCTTTGATGATATTTGCTGCGCTTAGCCTTCAGCTTGCAGTAATTGAATAACACTTCATACCTCACACTTTGCAGGGAGAATTAATTGTGGTAGCCATGTTTATGCAGCACTAGATCAACACGTAATGGAGTTGTAGACTACTGTGCATTGCTGCGTCATACTGTTCAACTGACTGTATCACATCGTGATCAGAGGTTGAAAAAAAAAACAGCCCTTGTAGTATTCCACAGGCTTCAAATCACAACAGTGTAAATTAATGCAAATATTTCACGAGTGAGAAATTGGTTAGTTAGTGAGAACCTAGTCTCAAACACAGTTGACCAGACTGCCATGACGCATCTCGCGTTTTATATATGAAAGGCTGGGCTATTTTAAAAGTTCTTGCATGCTACATTTGAAACGTTTAATAGTGAGCAAGTTAAAGGTCCAACTCATACATTGATTCATTTGATCTTACTTATTAGGGAATGGTTAAATCTGAACAGTTTAAAAAATGAATTAATAACTGATACAGCGAGAAATATGATATGAAAATTGTAATTTTGTGTGTCTCCATTGAGTTTCCATGTCATGTTAAAAATGTAATATATCATAATATTTAATACTTTGACAGATTCAGTCTTTAACTAATTAAGTCCCTTATTGTTGTTATATGATTTGAATTTATCATTAATTTTGTAGCCTGGATTGTTTGTAATTATATACTAAAGTGTTCTTATCGTAGCAATCAACTCGCATGCTAGATAAATTATTGGGATATTGATTTATGGTCCGTAGTAGACCCAACAGACGGTCTTTACTTAATCGACTTGATGGTTAAAAGGTGTATGTAGCCTGTATTACGCAGTGCATTCCAATTTTTACCATCGTGGATTTTTTATATTTTACTAATGTTTGACGTAATCCATTAAATGGACTTAATATTTATTACATATAAAAACTTCCTTCTTGGTCCTCCTGTGGGACTGATGATGGGTCTGCATACCTTACATTGTATCCCAATTTATTGGTCTAGTAATTGAGTTGGGTTGATAAGCTAAGAACTCTTTAGTATACAGTATATGAATTTAATGATGTTATGCACTTAAAAATGTTGGACCACTAAACTATTTCAAATTTTCGTTGTTTGTTGCCATTGCTCTATTTTTGTACACACATTTAATTTAATAGTAATAATAGTTAAATATAATTCAATATTTATGTCTTTTAGGTTCTGAGATTAAAGTGGCCTACAACACCAAAGTCAACCGTATGACCTGTGATGGACTTGTGCTTGAATACTTGAAATTTTCATCAAAAGAGAAACCTCCACGCAAAACATTTTTGAACTGGAAATCTTTAAAATTTGTGCCTTATAATATATTTATTCCTGAGGTTTGAAATTTGTTTTGTTTTTAGTATATAATTTAGGATGTCATACTAATGAGAGTTGCTATACAGTGGACTCCCGATTATCGGCGATAATGGGTGGCAGAACGATCGCCGATAATCGATTTCCCCGTTAATCCAAAAATAGTCTAAAATGACCTTTAATCGGTTTAAAAATAAGTTATATTCAACTGAAAGTGCCTTTATTGTATGCCCTTTCTCAAACTTCCCAATAATTTCTAGTTTCGTCTGAATAGACAACACAACTCTTATCTGTTTTGTTTTGTATCCATGTTGTAAACACACAATGCACTAAGAAAAACACAAAATGTAGTAACGTAAACACAAAAATGCACTAAACAAAACACTGTACACCAACTCACGTATGTCAACTCGTGAACGAAAACAAACTCACAGTGAAAATAGAATAAAAACAGCGCACTGAACTGAGCAATATTGTTTACGTGTGTGACAAAGCAAGCGAACTTGACCGCAAATAATCTGGTTATGTGCCAAGGTCAGCCACTTCTACAGGGTGTCCACGCGTAAACGATCGCTATAGATAGTGTGCGCATGGATGAGCCTGCCTCGTCTTATTATTGCGTAGTATTTTACATTTTTCTAAAGCGTTTTTTAATTTAATTTTTTTATTTGGCCATCCCTGTTAATCCACAACACCGATAATCCGCTCGCCGATAATCGGGAGTCCACTGTACTTATAAAATAAGTTATTAAAATTTACATTTGACTGGTCTTTCTTTGTCTTTTTGAAATGGCTTGTTTCATAACAGTCATTATAGTGTCAAAATGCAATCAAGGAAACAAATATCAGCTCACAAGAAAAAACTGTGTCACCCTAGTCATGAGTTTATGACTCTCAGGAAGCAAGTGGGCTACGTCTTGTTGATAATGAGGCTGTCACTGATATTTCATGAATCTAAGTCGTTTTATAAAGAATAAAATATGTGACATTATAAATCCTTGTTTTTTATACTTTCAGATAATTAAATGATTGGTTTAATAAAGTTTAGTAAATTTATATTGAATATTCCTGGTTATAGTAAAAATCCAAAATTACTTTCTTAAATGAAATAAAAAATGGCTTTATTAAAAGGTGGAGTTAGGACTATTAAATCCTCTCTTCCACTCAACCTTAAAAAAAAAATAATAATAAATAATTACTTTCTTAAAACATATAAATTAGCCTCAAAGGTTATTTCGTGTCTTACTGCCAGCAACATTATAATTTATATGTTATAAGCATCCATTAACAGACAGTTGAGCATCAAAATCATAAACAATAATCAGGGGTATTACACAATTAAACGATGAAAACAATGGTGTGATAGATTTTTTATAGGCCTCTTATTTTCTTAGTAAACAATCTTCAACTCATGTGCACATAATTTCTGCGCTGGTAGTAGTTTTCCTTGTTCATTCTTAACGCTGCCATACTGTATACCTCTATGTATTAATTTATACAACAATTATCCATAACTATTTTTGGTAAGGTAAAAGGGCATTAGGCTGGAATTAGTGTATTAGGAGAGATAGGACATCAACAAACTTACCTAAGAAGACAAGTCCACTAATACCTTACAGTAGTAAACAAATACAGGATCACAAATTCTTTACAAATTTTCAGTGCCACTGAAGTTGCTGCATTAAGTTTGCTGATGTCCTATCTCTCCTAATATACTAATTCATTACTATTTTTGTAGATTTTTTTGAGGACAATAATCTTGATTTTGATATTGTCTGTTTTCAGTTGGAGGAGTTCTTAGGTGTGTGTGTCCAATTGGTTGCAGAACAAGATCTCAGTAGTTGGTCCAAAAAGACAACCCAATTCGTCTCTTTGGGTGTGAAAGAAGATATTTCTAAGAATCCTTTCCCACCTATCATTGTCTGCTTACAAAAAGTGATCAAATCTTTCTCAAATATTTCAGCCAGTGTAAGTGTCCTATTAGGGAATAATATCTTCATTTGTGTTGCTAAATATAGTGAAATTATATTAAGAAAAATAAAAATATTTAACAACAATAACAACTGTAATATATTTAAGCAATGAAAACAATTTATATCAAATGATAATAACAACATTCAAAGAAAAAAAATATCATCTTAAGCCCACACGATTCAACTTAAAACTATTACCATAGTAATCCAAACTTAATCAAGTTTTATATACTTTAATCTTACTTTTAAGTAGTTGATTTATGTCTGAACTATTGAAATTTCCCCTTATTCAGTAAGGTATGTGTTTCAATACTATATTTTTCAACAAATATTTGAATCTGTTTGTTCTTTTTTCAAAATCATACTTTTTATCCATTAATCAGGTTGAATAGCTCATTTTAGTAAGAATTTCTAATATGTTTTTATTTTAATGAAATCACCAATAACATATTGATGATATTTTTTGTTATGATTCTGATATATGTATAACATATCGTATAACGAGTAATATGTTGACGTGTTTCAAGAAAGAGTCATGAAAGCATATTTGCAATAATAAATCAATACCCAATGGTTGAAACAGATGATTCTAAGACCTAATTCATTTTCCCAAAACAGAATACACAAAAATATAAAGTAACACAGAATATCATTGGTATATCAGGACCTGCATGTGAACTTTATTCAGTGATTGAACTACTGAACAATAGCTCTGTTGGGGATCCGAACCTTGAGCCTTACTCTCCATAGTCCAAAGTCTTGGTCACTGAGCCACCATGCGGGAAAATGTCTCCACAGAGTTAATTGCAGAAGATTTAAGATAATTTGGACACTCTAAAAGAAGACCCTCCCACCCGACTACACACCCACGTTAGTGATGACCCTCTCACTCACCCTTACATGTACAGTGTAATTTATTTTTATATAAAACTTGTAAGAACTATTGCCTCCTCGCTACTTATTCCTTCCTTGTACACTAAATCCTAGATGGAAATCCATCAAGAGTGAAGAGACTGATGTTTTACCAGTCTACTGTAATTATTATCTGCTAAGGAACATCTACTCTTTCTAACACATGACAACATGATATGTAATTTCTGTATAAATTCCGGTGAAATATAGTTTAAACCCACAGCTATTTCAATATAGCTTATGTGTGAGTGGATGTGAAGACCATCCATGTTGTTGGTGTGAAAGTTGGTGGGAAAGCTGTCAACATCATTCATTTGTGGGTGGGTGTGAGTGCCATCAACTCACTCGTGTGTGGTTGGGTGGGACAGTCATAAACACTGTTTGTCTAAGGTTGGGTGGGAGGGTCTGAAACATTGTTTTTATGAATGTAGGTATGGTGGTCGTCATCATCGTGGGCTATCAACAGTATTTATATTGGGTCATGGGGACAGCTGTTAACGTTGTTCTTGTGAAGGTTGGTGTGAGGCCCATCAATGTTGTTGGCGGGAAAGTAGCTGAGACGGCCGTCAATGTTGTTTACGTGCAGGTGGGTGTATGGCCCATCAATGTTGTTGGCGTGAAGCAGCAGAGACGGCCGTCAATGTTGTTTATGTGCAGGTTGGTGTGAGGCCCATCAATGTTGTTGGCGGGAAAGTAGCTGAGACGGCCGTCAATGTTGTTTATGTGCAGGTGGGTGTAAGGCCCATCAATGTTGTTGGCGAGAAAGTAGCTGAGACAGCCGTTAATGTTGTTTATGTGCAGGTTGGTGTGAGGCCCATCAATGTTGTTGGCGGGAAAGTAGCTCAAATGGCCGTCAATGTTGTTTATGTGCAGGTGGGTGTATGGCCCATCAATGTTGTTGGCGGGAAAGTAGCTGAGATGGCCGTTAATGTTATTTATGTGCAGGTGGGTGCATGGCCCATCAATGTTGTTGGTGGGAAAGTAGCTGAGACGGCCGTCAATGTTGTTTTTGTGCAGGTGGTTGTAAGGCCCATCAATGTTGTTGGCGAGAAAGTAGCTGAGACAGCCGTTAATGTTGTTTATGTGCAGGTTGGTGTGAGGCCCATCAATGTTGTTGGTGGGAAAGTAGCTGAGATGGCCGTCAATGTTGGTTATGTGCAGGTTGGTGTGAGGCCCATCAATGTTGTTGGCGGGAAAGTAGCTGAGACGGCCGTCAATGTTGTTTTTGTGCAGGTAGGTGTAAGGCCCATCAATGTTGTTGGCGAGAAAGTAGCTGAGACGGCCGTCAATGTTGTTTTTGTGCAGGTGGGTGTAAGGCCCATCAATGTTGTTGGCGAGAAAGTAGCTGAGACGGCCGTCAATTTTGTTTTTGTGCAGGTGGGTGTAAGGCCCATCAATGTTGTTGGCGAGAAAGTAGCTGAGACGGCTTTCAATGTTGTTGGCGGGACAGTAGCTAAAATGGCTGTTAATGTTATTTATGTGCAGGTGGTTGTAAGGCCCATCAATGTTGTTGGCGAGAAAGTAGCTGAGACAGCCAATAATGTTGTTTATGTGCAGGTTGGTGTGAGGCCCATCAATGTTGTTGGCGGGAAAGTAGCTAAAATGGCCGTCAATGTTGTTTATGTGCAGGTGGGTGTATGGCCCATCAATGTTGTTGGCGGGAAAGTAGCTGAGACGGCCGTTAATGTTATTTATGTGCAGGTGGGTGTATGGCCCATCAATGTTGTTGGTGGGAAAGTAGCTGAGACGGCCGTCAATGTTGTTTTTGTGCAGGTGGTTGTAAGGCCCATCAATGTTGTTGGCGAGAAAGTAGCTGAGACAGCCGTTAATGTTGTTTATGTGCAGGTTGGTGTGAGGCCCATCAATGTTGTTGGTGGGAAAGTAGCTGAGACGGCCGTCAATGTTGTTTATGTGCAGGTGGGTATAAGGCCCATCAATGTTGTTGGCGGGAAAGCAGCAGAGACGGCCGTCAATGTGTTGTTTATGTGCAGGTTGGTTTGAGTCCCATCAATGTTGTTGGCGGGAAAGTAGCAGAGACGGCCGTCAATGTTATTTATGTGCAGGTTGGTGTATGGCTCATCAATGTTGTTGGCGGGAAAGCAGCAGAGAAGGCCGTCAATGTTGTTTATATGCAGGTTGGTATGAGGCCCATTAATGTTGTTGGCGGGAAAGTAGCTGAGACGGCCGTCAATATTGTTACTGTGCAGGTGGGTGTATGGCCCATCAATGTTGTTGGCGGGAAAGTAGCTGAGACAGCCGTTAATATTGTTTATGTGCAGGTTGGTTTGAGGTTTGAGGCCCATCAATGTTGTTGGCGGGAAAGTAGCTGAGACGGCCGTCAATGTTGTTTATGTGCAGGTGGGTGTATGGCCCATCAATTTTGTTGGCGGGAAAGTAGCTGAGACAGCCGTCAATGTTGTTTATGTGCAGGTGGGTGTATGGCCCATCAATGTTGTTGGCGGGAAAGTAGCTGAGACAGCCGTTAATATTGTTTATGTGCAGGTTGGTTTGAGGCCCATCAATGTTGTTGGCGGGAAAGTAGCTGAGACGGCCGTCAATGTTGTTTATGTGCAGGTTGGTGTATGGCTCATCAATGTTGTTGGCGGGAAAGCAGCAGAGAAGGCCGTCAATGTTGTTTATATGCAGGTTGGTATGAGGCCCATTAATGTTGTTGGCGGGAAAGTAGCTGAGACGGCCGTCAATGTTGTTACTGTGCAGGTGGGTGTAAGGCCCATCAATGTTGTTGGCAAGAAAGTAGCTGAAACAGCCGTTAATATTGTTTATGTGCAGGTTGGTGTGAGTCCCATCAATGTTGTTGGCGGGAAAGTAGCAGAGACGGCCGTCAATGTTATTTATGTGCAGGTTGGTGTGAGGCCCATCAATGTTGTTGGCGGGAAAGTAGCTGAGATGGCCGTCAATGTTGTTTTTGTGCAGGTGGTTGTAAGACCCATCAATGTTGTTGGCATGAAGCAGCTGAGACGGCCGTCAATGTTGTTTTTGTGCAGGTGGTTGTAAGACCCATCAATGTTGTTGGCATGAAGCAGCTGAGACGGCCGTCAATGTTGTTTTTGTGCAGGTGGGTGTATGGCCCATCAATGTTGTTGGCGAGAAAGTAGCTGAGACGGCCGTCAATGTTGTTTTTGTGCAGGTGGGTGTAAGGCCCATCAATGTTGTTGGCGAGAAAGTAGCTGAGACGGCCGTCAATGTTGTTTCTGTGCTGGTGGGTGTCCATAAGGTCAAAGGCATATCCTGTTCAGTTTGACCCTTGATTATGGAATATTGTTTAAACCACAGGTTAATAATATAACTTTATTTTTTTCATTTCAGTCAAACTTGCAATCAAGTGACATCCATAGAGTGAAGGAAGACTTAAAGCAGAATAGCCAACAGTGTTTATTAATTGTTGGAGATTATAAAACTCTCTTATCTCTCGCGGAGAATAACAAACGAGAAAACGTATTTTACCTTGCATTTGCACCAAAAAATGTAATCCTTCAGTCACAGAATTTAAAGCCAATATTGAAGCATCAGTTGAAGGAAGGAGTTCTTCTGTTGCTGAAGAAGGTATTTTTATCTGGATTTGTTTAAATATTTTCTGATTTTTATTTTGCTTTTCAAACAATACCAATGTAACTGTAAATAGTTACTTAATTAGTATGTTTAATGTTAATAGATATTACAAGAAAAGTTTCAGTGTTTAGCCTTGCAATATATTTTCACTTATAAGGTATGTTCTAGTAAAATGTGCGACCAGCATAAGAAGTTATGATTGCTCGAGATTATATCATTTTCATATATTTTCGAAATAATTTTAAATTAAATTAGTGTATACATACAGTTTAGCACTATTATGTAGATTTTAGTACAAAAAGGAAAAAGCTTAGAAGAGAGCTTTGTAAACTCCAAATATTTTGCTTATAATGCTTGATATTGTGACCAACAAATGAACACAGTATGCAACAAGTATAATTGCAAGCCAACCGTATAATTGGTGGTAGATGAAAAGATACATGTGGAAGGTTGGATATGTTTACCATGAAATATTATTTTACAACAAACATACTGTTTTGTTTATATTTGTCATGCTGCAGAAACAAATGTTCCTGCTACTGGTTATAACTAACTGATTTGATTTAACGGAAAACAACCTTTATGAAACTTTTTTAGGTTTTATAATCACTTTATATTGACCCTTTGGAGCTGATCTGTTCCTCATGTAATTTTAATATATACTGTATTAGCATGCACTATATATAATACATACTTCATGGCCTGTCAGCTGTTTCCTTTATTTAATGTCCCAATAATGGCTTTTATGAATAAAATATTACAGCCATTTCAAAGAATTAAAGAACACATGTTTTACTTCTTTAGTATAGTAAAAAGAAGTTGTAATACCGACAGTTTGGTTCATGTGTTTAATATTGATACAGAAGTGCACTCCCTGAGCTCTACAGTACTTGAGTTTCAGTTCAAAGTGTTAATAACATTGTTGGAACTAAGACCACTAAATGATTAGCCTCTTAGAGAAAAATCTGTAGTTCACCTTTTATAATAAAGTTTGAACAGTAAAAACTTAACTGTAGACTTGCAGTTCAAGGAGTACACTATTTATTTTTTGAACATGAATCTAAGCCCTGAGCTTCGAGTTTAATGCACATACTTGGTTTGCAGGTTTTAACATAACATAAGTTGAATGTACAGTAAACACTCTCATATATTCGGCCTCTGATAACCAAATCTTCCGATATCCGGACCGGTCTTAAGGACAAAAAAAAACACTATTCTTAACGCTTAAAGTGAGGACAAACTTTTATGTCAGATAGTATAAAACAGTATTTTTTAGTTAAATAGCAGTGCCTGATACTACAAAATCCTTCCCTTCTGCGCACTTATTTTATGACATAAATTTTTTCTAGAAATTCATGGCGATTGGGCAGCCCGGGGCAGAAATATGTGCGGTTTGAAGCAGTTCTATCCGTCCGTCACTAGGTTCAATATAAAAGGAATGTAAAATTACTTTTTGTTCTTTTGATTATTGTACCTACAATAAATACATAAATAAATATAATAAACCCAGCAGAAAATCATAAAGTGAAATTAAAAACAGTAGTACATTAAATTTCTGTGATGCAAAAAAAATACATCCCTTGTCCAGTATTACTGTAGCATACTCAATGTGGTACATATTTCCTTACAAAACGGCAATGTAAACAAAGGTCATGCTTGGTTATCACTGCTTATTGTTAATTCTAGTGATTAGATCATCGTTAGAGTAATAATTAATGTTAATATTACCATCTGATATCCAGATGTTTCCTTATCTGGTTTGCCTTGCCTGCTGATCAGATCTTATCATCTAATTAATCTGGATATTAGAGGTTTTACTGTACATTTAAGTTCAAATAGCTTTTTAAGGTAGTAAATGAATGGCTAAATTTCAGACACTAACTACAAGAAAATTGTGGGAATTTATTACCTGCCTTTTCTCGCTTAGATAATCCAATCTAACAACTAATTATCTAATAACTTTTCTTAAGACATAACAACTTATTTATTTAGCTTCCTTTGTTTGTGAAATAGTGTATGGAACCTAGTAAGTTGCGAATATTTGAGCTAGACTGGATGGCTGGCTTACGTCAATTCATGAGTCACAACAAAGATACGCCTTACGTTATTGTTGTCACTCGTAACTGGCAACCAAGACAAGCTCTGAGGACCCTAGCCTTGGAATCATATGCTCACAAATTGAGGTAAAGGTACTATTTACTTTGAAAACTTCAAGTTCAAAACATACTTTGAAATACCTAAGGGGGCCGTTTTGCTCCACGTAAAACACCCAAAACATGCGTTTCTATTTCAACGATTTGGTCCGTAATAATGATTGTATCGTAACACTTGAAGTGTGATTTGATAGGTGAAAGTCTGTTCCAGTGGACCATAATTTGGTTGTTGTAAAAACTGAGTATTTTTATAATTTTTCCACAGTTAAATATGTGAAACTTTACATGTTATTCTTGACAATTTTAAATAAAAAAAACTCATAATATAAACTATGGTCCACTAGATTTGGCCTTTATTAATCATGCGGTGTTCACTATAACTCATTATAATAATAAACACAAACCATACAGTTGAAATAGAACCATGATTTGAATTCATGATTCCTACTTCTGGATATTAATGCAATATATAATATACTGATAATGGCTTTACATTTTTTAATATCCTCTGTTTTGTTGTATTTACTACCGGTTTCGTGGAACCTACCACATCATCAGGTATATCCTCTGTTGGGATTCGTCGTTGAATTAAAATTGAGACACATAACACAATTTGATTAAAACATTAATATAATATAAACACATACACAAATATAAGGTCGCGGAGCCTGCATGCATCTTAGGTCGGGTTGGCAGCGACTGATGTGTCCTGCACTTCCTGGTCACATGACCCTTTCCTATCTATTGAGATAATCATTTCAAACAATGTATTTTCCTGAGTGTTTACTTTATCATTTAGGACATTTGTGTTTTCGTACTTTACTGCTCAATTCAAAATTGTCTAAGGCTGTTAATTGATTTCTATTGCTGCATTTATGAAGAATTGTTAGGTTATCTTCTAATTTTGAATAACTGTGTTGGCTATTAACTAAGTGGTCTGCAAAATTGGATTTTTGGTTGATTGTTTTTTTGTGTAGATGCTCCTTAAAACGTGTCCTAAACTTCCGTTGTGTTTGGCCAGTATAGAACTTAGGGCAGTCAGTACAGGATATTTTGTAGACCCCACAGCTGTTATATGTGTCAGATAACAAAGGTTTATGATGGTTTAGCAGATTGCCTAATTTATTTGTAATTCTATATGACACTCAGTTTCTTTTCTTAACCCTTTGGGCGCCCTGCAACGATATATCGTTTTGCCGATCTTTGCTGAAAAACGCCAAGGAACGATATATCGTTTTGCCGATGTTTACTGAAAAACGCCGTGCAACGATATATCGTTGTATCGTAATTAGTTTATTACTCCACTGATTTTAGTCATATATCCTTGGTCTATATGTTTCCTGAAAGTAAATGAAACAATCTTTAATATTATATATAATTTTGTATTATTTCGTCGTCTTTTTCATAGTGCACAGATTGATGAATGTGATTGTTATTCAAAAGGCTGTGGTGTCAGCTGTTGCTACCGTGCTACTACTAGATCATAATTGAAGTGCTTTGTTTTGTTTTGTTTGCGTTTCGTTGTCATATGTTTTGTAGTACTGTTTTGAAATAAGTGAATTTATATTTGGTTTAGTATATTTAGTTTTAGTTTTTATTTATAGAAATGGCTCAAAAGAGAAGTGCTTCACCAGTCAGTGAAAATACTTTGTTGGATTTTGCAAAAGAATCGGGACTTCAAATTAGGTTTATAAACCTAATTTGTATATAAACTTGTAAATAGAATTTTATTTGAAACTTTTCTGATATAAATAAGTGTGTGTGAAACTGTATGATTAAAACTTAAGTGGAAAAAACTCTCTTTTATTCGAAACTAACTATTTGTTGGTGAGTAATTCCTTCTTTATTTCATTCTTTGTTATAATAATATGTATGTTTAATTTGTAAGTCGTAAAGTTATTCAAACTTGATCAAATTTTCAAGCGATATTGAAAACTAAATTTACTTTCAGAAAATATAGACCAAGTTACATTTCCATCAATATTATCACATGATTTATGGGTTCAAAGTCATAAAAAATATAAAAAATAAAAAAAATAAAAATTATTAAAAAATAAATAATAAATTCATATAATTTTTCAGCTTAATTTAAAGAGAATTTATTTGGTAAGAAAGCAAAACAAGAATTACTATTTTATGATAAGATTTAGCGTTTCTATGGCAATTTTACTAAACTATTGCAAAAACTGCATTTTTTATCTGGCACTCTTGGGTAGTCATATGCAGAAACTTCTGGCAACTCTTGAGGTTCAACATGTAAAAATATCTGGCACTCAAAGGGTTAAGAATGTTGGCGACTTTGTTTGCTATAAGAGAGGGTGACAAATTTATTGCTATTAATTTTATTGTTTCCAGTACCTTTCTTCTTCTTTAATATTTTGTTTATAATGCTATTGTCATATTCGTTGTCAATGCTTATGAATTTGATTATATAAGTTTCTTTTGGTAGTATTCTTTAAAAAAGGGGCAAAAAGCGTTGTCTGCGTATCTCTGGTAGAATATGATTTTGTCTCTATATTTGGTGCTGTCATTCATAATGTGTTTGTTCTCAAATTCATTTAGGAACAGTTCGGCTAAAATGCTTAAGAGAGGTGACCCCATTGCGACTTTAAAGGCAACACTAGACAAATAGACATCTTTTCAAACTTCTTAAATAACAAACACTCCAATATCAGATTTAAAAACGAAATAGAACAAGACAACAAATTAAATTATCTGGACCTAACAATAACAAGAAACAATAATAAAATTGAATATAGCATATACCACAAACCAACTCAGTCTAGCCAAGTCATACATGCAAACCTCCCACCACCCTATATTCCACAAAATGGCGGCATTTCATTCATTTATTCACAGGCTGTTTGCATATAAGCTTGTTAGTACTCTGCTAAAATCATCAGCACAGGATGCTAAAGTTTTTGTTGTTGTTTTTTCAGTAAATGGCTTTAAATTTATCCAAAATACCATAAAACATCTCTTTGTATCGTAAAATAGAACAACGTAAAAGTTGTTTCTTTGTGTATTCTTATAACCTCTGTTATGCTCATAACAAACTAATATGAAGGGAAGGGCTAAGGGAAACAAATAAATAAATGAAAACAGCCGCATTTTGGAATAAAATAAATGGTGGCATCAGGATCAGTTTTAATCTGGTTTTTAGCTATAATGTAAGGATAACCTTTCGTTTTTTATATTTATTTTTTTGTCTGCAGGGCCTAAAACATTGAGTTCTTATAAGTCAACTAATTTCTTTAATATTTAAGTTCTTTACTTGTATCATTGTGTTAGATTTTTAGGGAAAAAATAGTAATAATAACTGAACACACAGTGTGTTCATAAAAACCGTTCAAGACTTCGGGATATGGTTATGTCCTAAAATGCTTAGTTTTCCGTCTGAATGTGTTTTTTACATAATTTATCATATCTTAATGACCCCTCAAGCTATTATCTTCAAACCCAGTATATATATATGGGGAATAACAAGACCTAATTCACTATAGAGAATTAAGTTCCTACTTTGTACCATTTTAAAACGATGGCTATTATTAGTTTTCAAAACTTAATATCTTAAAAAGTATGAATTAGAAAAACTACAAGATGCACACAAAAGCTGCAAAATATGATTTCCTAAAAGATGGTAGGAAGATTGTTAATCTCGGATCATTAATAACTGATAAGTTGTCATTTTTGTAATACAGTACATGTTAATGTTGTGGCAATTTTATCCAATTTTTGTAGGTTTCTAAATTAAAATTCGTAATTTTTAGGTTGTTTATCAATCTTATTTTTAAATATTTTTAGTATTAGTTAAAAGTTTTCTTTTCTATCACGGTCAGTAGGATGAGCAGGAAACTGGATTCTGTGTCTGGTCTCAATATTACTATGTTTATGGGTGGGCGGGTGGGTCAATTCCACTGTTCATGTATGGGAGGGTGGGTGGTATATAGCGTTAGTTGTCAAACCATTATCACTTGTATAGTTGATTCCTGCTATTACTTTGTCGGTTAATAAAATACAAATATTTATTCTTTCGGAATGTTTGTTCCAATTTTCGTAAGTACTGGAATACAAATTTTGTAGAATCTGCTGAAAATCAGTATCAGCAGATTCTGAAGTATGAGATCTGTGATAGTATTCAATGAAAAACACTTAGTAAGGTGTTTTTTTTTTTGCGGGGGTTTAGCATTTCACCATTGCTAAAAGTAGCCTGTCACCATTCCCTTTTTGACCTCCTGATATTTGTATCTTGCATATAGAGTTCCACAGCTGTCATTATTACAAGGTCTTTGATAATTTTGAGCCATGTGGTCGTTGGATCTAGTCCTTTTAGTGCTCGAATTGCTTGCTTTTGTCGGAAATGATTCTCAAATAATGAGTATTATGCTGTCATAGCTGTTTGGATGTTCGTGATCTGGTTAATTCTTCTCACTATGTATAGAAGCTGTTTAATTTTTTACAAAGCTGATTTATATACTCATCCTAAAATAAGTTTTGGTCTATTGTATTTTGCAGTATCTAATGTATGAATTTCTGGAAGATTTTGGTAATGATTTTGAATTTATTTATTCATTTAATATAAGTTCATTTAGTTGGCAGTATTGGTTTACCTAATTAAATGTGACAAAATTATTAATATCTAATTGATATTTGTTCTTGTCTGCTAAAATCACTGATTGTCATCAGCATACGTTATCAATTCGCAGTAGTCCTGAAAGTAGATTGGAAAATCATTTGTTAGTAAAATCGTGTGACTGTTGTAAACATGCGTGTTGCTTTATCTTCCCACTAAACCATGTCATATAGACTGGTACATTGAGATTTTAAACTTGGTGCTGATTCTTCAGCTGATAGTTTTTTTTTTTTTTTAATATTTAATAATAAAAAACTTCAATATCAGATACAGTATTTTATTAAATCCTTTCTAGCAGGCTGTTAATTCAACTTAAAGAAACAAAAACTTTTGTCAACTAACGCCTGTCTTCTTTGTAAGCTACAGTAGTGTTTAAAATTGTCATTCGTCAGTCGCTTTTCTTCGCTTGTGAAAATTGTGTGGTGATAATGGTTATTAAGTAAAAACAACGAAATATGGAATTCATTCCTCATCATCTAGCCGTTCATCTGAGTATGAGTCAAAATGTGATGAAAATATTATACAGAGTGTTCAAAGTAGTGAAACAAAGTCAACTTCATTACGTGTTTAAGTTGATACTTCAAGATGGAAAGTTGTTAGTGTTATATAATTATGTAAATTCAGCTAACATAAAGTTTAGTAATTATAAAGATTTTGCTCCCCAGAAAATAAAACATTATAAAATATGATATAAGATAGTTACAATTGGTTAAAATAAAAATATATAATTGTACGTTTAAGAGAACGCTATGAAAAACTTTTGAAATTGTAAGGGATTTTTTTCCAATGTTCATAAAAATTAAAATTTTAATATTTTGTGTAGCATGCAAATTCAAAACAAATTTATTAAAATTAATAATCAGACATTGATTAATGTGTTTATTAAACAATTCAACCACATTTTATATGTATTCTAGATGTGTGTTTTTGGACAAGCAAGCGCCAAAAATGTCATTGGCATCTCCAAAATTCCAACAACAGCTGGCTCTGGGACTTTCTGTCAATGTATTAAGTGGTGAGATCTGGGGATCTTACCGAACTGTGGACCTCCCGGACATGATTCCTGAGAGTGACATCCTTCCTGTCCTGGAGAGGTATTTTAAGATCAAACCAGCAATCAGTTATTTTTTAGTAAAAACTTTTATGTTAAGTTTAAAAATGTCAGTTTGCACAACAATTGTAAGGTGTGAGTCCTAGGTGCATCTAAAACTTAACGCTACACCTAGGACCTGTCAGAAACTATGTGGGGTCGTCAAAGTACAAGAACTTACTATATTAATAATTAACAACATTAACAACAAAAAAAAGGTAATCATGCACTCAAATGAACGAACCTTTTATTAACTAGAATCTAAATTTTCTGGTGACAACTGTACTATCTACAAGGTACTATCTATAATATTACAAGAAAACCAGACGTTTCGCCCATACTGTGACTGGTCTCATAGAAACCACTGAGGATGCCACATTATAATATGGGCGAAACGTCTGGTTATCTTGTAATACAGTGGATAGTACCTTGGCGTAGTTGTCACCAGAAAATGTATATTCTAGTTTTGACACCAGCCGCTTAAGCCTAAGTTATTATAAGACTTTACTAATAAGCCTGTTAACACTAATAAAATTGCATAACTAGTACAAGGGATATATATTTATAGTAAATACATATAACACCTGTAACAATTTACACTAGATACTAAAATGTAAATTTAGCAAGTGTTCTATGGGTAACTGCAATTAAACTAAAACACAAAAAAACTTACCCTATGGAAGTTAGTGGAAGAAGTACGAAATAGACCGACTGAAAAGTTGCAGGCTGGTAACTCTTGGAACGACGTAAACCTACTTAATTTATATAACGGTTAATTAGGAAGAATTAGTATAATTTTGTACTACACGTATTGTCCAACTAAAATGAGGCATAATGTGGAGGAAACGGACGGTTGTGTGTTTGCAGGCGAAAAGGTATTGTTATTCTGAGAGGCCATGAGTTAATTTAACAGATTAATTCGCCGCCGTGTCCTGCACAACTAAGAAACGCATGGTTTTTAATTTCGCCGATTTGGCAGCAAGAGTGCTATTCGTTGATTCGCCTACAAATCACAGCCAGCTTTGTTGGCTCTAAATCTAATAATGCAGACTAGCTACCACCACTGAACATAGCCATACTTTTGGGGGATTTTGTGAGTCACATAAATTATGTCGATCCTCACGATCTAGGGTTAAAATGAAAATGTATTAATATAGTTTTAAATTATTTTTATTTGTGAGTTTTAGTATTTAAGTTTACAACAGCTTCTGTAATGAATGAAGTAGTGTATTTGGATTTTCTCACAGTTTAAATTAAATTAATCATAGTTTTAAACTCATCTAATGGAATATGTGTTTCTGCTTGATCCGATTAAATAATAATTAGTAAGTGCACTATAAACACTTTTGCCACTAAATACATTCTTTTGAATATTTTGGTCAAATATGAAAACACTGTGTAGATAATTTAAGTAACAAATTTGATTGAAAACAGAATATTAATTAATGACTTGCAGAAAAACTATGAACAGACACAGACAGTATTAAACCTGTTTAGAGCATGTTAGTGAATTGACATCTGTCACTCAATGGTTAATCTTGTTTACATGTCAGAGACTTGACTGTTTGACTTATTGGAACTACTGAATGTTAATCAAGGCATTGACTTTAAAGAAATTATTTTTGAAAACATCAGTGAATAATTGCATTCAGAGTTCAGTTGCATAAAATTAGTCAATCAGAATATGGTCATTATTAGTTTATATAAGTCACCACAGTGTAATATGGAAATATTTTTTCAAAATGTTGAATTGGCTGTTAAGAAAACAATGAGTAGATGGACCTTAATAACTATCTGTGGAGACTTAATATTGAAATGGCTGTTCTTCTGAATCAATGTTCAATAGGTTTTTCCAATTTACTAAGATCTGTTAAATTATTCTGCACTATTAAAACCCCGACTCATTTAAATGCTTGTATCGATAACATTTTAGTAAATTTCCCCTACAGTTTATACGACATCACCTTTGACATTTCTATGACACAGCTTCTTTGATCACTGCAGACCATTATTTGTACACTCTAAAATTTTAACTGTTATAAATTTATACATATTTCATATATTAGTTCACACAAAAAGACATCTACACTTATTTATAACCAGAGAAGAAATCCACTACCACAATACAAGAAATAAACCTAAGCTAAATATTCCCCAACACACGCTGACAAAAATTGGATTATCACATAAAGCTAATTGTATTAAATTCTTTAATAAGCTGAATGAGTCTGCCAGAGCTGTGTCAATTGTTATTTTTAGGAATAAACTGTTTCAATGGCTGTTAGTTAATCCTTTCTACACTGTACAAGAGTTCCTTAATTGTTCCTTAATTGACATTGATTTTTGATTCAATGTAGATGATTTTTATCTATTACTACTAATTAATTATATTATACTAATATTTAAGTCGACTTGGGGGGGATGGATGGATTTGTATGGAGTTCTAACTGTACTATTGGACTTGTGTTGTAATGGTTGGGATTTGTATTCAATTATGACTATACCTTGTAATGTGGTCAATGACAATAAAGTATTTGTATTTGTAATATTAAAAAGATTGAAATTACTGGGAAATTGGCTGGATTGGCTGCAATCCCCTCTTGCCCCAATATGATATATCTAGTGTTAAACCAAACTGAAGCTACATTATGAATCCACTCCTCCTTTCTAATAGATTAGCAAAACATAATCAAATTCGAAATGGATTGATTAAAACCTAGAAATTATCCACTGCAGTCTATAGGGTAGGTGGCGACGCCGAGCACGCAAGAACTCTTCTCGTCCAAGGTCTTCAGCCGACTCCAGTTCTCTCGCGTCACCCCTCCCTTCCCTAGGTTTCGCGCATGCAGTACGTTGTCAATTGTCCGCCTATTGTTGCTTGTGGCGAGCATGCCACAATAACTAAATCCCCTGAATAATCACTTGAACTTCAGCAATTCCCCTAGTGGGTTGAACTCCCAATCTTTATTTTTGATATGAGACTTTAAAAAAGTGTTGGAAATGGTTGCAAAAACTAAATCTCAAATATATCTAGAATTAATGTTTTAAAATGCTGTGAAACAGTGATGTGATGCTTTTAAAATCAAACATATCATATAGCTACATCTCAAGTACAAATTATAGTGGATTTTTGATTATCCATACTCCAGCTACTGAATGGACAATTATCCAAATTGCTTTCATAATGTCATAAAAGAAACCTTAACATCTTCAGTTTTTTAATTTTATTTGGAAAAAACTAAACGCGAACAACAAGGTACAGAAGTACTGTAATTTTAATCTTTAAAAAGATAAATCATACATATGTTTATCATAAAAAATATTGCATAATATGGTTCAATAAATACTGTACACTGTAACAATATCTCAAAAGAACAAATCCAAATTTCACCAGAAAACGTAATTAGATAGGAATACTCTATTATCTGTCCACATCGGTGCATCGATGCCACTTATTGTAAGTGACATTGAGGTTAGTAAAACAAACAGATGAGGCAGTTGTTGTCGCCAAGCCTAGTCTATTTGATGACCCAGACGTTGTTATCTCTTCGCCCCTAACTGCGTGTGCTGTATCTAGATTACGACTGACATCGTCCCCGCCACCCTGTAACCTGGCTCGCTACCTGTCCTGTTGCCATTGCTATATTGCCGATACCCCAGCAGGCCACTGTTACATCTATATCTATACAATTATTACCAATCACCTGCACTTTTTTAGTGGCGCGGTGGCCAGCATAAAACTGCAGGTAATTGGTAAATTAATTCCTACCCGCTGGGGCGCACGCATACAAATAATTCGATCCGCAATGGGTTAATCATTCAGTTTACATTTACATTTAATTCTTTGTTTCTTAAGTTTGTTTTAAGGTTGTTTTGTTTATATTCCATTAGTTTTAAGTACTTTTAATTGGCATAAATAATTAACATTTCTATTTGTGTTTCAGTTCTAAGAAGAACCTGAACTTAAGTTCTATAGCGCTCAATACAAACACATTCACCTTGCTGCCTGAACTCCCTCCCGATCAGGTACATATGTATAGTTTTAAAAGCAATAGAAAACCATTTTGTTATTTTATGTAAGTTAACTATCCATTTTCGTACCTCATATGCACTTATATAGTGGTTATTTTAATTTGAAACTCACCTCACAATAAAAATACCCTGTCCAATAAGTTTTGACTGTGAATTGTGAAAATCCTTATTATCTTGACTCTTGATTCATTTAGGAGATAGAATGTGTCTTATTTGAATTTAATATGGTTGAAGGTGGTTTTGACTGCTAATATGGGTTAAATTTAAATAGCATTTAAGAAATATAATAAATAACACAGTATTGATAAACTAATCATTACCAACACTCCTGACTGTGGGTTGTCTTATCAGCGGATTAGACAGAATCAGAAGTTTATTTATGGTAGAATAAAACAATAACTTACATTTTCATTTGATTGGCTATTTTGTATGTACTTACAGTTGATATCTGAACATACAGTTGACCATAAAGTATTTGGAAAATCAGCATACTAAAGAACACATTTAAGTAAAGAATAAAACAAAACAACATATTTTGTATGTATAGTATCTTCTTTAAAATTACTTTATCTTCTTAGAAGTTTTATCTTAATTATAGTTATGTTTACAGGTTTAAACACATTGTATACTATAAAACATTAGGTGTTGTTAGTACAAGAACCAGGTAAAAAATTATAGGAAAGTTCCGATTAAATAGGAAGTAGATAAATCGATTTGAAACCTTTTGCAACTTGTTAACACATTGACTGCGGTACCAACTTGACTAAAACCTACCCCGGTGGCTAAATTATGATATTTACAAAAAGACTTACCTTTAGACATAACAATTCAGGATTCATAGTCAAACATCGATTTCTGGAAGGATATGGGTTGAATTGTCCATGTCAGATCCATCGGTCGCCGGTGACCTGGCCGCCACCCGCGAATGCCTCTTTGCATTAGCTGACATTGTCAGTTCTCCTCAAGTTGCCACTGTTAGATGTTATGTCGAATAAACATATTTCACTAAACTAACACTTAATTTTTATTTAATTATATGCACTATATACACTCCCACCAGTCTCCTTTTCTTGTTTTTATCCATGAAACTCATCGAAGCACTGGCCTAAGAAAAGACCAGGCTTGTCAGGGCTTGTCTCACAGTAGAACGTAGTTTTTTATCTTTTTTGTTTTTCCAACATATTCTACAGGTTTCCCTCCTGAGTCTGTTGCGGTGATCCCGTTCAGTGCTAACAGCTATTTTATGTACACTATTTCAAAGCCTTTTTGTGGGCTGGAGTCTCCACTGGAGTGTCAAGGGGAGGCAGGAACGCTCTGATCACTTCTAATCTGAAGTCCTACAATCGCATTTTTGGGCGGTATTTGTTATGCAAATTGTAGGCATTGAACAAAATCATTTGGAAAATGTGTATCCCGATCTTCTTATACCACCGTAAGGTTTTCCTTTCACAAGGGTAGTAGGATAGCATTTGATCGGCTCGATCTACACCACTCATGTAGCAGTTGTATTGCACGATCGGTAGGAGTTTCCTTTTTACTTCATTCCTTTTATTATGGAAATCTATCATTTCATTTTCATATTGAGTTGAAATGTAGGGCACAACCCGCTTGTCCTTCCACTTTCTGATCATTACACTTTCGCCAAATCTGGCTACTGTTTCACCTTTTTTGAGAATGGCAGCCTTGATATCTTGTGGTATATGCTTACGATCTAATCATAGTGTGCAAGTGCAGTAGGTGTTTTTCGCTAACAGTTTTGCAGCCAAGGTGTAGCTATTATAAAAGTTATCCATAAAAAACTGAGTGGCCATTGTTTAACTTTTCTTTTAGTAAGTGTAAAACAATTTTTTCTGCATGGCCTTGGCCACCTACAGGTGCATCTGTTGACCCAGCATATACGTGACATTTTAAAATCAATCTAGAGTGCTCTGTCAGGTTGTAGAATTTCACGCCATATTTATGTCTTTTTCCTTTTATATATTGGTGGAAATGTAGTCTACCTCGCCAAAGCACCATGGCTTCATCTAGTGAAAGTTCTCGTTCAGGGTAGTAGTTGGAATTAATTTTACAATTGAAGTAATCAACAATATGTTGGACTTTGGACATGCTGGATCCTTCTTTATGGTGTGGATTGCAGGAATATAGATAGCGCATAATATTTTGGAATCTGTCCCTGGATATTACGTGCCTAAAAGGATAAATTTTAAATAAGGGATCCGTCTTCCAAAATCCTTCTAAGTGGTTCAAGCGGATTGTGCCGGTATGGAAAAGTAAACCTAAGAAGTGCAAAAATTCTGCTACTGATACATCTTTCCATTGATTTATGCATGACTTAGGAGTGAGGGTTGGCTTATACAGGACTTCAAATGCATAATCGTGTGTGAAACAATGCATTTGAACCAAGTTTTAATGTGAAACAAATAACTTGCCCGGTCACCGGCTACCGGTACCGCCATCCGCCCGAAACTAAAACCAATACGACTAATATTACGCCAATGTATCTACCAAGTAGCTACGCAAGAATCAACCACACCGCATGAGTGGCTGGACCACACTGAATACATTGAAACGAATGCGCCTTCCTCCCCACCGGTGACCGGCACGCTACCCGCGCTTGGTTTTTGCCTGGTCGCCGGTGACGGGGCCGCATCCAAGGTGTTAAGGAAGGCCTCACTCTAGAAATATACCAGCTGTAAAGTCCAAAAATAGCTCAAGTTATGATTTTAACATAGAAAATGTTACAAAAAAAATGATGGATGGAAAAGTTTACTTTTCCGCCATGATCACGATTGTTATGAATAAAAATTATAACAATATGCATATACATATCCATATCCCCATTTCAGTCATTAAATTCCAGTCACCAGAGTCTCATCAATTTTGTAACAGCTCACAATTCTGGATTGCATTCGATAACTTGATATATGCTATCCATAGATATCACTATTTCTCAAGTCCATAGCTTCTCCCTTGGTCAGATGTTCTAAGAGTTGCAGAATCCATTTTTATTTTACACTCTGCAATTTTAAAAAGAAAAACAACCTAAAAGGAGTGGGAATAATTAACAAAGTAGTACAATTTTTTATAAAAAGCCCACATAGGGAATGGCCCAAACTTTTTAATTGCAAAATTAAAGATAACCACAAACTATCATATGGTCCTACACTTGGCATAGGTCACAGACTATCCTGTTTAACACGTACAGAGTTGTATATCAGCTTATTGATTTTTGGTTTAGCACTCAATTACTGTAAAAAAAGTTATATTTTTGTATTTTTTTATATAAAAACTTTACTTGTAAATTCACATGGGACTGTAAGCTGTGTTTGTACTTTATTCGACGAGTGAAGAATTTACTGTTAGCTCAGTTGGGATTTGATTCTTGGGCTTTGCTCTAGGTTAAAAGGAATGGAAAGCTTTAAACCTAGAGAACACCCTTAATGACTTATATTATGTTGGCAAATAATATAAGTCAACATCAGGCTGTGTTAAACATCAAATCGTAAGATGGTTCTTTTATTTTTAATTATGCTTAGGAGTTTAACTTATGCATTAGGAGTTTTAACAGTTCTTCATCGTCATCCTTTGAAGTTTCCTTTTTCATGGGTCGTCCTACAAAGCCTCCTCCATAGTTGTTTATCCCTCCAAGTTTCTTCTTCCTCCACTTGTCTTTTCTGCATTCCTCTTCCCTCCACATCCTTCCAAACTTGGTCCTCCCACGCTCCTCTCGGTTTTCCTCTTTCTCCAGAGCTATCCTCAGCAATCTATTATTTCGCATTCTCTTCACATGCTCCATCCACTGTATCCTTCTCCTTTCCACTGTCTATTTCTCTATCTTCTGTCTGTAGTGGCATCATTTTCAACCTTTCTCTCATTATCCACCTTTTCCAGGACATTCCCTTTAATTGATACATCTTTTTCTCTTCCTTCTGTTCTCTCTACCTTAATTAACTTACATTTTTGTATGTTAAATAGACTTCTTAAAGCATAAAAAACGTTTGGTTAAAACTTTGCATAACAATGTATCCTATATTTAAATGTACGGTTCTAGGCTGTGATGGAATATGTTGATTATTGTGGGTCACGTCGGCACGGAGAGAGAATAATGGGAGTGGGAAAGTATGACCAAAGTACCAAGAAGGTGGTTCCTGACAACATCCTGAACTGGGTGGTGCCTCAGGAGTGGTCTGAAGAGGATACAGTCACTGTGCCATTCACCTACTCCTTGGTGAGAAGTGATACTGTCTTATAGTGTTTTAAAATACTTCATTGTGAATTGTGATGGGTTATGTTATAATGTATACTCATCAGGATTTAGAACTTGAAAATTCTAAATTAAGGTAGAAAGTCAAATTGATTCATAATTTAATTAACAGTAGGCACTGTTATCAATAAATAATACAATGTTATTAAGGCTTTGATACAAGTTTTGACAAATCCCTGTTTTTATACATTTGTTTAAGAGCCACAGCAGTAAGTAAGTAAGTATATAGAGTTATATCGTATGCTAAAATATTGATTTAAAAAATAATCTTCAGCATGATCGATTTTATTTCAATTATTCTGTCACTGTTTTTTTTTTTGTTTTTTTTTTGTTTTTTTACCTTCTGATTGCATATTTGTTTTAGGCGTACTATAGCCTTTTACTCAAGGCCAAACTAGAGGTTGAAGAGAGTGTGCTGGTGCATGGAGGCATGTCACCAGTGGGGCAAGCGGCCATCGCCATCAGTCTAGACATCGGTACTGTTGTGTACGCCACCGTAACCACTGACTCCCAAGTAACCTCATTGGCTGAGGCGTTTCCTCAGGTCAGTACAGAAACATATACAAGACACCAAACCTCTTTATTACACCAGTGTTATATTCATTAATTGAGTTTAATTTTAAAATAGTTATAATTTTGTTTAATTGTGTATCTCATAACAGTTTTGAAATCTTTTGAACTTAATCTTTAAACCTTGTCCTGAACTTGCAAGCCGTGGATTCTGAAGTTTAAGATTCTCTTGACTCTTGTATTTTGTTAACATTCATTTACACATTTACAAATAATGTGATAGTTGATAAGTTCAGACAATTATTGCAGCTTATTCCAAAATAGAATCTCCTGCAACAAGATAACTTTAACTAACAGTTATATTTACTTAAGTATGAAATAATGTGTTACACACTATAATAGCATAATTTATCTAAAAAAAAAACACTAAAAATAAAATTGTGTTGGTACAAACCATATATTTTAATTAATCTAAATTAATTTTTGAAGAGAAAAATAGGGATTTTTAAAAATTAATACGATTAAAAATGTACAAAGAGTGGAAAATCTTATATTTTTTAGTTAAATATATAAATTTACTTTTAATAACTGGAGGTCTAGTTGCAACCGGATGTTTAATTACTATTGTTATTTGACATAAGTAGTCAGTATATTTTATGTAATATTATTTTTTATACTAATGTGTCCATCACTGAAGTAGTGTATAAGCCTACATGGAAACTAGGCTGTAATGAATAAAAAGT
The DNA here is from genome assembly GCA_035578905.1 of Stictocephala bisonia. Lineage (NCBI taxonomy): Eukaryota > Metazoa > Arthropoda > Insecta > Hemiptera > Membracidae > Stictocephala > Stictocephala bisonia. The sequence goes on from JAQJVL010000046.1 coordinate 1,373,788, forward strand.
TAACCTAAAAGATAAATGCATGAATCCCCGAATAACAAGAAGACATAATTTAAAATAAAATCAATAAAATATTAATTTTCTTTGTAATGTTTATTAACCTATAGTTAATAATAAATTAATAAAAATAACTTGTAAATTAATATAATATATATTTTTGCTCAAAAATCTTAAAGAGTGTGTAGATTTATACACCACTTTAGAATTGTGTATACATATAGAGACTAAAAGAAATAACTCATTTACCATGCTCTTCCGCTGGTTTGGTTGGTATCACAAACAAAATAGACATGAAATAGGTCCCATTACAAGTGAAGATTGGTTAGTTAGGAATCGTTTCGCCGCAACAAGACAAGAAATGAAAATAAGTTATTTTTGAAGTAAAAATAGCAGTTAAATTCAAAATTGTTTCGTTGCAATGAGACGAGCACTGAAAATTAGTTGAGTTCCAAGTGGAATTGGTTTGATGACATCCTTGGAATGGTTAGAACTATTTTCTAAATGCAAAATGTTGCAACAGAGTAGTTCCAGTTGCAATTACCCTCCTCTTCTATTATCGCACAAGGTACTACCTCTCTTGTACTACAAAGGTTTGAAAAATATAAAATAAAATTATATGAAAAATTCCTCCTACAACTCATATGAATTTTTCCGCAACATTACAACAAAAATCCAAGGAGCCTTTTACAGAAGTCCTTGAAAGAAATATTCCATATTTTACATCAAAACATTATCGCATGAAACAAATTATCCTCTTATTTCAAAAGCAATGAAAAAATATTCTTCATCCTAAAAGGGCTAACACAGTAAATAAATACATTGTAAAGAACTTATGAATAAGTAAAAATGGGATATTAATTATTTACAGTGTTTCATTAAATAGTTACACCATTTAGATCTTAAACTTAAGCGGCCAGTGTCATAACTAGAATCTATATTTCCTGGTGACTGAGAAAGCAATACCACTGAGGATGCCACATCATCGCAAGGGTGAAATATTTGGTTATCTTGTAAAAATAGTGTAGATAGCACCATGACGCAGTTGTCACCGTATAATATAGATTCTAGTTTCATCACTCTTGTGTTTGACAAATAAAAATGGAAAAGTTCTGGATTTTAAATAATAACTAATAGTGACTTTTCATGATACCTCCTTTGAAGTATATGACCGATGTAGGCAGACACATGACAATTCTTACAATAAATCTCCCATGTGCGAAGATAGCAATTAGGTATTTGATTATTACGTGAAGGTGATTAGTAGCAGGTAGTGACGGCGATGTATCATAATCTCAGTTGACATTTTTGGTATGGTTTCAGTTAAATCCAGCACACATAATTAACATGAACGAAAGCAACTTTGAACTTCAAGTCAAGAAGTTGTCCAAAAATTCAGGCGTTAATGTTGTCCTAAACTGTCTCAAGGGTAAAGAGATGAACTCCTCGATGCGATTGCTGGCAAAATTTTCTCGGCTGGTGCATTTGAGTGACATCAAGATAGAAGATAGGGAGGCAGTCAGTAAGTTTGTTTTGTTAATTTTTATAAACGTATTCTAACTTTAAACAAAAAAATCCCTATTTTCATAAAAATGAAATAACAATGAATAGTGAAAGTGGTTTCATGATTCTGTTTGAGGCACAGATACTTACTGAATAGTATTACAGTATAAAATTATAAATATGAAAAGTTTACAATTTAAATGTCCAGAAATCATTAAATGCAATTAAAAATAAGCAATAATGCACAAAAACCAACAAATATTAAAAAATCACTAAACAGAAATACATTTAAAAATTAAGTTTTGTGGTATAAAATAGATTCTGTTCAACGGCCTCCAGCAAGCCCGCCATGCTTGACTGTTGTCTCTGCTTCAACCAGAAATAATGGCCACCAAAACTCCGCCCTGACCGTCGAAGTCAATGAGAGCATCATTTCCCTCTCCATACTTGACAAATCCCAATACTATTGCCACACATACCTTTAAAAATCTTTTAAACTCAAACACCTGGCCTCCCCTTCTGAATTCTTAAAAAATCAACATTATATACCAAGTATACTGGGCGAGGGCCCCTCAGTTCCTGATGACATCTCTTCTACTGCGGATTGCTCTAAGCAAAAATAAAAAATAAATCCTTATCAGTATCGCACCAGCATATTCAAACCCTTCCGCCTCACCTAGATCAATTTATTATCACCCTCGAAGAAATTAAGCCTGATATTGTAGCTTTATCTGAAGTGAATATGACAGATGATGAAATATCACGCTTAAATATCCAGGGTTACTCTATCAGGTCACATTTAGCACGGAAAAACTCCTTTGGCGGCGGAGTCATGATCTTGGCTAAACGCACCTTAAATAGTAATGCAGTTACACTGTCTGTAGTACAGGAGATGTTGGTTGAGAGGGAGTTTGAATGTTGTTTGGCACAGTTTGTATTTGGTAATGTTTCTTTTGTCTTAGCATGCCTTTATCGTTCACCGAATCACTATTACACCAATCCATTTCTCAATAAATTGGAAATTTTGATTAATGCTCTTTCCTCAAAATTCAAATATGTCCTTTTAACTGGTGATCTAAACATTGATGTACTTAATAAGATAACACATTTAAAAAATTTAATAATATTTTGAGAATGTATAACTTTTCCTACAAAGTTGCAACTTTTCCTACATCAAGAACTGCAATAGACAATTTCTTAACAAATTTTTCTGATGGTAAAACTAGAGTTTGTGGTTTAATAACCATGATTTCTGATCATGTTGCAATTTTGCTGGAAATTCTAGATGCCAGTAGTTCTTCTGTAAAAATTACCAGAAAGGAAGTACAAAAATTCAATGATGACAACACTGAATATTTTAAAAGGTGTCTTGAAAAGGAGGACTGGATGGATATGTACCAGGCTCAAGTAGATAAAAAATATGAAGTTTTTCATGAACTGTTTTTATAAAATATGAAGTTTTTCATGAACTGTTTTTATACCATTTTAATGTTTGTTTCCCTAAGTTAATGGTGACAGGGAAATTAGATAACAAAAAATACACTTGGATCACATCTGACATAAGAACAAGAAATCTGAGTTAATTGATTAAGAAAAGCTGCGGAGGGTTACAAAAAATTATTGTTTAAGCACACAAATTAAAGCCAGGAAGAGAACATTGAAAAATTATATAGTTCAATCCAAAAAAAGAAACATTAGCCGAAACATTCAAAACTCCACAAATAAAATAAAGACCACTTGGTGTATAATCAATTCAAGTGTTGGCACTCGTCAAATTCCAACCTCAAATCCAATCTTAAAGAAAGAAAATTCTTTCGTAACAGACCCAATAAGTTATTAGTGCACTTTTTAATGATTATTTTGTGAACGTAGTGGATGAAAATATTATACCTAATTTAGGGTATAATCCCTCTGACCTTTCTTCCGAAGACCAAAAATATCAACGTCCAAATAACTATTTTTCATTCACTCAAATTACTGATGAGGATGTCATTAAGATTGTTATGTGATTTGAAAATAAATACGTGGCTGGGTTTGATGACATCCCCATTACACTTATAAAAAGGTCTATAAAAATTATTACAAAACCTTTAGCCCATCTAATAAATTCTTCAATGATATCAGGCCATTTTCCTGATAGATTAAAAATTGCTTAAGTGATCCAAGTGTATAAAAAGGGAGATTCCAAAGACTTTTCGTCATACCGTCCTATATCGCTTCTCCCAACCTTCTCTAAAATATTTGAAAGGTGTGTGTATAATCAACTGTTGAATTATCTTGAAAATAATAATTTATTGGACATGGAACAGCATGGCTTTAGGCCTGGAAAATCCACCATCACTGCTGGTGTTAACTTTATTGAAAACATTATAAGTGCTATTGATAAAGGTGAGAACGTAGTAGGTATTTTTCTTGATTTATCACGTGTCTTTGACAGCGTCTCTCACACAAAATTGATAACCAAATTAAAGGAACTTGGATTACGTAGGAAAGAAATAGATTGGTTTGAGTCATATTAAGTTAAATACCTTAATATGTAGAGATTAAACATAGAGAAGAAACTCATTCGTGTAATTACATAAGAAAATTTGCATCAAAATCTCAAAGAGTTAAGCATGGGATGCCTCAGGGTTCCATTCTGGGACCTCTTCTAATTTTATGTTACATCCAAGGCCTTCCACAAAAAGTAGTTAATAGTGATCTCTGTCTTTATGCAGATGACACTAATATGGTGGTTACTAGAAAAAAATCAAGAAGATATTGAAATATCATCTTTTTTAGATTTATCAGCTCTGGCCAAATCATTTTTTGACTCAAACAACCTTCTTCTAAATTTCACAAAATCTACCTTTTTATCGTTTTCTACAAAACAGGCCAGAGAAAAGCTTCAACCACACATTTCAATAGATGATGATTTTTTGATTCAATGCAGCAGTACAAAATTTCTAGGTTTGACTATAGATGAACATTTATCGTGGGATATCCATGTGGACAACATTACTCGCAAACTTTCTTCTGGAATATATGCCTTACGGCGAATGTCAACATTGTGCAATACAGAAACCATGAGAATTATATACTATGCTTTTATATATTCCCATCTTACGGTATTAGTATATATGGCGCAACAACTAAACAGAATTTAGATAAAATCTTGATATTACAAAAAAAGGCACTCAGAGTAATGTTGAAACTGAATATAATAAATCATGTAAAGCACATTTTTTCCGAACAAAACATACCGACAGTATACAGTCTATACATTATTGAATGTATTAAATTTTTTAAGTCAAACTGCAGTGAATCTCTAATACAATCCCAACACAATTATAACACATATAATAAAATATCCTTAGATCGACACAGCTTGGAATTCTATAAAAAGAAAACAAGCTACATTGGAAACTGAGATTAAGCTTGAAAATAACGCGAAAAGTTTTGAAATCAAAATAAAAAGATATCTAACTGAAAAAGCACTCTATTCAATTAATGAATATTTTTTTTCTTGAGTACTGAGAGCCTGGTCATCCAATAAATAAAATAAGTCTCATTATTGTTATTATTTGTTTTATTTTTTACAGTCATGTATCTTATAGTTTTATTTTAGTTAAAACTAATACTTAATACTTATGTAGCTTAATACTTAAGCATTTAAGTATTAAGACGCTATTCTTTGTATATTTGTACAAAAAAATTATGAATAAAGAATTTTTGACTTTGACTAACATTTCATCTTTTCAAGGGGACGGCACGTGAAGAGTTGAACAAAAATCTTCAATGTAAGTCTTGGTCGAATTTGGTTTCAAATGAAAGGTCTATTTAAGAGAAATTAAGTGCCTTAAACCGGACTTCAAAAGGTTTATCCTTTCCAGAGTAGTGGTCATTTGAATTTTAAAATAACCAATTTGAACAATATTATTTCTCCGCTATTTAAAAGTTTCCAGTAAATTATTCTGATCAAAAACTATACTTTATGGAACACAATTATTAAAAAAAATTAAACTATCAAACTATCTATAGAAAAAAATAACGTTGTCCTGAAAGTGTTTCCGTATTGTTTTTCTACCCTGTAATGTAAATCATATTTTCTTTCAAGAAAGTTAACAATGCTAATGCTTTATCGGTGATTTGTGATAACTTCATGTGATTTAAAAATTAATTAAATGTTTTAAGAGATAAAAAACATCTCCTATTCCCAAGCGATAAAAACTTGTCCCCCATATTTTAAAAATGAGGTACCTTAGACTGTCATACAACATTTGTCGTGGTGGTTATAACAATTTTGCCATCACTACTTCATTAAATTTTTACTGCCTCGATTTACTTTTTTTATTAAATATTAATAAACATTGTACAAAATATGAAAATGATTGGCCCAGATATAACTCATAAATAGTATTTTGGGAACGTAGGAAAAAATTATTCCTCCAAGAAGATCTAGAGAAACACCAAAGACTCAGCTTCATTAGGTGTGGTGTGTGTATGAAAATATGTTCAACTTTAGGGGAGGTTAAGTAATTTGTTTGTGTGTTATTGTAACACTCGACGATATGAGAGAGTAGACAGTCGGTCAATCGAGGAACAACATCATCAGATTCACTGTTCCTAGATCTGAGATCACTAGACGACGCGAGAGAATAGGCAACTATACGCGGGATATCACTAGACGACATGAGAGACAAGTTAACCGGTTAATCGAAGACCGACATCATCAGATCCACTGTCCCTAGATTAGAGATCACTAGACGATACAAGAGACTTGTCACCGGTGAATCGAGGACAAACATCACCAGATCCACTGTTCCTAGATTAATGATTACTCAACGACACGAGAGACTAGTAACCGGTCAATCGAGAACCGACATCACCAGATCCACTGTCCCTAGATTAGTGGTCACTTGACAACACGAGAGACTAATCAACCGGTCAATTGAGGACCGACATGACCAGATCCACTGTCCCTTGATTAGTGATCAATCTGTGACTTGACGACACGAGAGACTAGTCAACTGGTCAATCGAGAACCGACATCACCAAATCCACTATTCTTAGATCAGAGATCACTAGACGACACGAGAGACTAGACAACTGCCCAATCGAGGAGCAACATCACCAGATCCACTGTTCCTAAAGTCTGGCTGGCGAGATAAGGCCCCTGAAGGATTAAGTAGCTCTCACTACAACACACACACACACACGCACACACTACTCTATGCTGTAGAGCACTCCCTCAGTATACAGGCGCCGAGAGGCACACTACTTCCGTATACTGAGAAATATTTTTACTAAAGTTTTGAATTCACACTTTTAGTAAAAATAACTTGAGTGATTTCACCTTTATGGTTTTTTGTGTTATTGTAGTGTTAATTTAGTTTACGGAGTCCTGGTTTAGTTAATTAGAGTTGTTCTACAAAATTTCTTTCATTATTATGTGAGGCAAGGTGTAATCTTTACTTTGTTCATAAAAATTAGTTTTCCCTGCATATACATGATTCCCACATTGATAATGACTTAATTCTAAAGAATCCCAAGAAAAATTAAAAAAAACACACGTCCTTAGAAAAAAGGAGGATCTCAACTCACCTTCGCCTTTTTACTGGTGTTGGATTGCTTTTGTGTACTAGTCCTCAGTGTACGAACCAGTCCACTGAAGCTCTAGTTGTGTTGGCACCCAATATCTGATTCAGATAGAATATTGTTTTTGATGAAGTAAAGTATTTATATGAGCTGATTTTCTATTACCACATTTTTATTACATATGGTATATTACTTTCTGTTTCAGATATGTCTCCTTTTTTGAAATTCACTGTGATGTTTGGAGTAAACTTGGATAGCATTCTCAATGCCGAAGAACATGATAAAAAAAAGTTGAAGTTAATTCTAGCAGATGGAATACATCGTAGGGTTGTGAAGCCATTGAAACGTAGCACTTTTTCTGTAAAGAAAGCTTCAGAGGCACTTAAGTAAGTTATATTATGGCAATAGAATAAAATAACTACAGTGGGTGCCAGCTATAACGTTTATTTGTGCAGACATATTGAACCTGCTTTAAAGTTAAAAGTTACAGGATGTCTTATTTTACCAGGCGAATTTAGATCTAAGAAGCCCTCTCTAACACTTAGCCTTGAGACCAATGGCTTAAAGGTGACTTCTGAACCACACCAGTGACCAGTCAAGCGTTGGGTCCTTGGTGCACTGTGAGTGCAAGGATGGGATCGCTCAGACGGTCACCTATCCAAGGAACAGCCACACTCAATGTTGCTTGACGCTGTTATCTTGCAATAACGTCGTAACCCGGTCAAGGCCACAAGTAACGCTGTTATAAAAGAATGTTGCGCAGGTACAACGTAAAAAGGTTCAGAGGAATGTCAGTGATCTCTGTAGTCAAAACAACCTTATACGCATGCACTGCATCACAATAATCCAGAGGAGGGAAAGTGTTGTTCATGTACTACACAGCATTATTAACGGTCACACAGGTGATACAAATATTAAAACCAATAATTATTTCAATGATTTTATTCTATAGTATAGTAAGAAAGACAATAATGTACAAGCATTATTGACAGTAGTTTAAATTGTACGATATTTGACCTATACAGTACATTAACGATGAATTAAGAGCCTATTGTAATGTAAATTTGTATTGCTAGTGAAAACAAAACACTGTAAAAATATAAAAAATAGTTGATATGAATAATTATTAAACCTTTAAAGAAATCAGTAGTTTTCTGTTTTTTAAATATGAATCTTTTGTTTTGAAATTATATATTTTTACTGAGGCGAGCTGCAATAATTTTAGTTGTAATGAGTCTAAGTTATTTTTCCCCACCAACAAAGTTTGTTTCTAGTCCTTAAGTGCTTCCTCGCCTGTTGGTACTTCACTACATTAATCATGTTAGTGAAGACATGATGAACCCGCATCTCGTGTAACTGGCGCCCACTTTAATGTATGGCTCAGAGGTTTTAGGCATTTCATATGCCATAAGCAATATTTATGAATACAAATAGACCATGTGGGACTTAAGCACAATGTGTGTTAGGAGGTAGGGAGGGTATTTTTCCTCTTTTAGTGTACCAAAACTCCCTAAAAATAAAACTCGTGATTTTTATTAGTTCTGCTTACACTAGTTCTCAGTGTACGAATCAGTCCACCGAAGCTCTAGTTGTGTTGGCACCTGATATCTGATTCAGGTAGAATATTGTTTTTGATGAAGTAAAAGTTTTTATTTTCAAACGCTGTTTATGTAATATCAATTATTATGTCTAATTAATTATTATTATTCACGTATGGTCCCAATCAGACAATGTGAATACAGTCACTGCTCTTTTGATAAATTTTTTTGCTGCGCACAAACTGGTGTAATGCTTTCAGAATGAATTTCCTTTCTTTCGCTAGGCCAATTCGTTACTTTTTTCTGGAATATACTTTAGTGTATGTATATTTTGTTATTTCTCTTAGTGCTGATTGTTGATAAAATCTAATTATTTTTCATCCTTTCAAATGTCATTTGATTTACCTGATGAAATTTACTGATATTAAAACTTTGTTAGTTGGCTTAAACTGCTTGTTGGCTGTGTCAGGTAAATCTGTGCATATCTGGATTAATTGTTTTATCTTATTTAGAAGTTTTTGTTATCGTTAGAAGATACATTTTCCTGTGACAACCGTGTCAAGGTGCTATCTGCAATATTTACAAATGTAGATAGCACCTTGACATGGTTGTTACCGGAAAATATAAATTCTATTGTTGTTATTTTCTTTTTCTATGTACAGCTGCAATATGAATTTATCACTGGTTTGGATTTGTTTAACATGTTCATTTCTGAAATACAATGAAAAACGCATAATTAATGCTTCATTATGTTAATGTTATGCCCTAAAATAGAAGGGCAATCAAATCCTATAGAAAGGTTAGCTGAAAATGTACTCTGTAACTCTCCTTTCTGTGTGAATTTAGGCCTGTCGGCAAAGACTTTATCATTTGTTTAGTCTACAGTTTATTTGTTTTTTATAAATAATAATTAATTGGTGTATGTGATATATTTATTATACTTATATAAGGAATTAAATTATCTACTGAAATGTAACAAATATATGAAAACTGTGCATTCTTTTTAGTTGAAATGTATGTTTACTTTCAAAAAGTATAATGTTATATTTTTTTACTTACTAATTTTAGAATTGTTTATTTTTTTGCTGACAAACTGTATAACAAATTGTATTTTCAGTTAGCTTAGTTATTACATATTGTAAAAATATGTAACATAATAAATCTAACATTGGCAGAGTATATGTAAAAAAATTTTAAAATAACCATTTGCGTTTTGTTCGAACTTAATTGGATTGTTGTAGGTGCATCAAGTGTCAAATTAATATAGGTAGGCCAGTCGGTTGGTGCTTAATAATACGTTAAAAGAAATGCTATATTTTTTTGTGGCCCATGTATTGTATTATAAATTAGGAAAATAAATAAATAAGTAAATAAATGTATGTTTTTTATTACATAGGGGTAATCCCTGTTTACATCTAAATTGTTACTTATTGTACCCTGGAGTAATTTTTATTCTTAGTAACAATACTAGAAATATTCAGACTATTTTTTATCGTAAGAAAATTCAAATTATTAAATCATTATGGAGTTAAGTGTTGAATTGTATATCCGATTTTTCAAATGACATTCAATTTTAATTCAATGTAGTTAATCTTAGTTTTTAATCTTAGTTAACATGAGGATGGTCCAATTTAGTTGTTGTTTAACAATTTGTGAATGTTATTTACAAATAAATGTTCTCTATTCTGTATTCTGTAAACATAAACTGTATGTTAATTTGCTCGTAACTTGCTATTTTTTCTGTTTTGCCTACAGTAATTTACGGATGAAGAACTCTACAGAAAAGACAGTAATTGTAAAACCAAACATTTCAAATGTCAAAAGTTCAGTTGGTATCCAATGTTACCCCGGTGACTCCTTTATTATTCTAGGTAAGTTTTGTTACTATTAAGTTTAAATTAATGTTAGATTTTTATTTCATTTCTCTGTAAAGTTATTTTTATAAAGAGACAATACACTTTCATATATTTGTACTTAAGTATGTGTAAGTGATTTTAATATTTTCTATGAAATATTAATCTCAAACGAGTATGGTGTAGTTCCTGTGTTTGTTCATGGTACATCTTGTGCCACAATTATTGCATGTTCTAGTCTCGCCTACGACATTGAAATAAATTAAAGAATGTGAATGATTGCTCTAGTATTTAATTGTATACATGTGTACAACATCGTAAAATTACTGTTATGTAAGTATATTATAGTGAATTGTATATAATTAAACTTGAATCAAGTCCAGACGAAACTGAAGACGATCAGATATCAGTATATTTGATTTAAAAATGTAGATCCCTATAATATATCATCAGACTAAATGCCATATCATAAACTATTTGAATCTATTATTCATAAACGAGATATAAGAATGTTTCAGTTCTATTCTTTCTTCTGTTATATGCATGCGTATAATATATATACACACACAAGGTGTTACAAAAGTAGTGACAAACTTCGGAAAATGATTATATAGTTCAAAATAAAGAGAAAATCTAGAATACATTTTTTTCCAAAAATGCTTAGTTTACTAGATATCCACCATTTTATTTTTTTCAGAACAGAATTTTTATCTCCAAGTTGGCTTAATGGATCGATCTTTTTGAAACTCGCTATGTATGTTAAAATAATGAAGACCTATTCTAGAAATAAAAATCAACTTGATCAAATTAAAATTTCAAGTTGAAGTTTGGCACTTTACTTTTGGGACACCCTGTATATATGGTATCTAAACATATATTTCTTTAACACAATTATCTTATTTTCAATTGCTACCTTCTAAAGCAATCAATTTTTAAACGTTTGAATAACCATTATGTTTTATTTTTTCTGGGTATTATTACCTATCCTCAATTTTTTACTATAAATGTTTAGGTAACAGTTGATAATTTTTTTTATCCAACTCTTAAACGCACATTGTGCGCTTACCTTTTAATATATATTGATTTAACATAAATAAGGGTAATCAGTGTATTTCCTATTTGTGTTAAACTATCAGATAGTTAATTAACTGTATATGTATGTGGCAGGCACCAAACAAGGACTGTGGTTGGAATTGGCAGAGTGGCTTCTAAAAAATGGTGTTCGCAAACTGATTATTGTATCACATGAGCAGAATCTGGCAACGAATATGTCACGCAAATTCAACAGTTTCATGAATCAACATTGTGCGACCCTTGTACTGATGACTATTTCACGGCTTGACACCCTTAAGGATGCGGAGGAGTTGATCAAGGAGACAATAAAGATGGGTCCCCTTGCAGGGATATTTTGTACATTTATGGTATGTATAATAGCTGTACATGTAATGCATATTTATTATTGATTATAATGTCTTTATAGTATTAATTACTTGTAACATATCATTTATTTGCCAACTGTATAATTTTACTATAGAGAAATAAGGTTCTGCCAATAATTAGTTCAAATAGAGTAATATTATTGCTTATTGTGAATAGAGGTAAATCTTCAGAAATTCTCACTTGCAGAGGAGAGTGTTGTTCAAGATCTCCAGATTAGCTAGGATATTATTTTTAATATAATGGAAGGAGGGGGATCAATACCGTCGTACGTGTATGGGTAGGAAGATGGGTCTATAATGTGTCCATAATGGGTCCATATATGTGTGTGTGTATGGGTCAATAGCACTGTTGTGTATGAGTGGGTGGATGGATCTATACCGTTGTTCATGAATGAATGGGTGGGTGGGTCTATACTACCATACAAATGTGTAGGTGGATCGATAGTGCTGTTGTGTATGGTTGGGTCTATACTATTGTACGTGTGTGGATGGGTGGGTGGGTCTATACTGTTGTATGTGTATATGTGAGTGGTAGGTCTGTAGCACTGTAGTGTATGGATGGATGGGTAGGTCTATAGCGCTGTACTGTATGGGTTGGTGGTCTATAGCACTGTACGTATATGGGTGGACAGGTGGGTCTATACCATTGTGTTGTTTTACAGTGAGGCCGACAACACCGTACATGTATGGGTGGAAGGGTTATATTTAGTAGTAACAACAATAGATTGGTGGGAGGAACCATTTATACAAATGAGCAGATTTGCACTCTCAGTCCTAACGTAACCCAACAATAAACACAAAAATATGATCCCCCCCCCATTATAATAAGACTAATGTTCTAGAAAGAGTGCAGATCTTGAATAACTCACCATAAATACATTCAGTTCCATAAAGATTTATTAGTATACATGGTTAATTTTATATGTACATTGCAACCCACCCTCACACAATTAACAGCTAGGCCCACCAAAGGTGAGCGCGATGGCACTGGACTCAGGAGGACACAGAACAAAAAACCACAAGAATAGTCAAAATGTAGCTTTATTTTTTTAAAGGAAAGTAATTAGATTTTTGTTTTATTTTGTTTAATTTTTTTGGCAAGAAGCAAAAATAATTAAAATAAGAATTAATCGGCTGCCCGTTTCAGGGTAAACCAAATTTGAGCTTAATCAAAAAAATAAATATAAATGTTTAAACAAATTACAAATAGACTATAAAAATAGATAACAACAATAAATAAGCCCTAATAAAGTATAAAGATCACCATGAATAATATATAGCAATAATAAATAAATAACAAAATACATCAACAAATAGACAAGAAAACACAGCAACAAGAAATAATACTTAATACCAAATAATTCAAGAATCAAGAAACTTTATTACCATTGGTTATATTACATGAAATAGGCAACGTCAATGAGTATACAAGTCTATGATACAAAATGATTAAATCTAAGCATAATTCCATAGATTAAAAAAAAAAAAACAGAACAAAAATATTACAAATTATCCTACTGTAGAGAGGATATATTAAGGGCTACAGATTATCCAAAGAGTGTTCCAAAAATTCATGTATACTCTAGAAAGGGTTTTCAACGAGCCAGCTATTTAATTTAGATTTAAATTGTTTGAGTGGCAAATTTACTAAATAATCTGGTAGCTTATTAAAAAAAACGAATAGTGTTTACCTTATGAGAATTACCTGTCAAAGCCAATCTATGTTGTGGGACATCAATTTTGTTCCTCTGGTGTTGTATTTGTGTGTATCTTGTCTAGTGTTAAAAAGGTGTAGATTAAATGTGGAATATATATAGGTTTATGATAGTCATTATTTTCATTTCACTGAACAATGGACGGCAGTGCTCCGTTGGTGCCATCCCGCACATGATTCGAATTACCTTTTTTGGGTGAGTAATATTTTGCTTGTGTGTGGAGAATGGCTCCAGAGAATCAAGCCATATGCTATATGCGATTGGAAGAGACCAAAATATGTCATCCTTAAATAATCAAGGGACAAATTTTTTTTTAATTTCCAGAATAAATATGAGACTCTACTAATTTTTTGTGTAATGTTATTTATATGCTCTGCCCAGTTCAGTTTTTTATTTATCAGAAAACCTAGTAATTTTACTGATTGATCATTTGAGTTTTGAGAAAGACTTAAAAGAATGCGTTGGGTTTTTTCAATATTGCAAGGCAATTAGTAGCAAACCAGTTTAGGGATATCATTTCAGCATTTTGCATCTTTAAATCCAGTGTGATGGGACTTCTGTCAGACATCATAAGAGTTGTATCATCAGCATAGACCATCAGAAGCATCATCAGCATAGATCCCACATTGCCAGAAAGAGAAAGATCATTGATATAAACTATGAAAATGAATGGTCCAAGTACTGAACCCTGGGGGACACCCACGGATGCACGACCAACCGAGGACAATTTACCCTTGACCGTCACATATTGAGTTCTATTGGATAGTAAAGATTCTAAAACTTTAATTGAATGATGGGTGATACCATAGTATTTTAGTTTGCCTAAAAGTTTGTCAAAAGGTACACAATCAAAGGCCTTGCTTAGATCAAACAGTGTGAGTGCCAATGATTCATTACTTTCAAAAGATAACAAGGCTTTATCAATTACTCTCATGACTGCAGTGGTGGTGGACCTTTGTTCTCTAAAGCCAAACTGATGATCAACAAGTAAATTTAAAGAATTGAAATGTTTACTAATTTGTTGATAGATGAGTGATTCAAATATTTTGGAAAAAACCGAAACTATGGATATGGGACGGTAATTTTGAGACAATTGTTTGTCTCCTTTCTTAAAAACAGGAATAACTTTACTTACTTGTAGCAGATCAGAAAAATATCCCACCTTAAGACATTCAGTAAATATAATAGCAAGTGAGTTGGAAATCATATGTATAATTTTTTAAATAATAAAATTAGAAAACCAATAAAAATCCATAGTTTTAGAGTTTGAGAATTTAGCTACAACTGTAAGTACCTGTTCCGGGCTGATAGCGTCCCATTGAAAGGGTGGAGCCCCAGGTTTCACACCAGCTATACAATCAGCTTGAGTAGCCGGTGTAGGGATTCCTCTCTTTAACTCCTGAGCACAGTTCAGAAAATAAGAATTTAATTGCTCAGGATCAATTCTGATTTCATTAGTGCGAAAAGGTGTATGTTCTTGCGTTATTATGTCCCATGCAGCCTTGCACTTATTAGATGAATTTTCTATAAACTCTTCACATGCCTTTCTTTTAGCTTTCTCTAATTCACTTCTATACAACTTCTTATAATGAATATACAACCTATAAGCTGCATTACAATCAGTAGAGCCTTTCCTTGATAAATTTTTGTAGATGTCATAATAACCTAACATTTTGTTTTTTAGTGCTAAGACCAGAGTTGTATACCAGTTTACCTTATTTTTGACATTTTTAAAAGTCACAGGTTTTCTTAGAGAACAATAATGCCATAGATTAACAATATTTTTAAAATAAGTATCAAATAAAGTTTTTACATCACCCATTCCATTAAGGTAGTCCTCAATAGCACTACACTTTTCTGTTTTGAGTAATTCTATAAATTTATCTATCTGCTTATCACTCTGTGTTATAATTAATGTACCTGCATTTTTCGTACTCGCTATTTCTTTGTGCTTCTTATTATCAATTAAATATTTAAAAACTAGAGGATCATGGTCAGCAAAAAGGCCGCCAATTTTATGAATTTGATAATAGTCTGTGGGGAAATTCACAATTACATTATCAAGACAAGAACTCAAGCGAGTAGGTAAATGTTTTGTATGAGTTAGATTCAATGATCTCAGATTAATAATTACAACAAACAAAAATATAGAAAGGCAGCATTACTATTCGGGGCCTCAGGAACGCAAAAGTAATTTTCAGGTTAGGCCAATTTGGAAAAGTTTTTAAAAAATTAAACAAAAGATTTTAAATAATAATTACACGGCATCCAGTGGGCAAAACTAGGCAGTTCCTAATGAAAATGGGAAGTTTAAAAAGTAGGTCACCGAGAACTCCGTTCACAAGAAAAGATCTTATCACCGACAAAAAAAAATTTAATTAAAAAAATGTAAAAAATAAAACCTAATGGTACTCTCTTTTATAGCCCAGAAAACCCTTAAAACTAATGAAAATGGGAAGTTTAAAAAGTAGGTCACCGAGAACTCCGTTCACAAGAAAAGATCTTATCACTGACAAAAAAAAATTGAATTAAAAAATGTAAAAAATAAAACCTAATGGTACTCTCTTTTATAGCCCAGAAAACCCTTAAAACACTAAGTCCCCACAAAAGAACAGTCCCACCCACAAATAAAGACAAAATCTCACTGAAGCACTTCACGACAAGTTTTTTGTTTTTACATTCTGTTTGTTTTTGTTTTCCTTTTCTTTTTTAAACCGAAAATCACGATGAGTGGCCGGGAAGGTGAATAAAAATAATGAAACCTTTTCACCTGCATGCTGAAGTCATCTGCCTGGAGAAACAGTCAAACAGCGCAGCAAGGAAGGGAGGAATAGGTGGCTGCTCCCTCTGGGCCGCAAAGAAGGCCAAAAAGATGGCCCAGCCCATAAGTTCTTCTCTACGTCTCCAGGCGACATCAAGTTGGAAGGCAATGCAGGTGGGGGTCCATCTCCCCTCCTTGACCCTGGAGCCAAAAGCCAAAGAACTAGCCAACCATGCTAACGAAGACAAACGGCAGCAGTCCAATGACGGCTAACAAGACAGAACCAACACGAACAAAAAACAAGGAACAACGAAAAGAAACACAAACTAAAACAAACAACGAGTAAGGTGACTATTCGAAACAACTTGACTCTGTGCTACGGCATAACATTATAGAACCTTTTTGTCATCTTAGATAGGGCATCTAAACCCACCGTTTGAAAGGTCTCTACTCAACATAGATCTTGACAGGCCCATCCAGTGTACACAAGATTCTAAATGGGGTAACATAATGGGCTGAACATCATACAGCGATTCATGATAGACCCATTCACATTTCCATCTTATTTACGATAAGCATGTCTAAGCTTTTGAATTTATAAATTATTCTTAATCACCCATACACGTACAGTGGTAATGACCTACCCACCCATCTATACACATACAGTGATATTGACCTACCAATCCATACACATACTGTGGTATTGACAAACCCACTCATCTATACATATAGTGAGTGAGTGGTATTGAATGTTCATATGTATAGATCCTGTCGAAATTTGTTTGTCTATAAGTTTAGTAGTGGGCTCCTAAGAATATTCTGGTGTTTTTGTTCACAGTAATAAAAAGTGACATAATTAATGGACTAAGTATTTCCTTACCAAGGAATATTAATTTTTGATCAAATATATGTATAATTTGTAATGTATGTGACACTTTTTAAAGTATTTTATAAAATTGTTGTATAACATGTCTGTAGGAGGAAAATAGTTCACATGTGGCCCATCTGGATTGTGCAACCCGGCTTTTGGTACCCCATTTAAAACACTTTGTGTGCCTGTTTGGAGGCAGTGCCAGCGTGTGTGAGTCACGAAACCACCTGGGTCTGTCTGCATGCCTCATTCAGAGCAAGTCACCTCTAACCAAGCCTCAAAACGTCCTGCCTTACCTCTCCTCTGTGCTCACAGACCGAAGGTTCACTGGACACATGTTCCTTGTCAGTGAGTCTGAGGCTACTTCCAGATCTAAGGGTGAGAGCGGAGATTCGTAATTCACCTTATGAGTTGGTCACTGGTATTAATTTAGTTTTTTGAGTTAAGTTTTGAACATTTTCTAATTTAGTTTCATGACTTGACTTCATGAATAAATTGTTGGTATGGAACAGTATGCCTATTTACTGATGTAAGAGTGGCAATGATTTAGTTTGAACATTTTATGCCTTAGATTGAACGATCTCTGTCATTTTTTGAACTGTGTTGGTAGTTACTTTATATTGCCTGTAATTGTTATGAGGGTTGTTCATAAATTAAGGTCTCCAGTGCTTTTTCACAAAGTGAACATCATTTTATTGCAAAATCAATTACATACTCTGAAATTTTTGGATTTTGTTTCAACGTAGTTCCCGTCATGATCAATTCACATTCCGAATCGCTATAGAAGCTTTTTCATATCAGCATCATACCACTCTCCTGCCGACTCGTGCGGGAAGGAATCGACTACTGCCTTCAGCTCTTCGCCACTTGAGAATTGTATTCCCCCAAGTGTTGTATGAAGTTGGGGAACAAATAGTAGCCACCGAGGTCCAAATCAGGGCTGTATGGAGGATGGGCAATGATTTTCCACACAAAATTGGTAATAAGATCCATTGTGGTGCGTGTAACGTTGTTGTGGTGCAAACGAACACCCTTTGTCAACAGTTTTATTCCTGAACTGTTTTGTAAAGCCCAACAAAATCATGTCCATTGTAGTCTTAGAAATGTCTGCCGATCCACAAGCAAAAGTTCCTCAACTTTCGTTACTGTCTCGCTCGAAATTGATGACGGCTGAAGCTGGCCTCATCATTCACATTTGTACAGCCCTCTGCAAACTCCCTGCACCATTTAAATACATTTTTTATGTCCGGACTATCTTATCTACAACAAATCTTTCAGGAACAATCTTATACACTTACCTTACTCCTCAATTCTCCTATTAGCGTGGCAGACTTTTTTTTAATGACTGGTTCCTTTTGATCGTGTGTGAGTTTTGACGGTTTGTTTGGCTGCGTAAGATTCATTACGAACTGAAAACATTGTAACGTGCTCCATTTTGTGTTATCACATTTGAAGATTAAAATTTGTTGGATTCATTGGCATCTTTTCATCTTATGATTTTTAAAATTATTTATTTCTATCTAATTATTAGATATTTTATTGTGTTTGTAGTTTTTTTTCCGTTCTATATACATTTTTACTATATTACTCACACTGTTGTTTTATATATTATATTGTTTCTCAAAATTACTTTTACTATTATTTTATAATTTTGTACAAATTTTATAATCATACAACTATGGCATATTTTATGACATATATAATGGTATTAGACGTATTAGTTGTTTTAACCCTTTCGCTTCCGACGTCCGATATATCGGACGTCGTGGTTTTTTCGAAAACTTCCAACGTCCGATATATCGGACGTCCGCGGAAAATTTTTTTTCAGTTACTAAAATTCGTCCGATTATTATGAAACTATAGCAACGTATGCATAAACATACAGGTTACACTAGAAATTAGGTTTTATCGTCTTTTGAATAATAACTTTAATTTTACGCATCTTTGAATTTGAACGTCTGTGACTTACAACTTAGCCTTTAGCATATGTGTCCGTTTGATGTCAGCTGTGTTGCGTATTACTTTTAGTTGTTTTTAGAGTGTTTTATTTATTTCATAATTAGTATTTGCTTCTTTATAGTTTGTTTAGTGTTTATATCGAAGTGTAAATATGAGTAACGGTAGACGAAAACGAGAACGATCGCCCATTAGCGAGAACACTATCTTCCATGAATTGATTACGAATCAGCGTAAAAAAATTCTACAATTCAGACATTTTTAAAGGTAAGACCATACAAATTTGTAAGCATGTTAGCAACAAGATTATCTTTAAAATGTATATCTTGAAAATGTTCTAAGATTTTTTTTGTGCACTGTAGGTTAGTTCAAACTACAAAAATAAAAAAAATTAAAAATTATTTATACATGTATATACATATAAATAAACATTTTTTAACTAATAAATATTACTTTATCAATTATATTTATAGAGAATTTAATGACAAAAAAAACAAAACAAAAATCATTCAATTCCATTCATAAATAAAAAATATATAGCATATTTCTTAAAACAATGCATTTTCACCAAAAAGGACCTTGGAAGTCTTCGCAAATACCACATAACGGACGTCGGAAGCGAAAGGGTTAAGCAGGGTTTGGGTGTTGTTTTGTGCTGTGACGTAAAATAACTGCCAAAATAATATTTTGCAGAATTTTATTCTAGGGTTAAATTTAATAAATATTTAATTAATTAAACTAGAATATGGTGACATGATATGTTCAGAAATTTTTATAAAAATAAAATTTTTTTTATGAAAAGACATCATTTTTATTTATCTTGGTCAATAAGACATTGAGTGAGTCATCGCATGTCCAAATCAAATTGAGTCCTGCCAGGTTACACAAATTAAAAATGAATTAGTAATAATATATATATATATATATATATATATATATATATATATATATATATATATATATGACACATATTGACAGGTTCATTAGCTGACTCTCATTTATCAAAAATATATATTTTTGCAATGTCTATTAAGTCAGAAATTTATTCCAGCCCACCTTAGAAACAATTTATTTTCATTTCAGGTTTAAACGTTTCGCTTGATGAACTACAGAAATACCTACCAAACAGTTTAGAAGCTTTGGCGGCTTTAGGTCAGGACACATCAGATCAGGCAGTTTTCAAAGAGCGTACAACACAGAGTCCGTTATACCACTTTGTCAGGTAAGTAATGTTTATATATCATTCCAAGTAATACAACAGTATGGATGGATGTTGAAGGTTCTTCAGCCATCTGAGCGATAATAAACAGGAAACAGTTATGAAAATATACACCAGACTGTACATGTTTAGACATAAGGCATTTGATTGTTTATTTGAGTATTCAGATGGAAAGTAGGCTTAACCTTCAGCTGTTGGTCTATACTACAGTGTTGTAGCATATATTCATGTATGGGTTAGAGAAAAATATGGTAACGTTTTGATATTTGTTAAGTGAGATGATGCAGACACATGAAATGTTTCACAAAGCTATGTACCAGTGCTACCAATATTTCATTACACTTTTAATTGATTTTTATCATTTAGGGTGTATTCCATCACCCTAAATGTCAGTTGTCAGTTGAAATTCTTCAATAGAAGCATAGGTTTCTGCTATATTGGATTTCATTCTACATATAGCCAATGTTAAATTAAAATAAATATTACAGCTTTAATTATGAATATATAAATATATGTGTGCCTTAAAAAGAAGCCTGCATAACTTCCTAGCAAACAAGCCAGTCTACACCCTACAAGAATTTACAAGCGAATGACAACAGAACTTGAGACCATAGTGGACCGACAACTAAAAAACCACTGTTAACTTCACTTATGTATTTATTAGTTTAAAAAATATGACCCTATCACTGTTCTATATGAATATGTAATAAAGAAAACTGTCTATTGTCTGTCATTTGCTCTTTACATTCGCCCTCTACGATCGGCGTCTTACAAATAAATAATGAAAAATATACAATTTTAAACTTTACCTTTTTTTTTAAGGTAACACAATTTGTCCAGTGCACAATGAGACAGTTTTTTTTAGCAGTTTTGGTTTACTTTTTATGTACCAATAACTAATGTTCTAATTTGATTTTTTTTTTTTTTTTTTTTTTTTTTAATAAAATAAAACAGTTACAAAATTCTGTCTCAAAAGACAATCGTCACACTTGTCCTATAAAACATGCCAAAATTTTAAATACATACATATCTTAAAATATTTAAGCGTGAAGCATTTTCAAGTGATGTTCAACTGCAAAATGCAGATGTCAGCTACTGATAATTGGCAGATGTCAGCTACTGATAATTGGCAGATGTCAGCTACTGATAATTGGCGTTACCTGGTAGTCAAGCAGGGAAGGAGAGACAATTGGTATGACTTTTCATTTCAAATCACACAATGGTTTGAGGACGGACGTACAAAGGACAACCAGTCTTCTGATAGTTGACCAAGTTAGGAGTAATTTCAAATTCAACACCTGGTAGAGGGCCGGAAGCTAGACTGTGACAAAATTATTCACTGGAGAAGACTGTTGTTTAAGTTGATTAGTTTTTTCTTTGATCATTTATATTTTAAAAAGTGAAGTAATTATTTATTGAAGTTTGTATACTTATGATAATGTTGTACTGAATAGACACCAGCTGTTGCCTGTGTTTTTAATACCTGGCGTATCCTCCAAGAGCCTGTCCTCTCTAATCAAGCACCTCATGCACCCGGCCTTCTGCCCTAGTAGGCCGCCTGGTGATATCTCCGTTCATAGCAGTGCACAATATCTTCTCCAGGTCAGTAACTTTTACTTAGTTGATTATCCTTGTTGGAATAGAACAATTACATCAATAAAGAAGTTGAAGTTAGATTTTATAAAAATTGGAAGGTAAATTGTGAGCTAAAAAGTATGTTCACTAAATTCAAAATTCTTTATTGTCTTTGGAAAATAAATGCATTGACAAAGTCACAAGACAGGGTAGAACCCTTTAGTCTAAAAGTTAAGTCGACGATACAAAATAATACAATAGATATCATCCTAGATAAAGTTGCAATTACTAACATTTGCTAGAATTAAAATGAAAAGTACTTATGACAAAAAATAAAATAAAACACAATAACAAAATATACTTACAGATATAATAAATTAATACAATTCTAAATGTGCAACGTTACTCTAAAAAAAATTACGCATCACAAAATAGACAACCTTATAGAACAAAGGATTATCAGATCATGAAGCGCAATTCATAGTAATGAAAACAAAAACACAAAACAAACTACCGGTAAATAACTCAGTTCTCAAAAGTAAAACCCGTTCATTTTCAAAAATTAAAATTGACAAATTCATCAACTTTTTAGAAAATGAAGATTGGACAAGCTTAACAAATGTCTCATTAACTAATATCAATGATATTTATAAAAAATTTCTTAGTACAGTATTATTCCATTTGAAAGGGCATTTCCTTTAACCTCAGTTAAACAGAGGAAAACCAGCAAATAAAGGATGGGTAACTAATGGAATCCGGATTTCAAGTGAAAAAAAGACAGCTGCATGAGCTCGCTTAGCATTCTAAAGACCCCCTGTTTCTTAACTACATATTACAATATAAGAAGGTTTTAAAAAAAATGCATTATTGCTGCAAAAATAAGATATAATAGTGATTTTATTAAAAAATCCAGCAATACAATCAAAGCATCTTGGGATGTGTTTAAAAGAGAGTCTGGACAAACCAAGTCATTAAATGGTATTGAATTGATAGTACATGATTCAGTAAACTATAAGAACCCACAATTGGGCCTCCTTCTTTAACGGTTTCTTCGTACAGACATGTGATCGATTAAATCTTAATCAAAATATATGTTCTACAGTAAACCATCTAGCTAAAATGCCTGTTAACCCTGCTATTTTCTCTGATTTTCAGCCTGTTACAATTAAACAAATAAAAGAAATAATTAGTTCTTTGAGTTCAAAGAAATCATGTGGCTGAGATGAGTTTCCTGTGTCTCTGCTTAAAAAATGTTCTGTATATTTGGCAAGTCCATTAACATTTATAGTTAACTTAGCCTTACATCAGGGAATTTTCCCTGATCTTTTAAAGCATGCTGAAATCAAACCATTATTTAAAACAGGTAATAAAACATCACCAGAAAATTATAGACCAGTAGCTCTCTTGCGAACCTTTTCAAAATTATTCGAAAAAGTAATTTACAATCAAATTTCAAGTTACCTAAAAACTAATGATATGTTATATTCTTCTCAATATGGGTTCAGGAAGGGCAAATGTACTGGAGCTGCAATATTTGATTTTATAGAGAAAGTATCAATAGCCGTGGATAGGTCACAATATGCAATTGGAGCCTTCTGCGACCTATCAAAAGCATTCGATAGTGTCAATCATTCAATATTATTAAAAAAACTGTCTTAATACGGGTTTTAAGGTAAAGCGTTTAATTTATTATCATTTTACTTATATAACAGAAAACAAAGAGTAAAACTTGATAAATTTGCTAAAAGTCATTTCTGCAACTGCAGTCTGGAGTACCTCAGGGGTCTGTCCTGAGACCCCTGCTCTTCCTAATTTATATCAATGATCTTCACATATCTGTTGAAAATTCTAAACTCGTCTTATACGCTGATGACACATCATTGGTAATAACAAGTAAGGAAAAAGACATCTTACTATCTAATTTGGATGAAAGTATGCTCAAAATGATAAAATGGTTTGATGACAATGGCTTAAAATTAAACCCAGAAAAAAACCAAAATTATCAACTTCCATTGCAACTACAAAAAGTCCTCTTTCTTTAATAACTCTTACTTGCCAGACAC
The DNA here is from genome assembly GCA_035578905.1 of Stictocephala bisonia. Taxonomy (NCBI): domain Eukaryota; kingdom Metazoa; phylum Arthropoda; class Insecta; order Hemiptera; family Membracidae; genus Stictocephala; species Stictocephala bisonia. The sequence goes on from JAQJVL010000046.1 coordinate 1,397,852, forward strand.
ATTGAAATGTGTTGAGTCTTGTGGGTTCTTGGGAGTAAGGCTTGATGGTGGTTTTACCTGGACGGACCATATTAATAATTTGTAATTAAAATTGAACAAGACATATTACGTATTGTTGACCTTGTCCAATTCTGTTGATTTAAAGACTCTGCTTCAGGCTTCAGGTATATTTCGCTTATGTTCATTCCCATTTGAATTATGACATCCTTTTTTGGGGTAATTCTAAATTAAGTGTAAAAGTATTTAAAAAACAAAAACAGATTTTAAGATTAATTATGAAAGTGACAAATAGAGATTCGTGTAGACCTATTTTTAAAATGTTAAATATTCTCCCCATTCCTTGTTTATTTATTCTAGAGTCCCTAACTTTTGTAAAAAATAATTTATCATATTTTCTCTCTCATAATCACCCGCACGAATATAGTACACGTCATTCAGATCTATTACAATATCCTATCCATCGTAAAGCAATTTTTGAAAAAATGCCATTTTACTCATCTATTCATCTTTATAACAAACTACCTATAGTCATATACTCTGAACTGTCGCCAGAAAAATTTAAAACTTTAACTTTTAATTATCTGATTGAGCACTGTTTTTATAATGTACAAGACTACCTGGATGCAGTATGATTTTAACTTTATAATTATTGTACAACTTTATATGATATATGTATATATATTTTTTTTGAGGATAATGAGTTTGAAACCAATGTAGCGTAGTTTTAGTTTAGTCTTAAGTCTTGATTTGTTGACAATTTACCTACCACATTGATATCATTTCATGTAAGTGGTGTATGTAATGTATATGAATAAATAAAAAATAAAAATAAAGGCCGGTAATTAAAATTTATTAGAGTAGTATTTCAAACAGAACTCCTTGGTACGTTATTTTTACTGCCAAATTTCCATATTTTTAAATATATGACAACCTAAAATTATTAATAAAATTTTTTTAGTTTCAGACAGTGACCATTAAGATTTATAAAGACTGACAATAATATGTAATGTATAATAATTAATAATTCAAGTAACAGTTATCTCAATAATTGATCATCAATTTCCCATATTTTATGAAACAAAAATAATCTTATCCCACGCTTATTGACACCCCATATTTTTAAGAAATACACCATGATAGTTAACCTCTCAACTGCTGGAAATTACTGACTATACACAGTGCTACACACGAGTTGAATCGTTCAGTACTCACTATGCAGTGTGCTGATAATGACTGACTGTACACAGTGCTACACACGAGTTGAATCGTTCAGTACTCACTACGCAACGTGCTGATAGTGACTGACTGTACACAGTGCTACACACGAGTTGAATCGTTCAGTACTCACTATGCAGCGTGCTGATAATTACTGACTATACACAGTGCTACACACGAGTTGAATCGTTCAGTACTCACTATGCAGTGTGCTGATAATGACTGACTGTACACAGTGCTACACACGAGTTGAATCGTTCAGTACTCACTACGCAACGTGCTGATAGTGACTGACTGTACACAGTGCTACACACGAGTTGAATCGTTCAGTACTCACTATGCAGCGTGCTGATAATGACTGACTGTACACAGTGCTACACACGAGTTGAATCGTTCAGTACTCACTATGCAGCGTGCTGGTAATGACTAACTGTACACAGTGCTACACACGAGTTGAATCGTTCAGTACTCACTATGCAGCATCTGATAATGACTGACTGTACACAGTGCTACACACGAGTTGAATCGTTCAGTACTCACTATGCAGCGTGCTGATAATGACTGACTATACACAGTGCTACACACGAGTTGAATCGTTCAGTACTCACTATGCAGCGTGCTGATAATGACTGAAGTCGGTATTGATTATTTCTTTACAATTAAATGTAAGTGAGTATAGACATATTCTTGTGACATCTGTGAGAGATTTGGTGAACTACTAGGCTTGTTTATTGTATCAACAAACTGTTTCTTGTGACATCTGTGAGAGATTTGGTGAACTACTAGGCTTGTTTATTGTATCAACAAAATGTTTTCATTTCATTTAGTAATAGACAATATATTTTTCAAAACAGATGATTTGAGTGATTTATTTTCTGAACACAGTGTCGGCACTGGTGGCGCAGTGCTGTAACCCAGCTACTTGGGGACAAAGTGTTTGGGAGATTGTAAGCGTTTGTTTCCATGCTCGGTTCTCTTAATACGGACACGGCATCCACTTAATGGTTGCCATCAACGTAGACACTACTAGAGAAGTCTGGAGTGTCCGTGTTGAATGGTAGTCAAGGTTCAGATGTTGAGTAGTGGAGAGAACTGAGTGTCAGACTTGTCAGTTAGCTGAAAATCAGACCAACACTACGTGGTTGGGATTCCATGTAAAGCTGTAGGTCCCATAGTTACCCTGGCTATTGGGCTATTAATAAATAGTCCTTTCTGAGCTAAGTCGAACTCAGATAGTAACAATGACTACACTCGTTCATCTACACTCATCACACTCATTCACTCCTAATATTCGCCCATATCTCTACGATCGGCGTCTTAGAGATGAATAATAATAATAATAATAATAATAATAATAATAATAATAATAATAATAAATAATAATAATCCTATCAGAATAAAAAAAGTGATAATGAAAGCACTAGTGAGAGTAGTGATCCACAACATCCTCCGTCCAAACAACAATACAAACAAGCAAAAAGTCGGGCTAGGTTACAAATGAAGAAGGTTGATAAGTAATTTATATCTGGACTAATGACCCTTTTGATCCAGTTGTATATAATTTTGACTCATCAAATAGGGAAATATAACTGTTTTAGTGATTTTTTTGTAAAAGTTACAGTGTAGCTGAAAAGAACCGAGCAGTTGAGAGGCTAATAATTGTGTGTGTGGTATGTCTTAGTATTCTTCATTCAATATTATAAAATGTATAAATGTTTTTTTTAATATTGATAAAAACAGTGCATCTGATATCTGTTTTTATATTTTCAGCAAATCACAAGAATACAAAGACAAGGCCCATACAACTTGGTGGCTGAGTCCTGGAGTGGAGTTATAGCTCTTCAGTTGGCAATTCTGTTAGAGGACCTCGGACACCAGGTGGAGTTGTTTCTGCTGGACGCAGCACCCGGAACTGTTCAGTTTTGGGTACAAGCTTTCTGCGTGTCTGAAGAGTTCTCTAATGTTAAATTCCTAACTTTTATGCTCAAACTACAAGCCAAAGTTAGTATTATAAACTTTTATATTTGAAAATTCTCATTTTTCTACCATTCATATGGTAGAACTGAAGAACTACTATAAAATTTTTCATAGTCTAAACGTATCCTTAAAAGTTTACATAAGAAGTTATAGATTAGTTCTTTAAAATAATAATTCTGTAAAAGGTAAAATAATAATAACTCTATTCTTTAACTGAAAACTAACAACATTGATCTTAACAAGTACCTATTAAAAACATGTGGTTTAGTAAAACTACTGAGGTAAGTTAGTTGGTAATTCATATTACTTCATGTTTCTCCTCATACCATGATATTGTCCTCCTGTCAACACTATTTTAGTATTTTCTTTAATCTATTTCTAAAATACAGTAAAACCTCACTATCTAAACACTTTGTGGACCCAAAGGTTGTCGAGTTATCCAGAACATTGATAATTTTTAATGGGTTTTATTGAATGAACACATGATAGACTTGAGTTACGTCATAAATTAATTTCTTTCAGGTATATAGTTATTGTATCTGTACAGATAATATCTGATATCCAATAACTACAGTAGGAGCGGCCGTAACTAAGGGGCTAAGGCCGCTTAGTCCCTCAGTCGGTCTAGGTTCAATTCCCGATGACCCTAACCCTAGATCCAGGATCATGGTTTGGAACGTATACCGGGATGCCGTTTTGCCGCACGCTGTAAGCATTTTTGTAAATTCGAAAAAAAAATAGTAAATGAAGCCAAAAATTATAAAGTAGCATATCGTTTTCCTTCTCATGAATCATACTTTCAGATAAAATTATTGTAGTTGGGGTAACAACATTGTAAGAAGTTGATATGTTGAGTAGAGTGAAAAATTTCAATTGATGCGCATCATGTAACTTGCAACCCTTTAGGTGATATATAAAAAATGTTAAGGAAAAATTCCAAGACATCCAAAATGTCATATTGTATCATTGAATCCTGATAATGTGACTTCCTTTTATAAAACTCCAAATTATTATTTTCTATTTTTAATTCATTGCGTCTTCTTGAATTATAATTATGGAATTCTCCCAATAACCTTAATTTTGAGAAATTCATCTTAACTGTTTAAACTGTTTCCAGAATGTTGGCATTAACCTACCTGCCCACCCTTACACGTACGTTGGCATTAGAGCTACGTTGGCACCATATGTCAATACCTTTATACGTGTATGTATATACACAGGTTGTCGTTGAACTCTGTGAGGATCTTTTTAGGTATTGATTTTGCTGTCTTCAAACAACGTTTTTTTTATTCTTCCTAATCAGCTTATAACATTTCTTAGGCACATTAAACAGTGTTTTTATTAAATATATCAGTATTAATCAAATAACACTGGTGCTTAACAATGGAGGTTATTGGTTAATGCATTAAAAATATGCTCCAATTAAACTTAGAAAAAGTTCAAAAATTAACCTAGTTTAATTTTATATTTAATTTACAATTTAAAACTCTATTTATAGTAGCTCAGTGTAGCATTATCACGTAAAAATATAAAAAAACTATTGTGTGTGTTATCTAGCACACACAGTAGTTGTACACAACGGGAGCCTGCCTGCAGTGTGGGGTCCAGACTGATCTGAAAACAAAAGGGCTGGTGAAACTGACTTCTAAAAAGGTTATTAATTTGTATTGGCAAAGGAGAGACTAATCTCCTTTTTAACCCTAATCTGTTTCCCAGTTTGACTGTTGATTTGTGTGGGGAACTTATTTAGACAAGTCTAAATATATACTATTGCTAATGAAAGTATGGTAGTTGTTAAATAGTACCCACTAATCATATTTCCAATAAAAAAAATATATATAATATTTTGGGATTAATTTTTTGAAAAAAAATAAAGTGGAAATATTCGTAGTACTAAAGTGTTATATATGCTATAAACACACGTGAAAGTAATAAAATTATAACAAAATATTCGTTTTGTAGGGAATCATATTTAGTATAGAAAATAAAAGTGTTTCGTACCTTGAAATAATTGTAAATTTGTTATAAAATTTATGTTTGAGATATAGGGTTGCAAGGTACAGTTTTACAAAGCACATAACATTCCCTGTCCATCTGTAATGGAACGGTCCGTATCCGGCAAGATCTCTAAGAGGCAGTCTCTGTCAAATTCCTCCTAGCCTAGCTCTTGCGCCTGCCAGCGGGAGATTTGAATCGGTACTTGTGCACTGCATTCTTATTTTGCGTGGCATTTGTTTATTATTGGAGAGATCAAAATAGAACATTCTGAAATGTAAAGATAATTAAATTCTGCATCGAACAGTACTAATTTATTTCTACTACATTGCTAAAAAACCAACAAAAAAATTCAACAAATCCGAGGGTGTTGAGGGGTGCTGATCCCAAATGAGTATTTAAATTCCTAGCGCCCTAAAAGGGTTAAAAAGTTTTTTCTCCGCTGCTCCTGTGGTTTGGAAGTTATTTAAAGCCATTGGTTCTCAGGTTAAATATTAGAGAAGGCTACTTAGTCTTTAACTTTACAGTACAGCTAAATGTGCTACAGATTTTTTCAATTGAAATTTGTATTTCCTAAATCAGCACCTGGCTGCTTTGTCACTGACTTGCCAGAGGAATAAAATATCCATTGCAGACAATCCTTGTTGTTGCAAATTACGCAATGTTCCTTTAATGTGTTTAATAGATAAAGCCTTGTGTATTCCTAAAAGTTGATATACACAAAATCTACAATGAGCTGGACTTTCTCGCCTTCAGCTTTTGACTGTCGAGTTATCGGTTGTTTAGTTAGTGAGGTTTAACTCTACCATTCTTCTGTTTACTCTTTTGTTTTTAACTCAAAAAAATTATGACTGAGTTTGGTTTAATTTATCCACTATAACACCTTCGTCTCATGTTTTGGTCACAGTGTCTTGTACACATACTTTTTCACTTGCAGCAAATATGTGCTTATGCTGGCTTGCACTTCTGTTGGGGTAAGCTTGATTTGCTCTGACACCATCATTTTTAATACACTTTCAAGAACAATTTGGCTTTGACAAACCATTTTTGTACTATAAACTTTCCCTTTATATATCTGCAGCTAAGCAGTTGAGAGTCCCTGTCCAAACACATATAATTAATTTGAGTTTGTCTTCAGAAACCTTTCCAGACAAACTAAAGTTAAGTGTAGCTATACCATTATTCATAAAAGATATGTCACCAAATTTGGATAACCTTAGACCCATTAGTTTACTTTCCGTGTTTTCGAAGATTTTTGAAAAAATTATAAAATGTAGGCTAAATAAATATCTTGAAAAATATCATTTAATTAATAGTACTCAATACGGCTTTCAAAAAGGGAAGTCTACAGAAGATGCATTGGTTGTCGTTACAAACAACATTTATAGTGGTTTAAATAGTGGAAACAAAGCAACAGGTATATTTATTTAATTTAAAAAAGCTTTTGACCCAATATATCATGAAACTATGTTCATTAAACTATCAAATATAGGAATTAGGGGTATAGCGCTAAAGTGGTTCGAAAGTTTTTTTTATCAGGTAAATATCAACAAGCTCAAATTGGTAACCATGTTAATTCAGAACCCCAGGTTTGTTCAGGGGTCCACAAGGATTGGTAATATCCCCTACATTATTTTTAATTTTTTATTAATGATTTGCTAAATGAAGATTTTATTGGTGAAATATTGGGCGTTTTCAGATGTTATACACATAAAGAGGAAAAAATTCTTTTTGATAATACAAACGGTGCTCTGTAACTTATACGAAATTGGAACAGAAAATAGAATGGAGGTTAACATAAATAAAACAAAGTATATAAATTTTGGCCACAACAGTTTAATTTTGTAAACACTCGTAAATATCATTTTGTCCATAAGTGATCTATTATTGCCCATCTATAGAAAAGTTACCAAATTTAAATATCTGGGAGTAATTTTAACAAAAAATTGAACTGTGGAGAGGCACATTGCTGAGCTCCACAACAAGTTGCGACACTCCATACAAGCGTTTTATTTTCTTAAAAACCTCTGTAATCTGTCTCTTTTATTTTTATAAGAGTGCTATACTTGGCTCTGGTTGAATCTAGGCTTCGTTATGGCATTGTGTGTTATGGAAGCACTTTTAAATATTTAATAGACAAGTTAAAATTAATTTTAGTCACGCAAAATTATTTTTTACACATCATTTAAAGACAAAACCTCCATGACAGGTTTTTTCCATTATATCTTGATTTGAAAGTTTTGCCAATACAACACCTTTTTGTTTTTAAAGTATTACGAATTTTGAACATGATTTTTTTACAATTAATCAGTTTTCAAGTAAGTTTTGTAAGCCAGCAATATGTACTTCTTTTGACTTTTTATTTGTTTCAGTAGCAGTTAGGTAAAAGCAGGCCTTTTCAGTAAACTGTTAAATATCTCTACTAGGTTACTTTCTAAGTTTAATAAACTTGGCTTGTTGAATTCCATTACTATAAACTTAAGCAAATAAAACACTAAAAAAACCAACTGTCGAGTTCAATTATTAGGCTGAATTATTATTGTCTAGTTCTTTGAAATAATAATGCTATGACACGTAAAATAGCTGTCATTATTAATTTAATAACAGAAATAAACTGAAAACTATCAACAATAATTTTAACAACTATTAATTGAAAACGTGTAGTTTTGTGAAACAACTGATGTATGTTAGTAGTTCATATTACATCAGTAACGTCTTAAGTCTAAACAATTCAGTTAGTCCTCGTAATAATATAGAAAATAATGAATTAAATTATCTTTTAATTTAAACTTTTGTATTAATATTTTGTATTAAAATATGGGTTGTTTTGGAGTTACCATAGATCAATCTCTCACTTTCAAAAGTCATGCTGAGGAATCAGATTGCTAGGGTTAATATTATTCAATATCATGGGGAGCCAACGCACAAGATCTTTGTACAACTGCTCTTTCTCTAGTTTTCTTGGCAGCAAAATATTGCATGCCTGTATGACTGAACAGTACTTGTGCTCAAGAAATCGATATCCAATACTATGAGAGTTGTAAGTGTTTTTAATGGGTGGTAGATTGATCATCACCACCTAATATGTGTGGGTGGATGGGAGGGTTTTTACCAATGTAAATGTATGTATGGGTAATGTTCATAACCAAGTACATATATGGGTGGGTAGGAGAGTCATCACCACTGTAGGTGCATGGGTAGGTGAGAGGGTCATCAACACCATATGTGTATGGGGGGTGGGATGGTCATCACTAACATACATGTATAATTAATTGGGAAGGAGGGTCATCCCCTCAATATGTGTATGTGCCCACACCTCTCCCTTGGCCTCCAGTTCTGTGTAACAAAGCTCCTACGGACATTTAAAGCACAAATTCTTTGTTAAGAGAATAAAAAAAAAAAAAAACTGCAGCTCCCAAACTACCCCTCTCCCAAAGTCCCAAGCTGTAAAGGCAGATTAAGTTTCCTTAAACCACCCTTGTGCGTTGCCTCCCAGGTGATTTCTCAGCAAAGTTCAATTGTCTTTGATCCTGGAGTGTGTTTAAAGGGCAGAATGTGTTTTTGTAAATGAATACAATTGGTAGCTTGGATTTAGAGTATAAATAGTGGTTTGTTTTAAATCGCTTTCACAGTGGCGTTGGCAGATGTAATTATTAAAGGTGTGTTAAGACCAACTGCACCTTTCCTGATAAAGTATCCTATGACAGGTTAAAGGGTAAACTAGGGTCTTAATACTAAGTGGCGTAACTCTGTAAGTTCAATAACAACAGTTAAATAGGCTAAAGATATAAATATAACTTATAGTCTAAGACTGATTCATCATATTTTAGTCTTATTTTAACCCTTTGTGCTCGTAAAAAATTACAACAATTTTCCTTGGCCTTCGTTAGGTGCAATAGGTGTACCATCACCATCTTGCACTAGAAGTCATAATTAATTTACGTATGGGTCCACAACACTAGTTCAGTACAATGGCTTACACTGCTCCTAGTGGCAGCCATTTCCACTCACATGGTACAGCAGGTGTACCAGTGTAGTGGTTGATTTGTTTAGTCTCTGAAAAATACAAACACTAATATTTCAGCTCGGAAAGTTCTGCTCTCAATGGGAGACAAACCACCCTAACAGGGAGAGAAACCATTTAGAGTACCAGAAGTCCAAAGTTGCTTCAGTCTGTATGAAAACAAAAGTGGTCGGTAGTCAAGTGTACAAGCTTTCTTTTAAGTTATTTAAATTACTTTTTTTTTTTTAAAGGAGAGGCCAACCTCCTTCTTAACCTTACTCTGCCCATTCCTCATAGACTATTGATCTGTGCGAGGAACTTAATCATACAGAGTAAGGGGGAGAACCAGTACAGTAGAAGGTGAATATTACTAATAAATCTTGCGGTCTAGGCCGGATTCGAACCAGCGCTATCTCTAACCCAAGCTCAAAGTCCTGACGCCTTAGACCACTCGGCCACCGGCTCGCCCAAAATTGAAACTTATGTGTTTAAATGTAAAAATATGGCTGAATTAAAGTCAGATTACATTAGGAACAAATATTAGACAAACAAATTGACGATAGTGATGATGAGGTGCCAGGAAACAGACCTTGTAAATTTGTCTTTGAAATCAATTGGAAACGTTCCTTTAATATGAATATTATATTTTAATTGCCATTTTATTTTGTATGCTAGTTTCTCTCAATCATTTTTGTATTTTTTTTTTAATTACTTTAAATGTTTTTTTTAATATGATTATTTGTTGGACCATCAGTTGCCATTTCATGTAAATTGTGTCAGATATATTGAATTATTTGTACATAAGAATTGATTTTTGTGTTTAAATTATTGTTCCAAAAAACAAATAATTTTTATATACATCCGATTATACTACTATTATTTTCAAGATGTATATATGGAACGATATGTTTTAACTCAAATTAATCAATTGAATCAAAGAGTACGACATTTATCTATTTAAATGCCAGCTCAAAGGTTAGTGATCTGAAGCACAACAATGCAATCATGAATCCAAGTTATTGGGCATGAGGGGTGTCAGTAAAATACGAGTAGGCAAGTGGTACAACATCTGTCCAGTCCGAGTGCTGGAGGATGATGTGTGCAAAACAAATACGACTTCTACAGCAACATGGCGATGGTACACCATATATACCATCCGAGTGCAAGGGGTTAATAAGACATAAAATTGTTCCTTTTTTTCAATTTTAAGTATACAGTAGAACCTCGATTAACCGGGAGCTCATTAACCGGGGAGCTGATTAACCGTGGTTCGATCCGGTTGATTTTTTTACGAAGAAAAAATGTTTCCAGTTGGATTTAAGTTTTTGTTACAATAATGTTATGTACAGTACGGTACTTCTACTATGGTACGAATATCCAAGCAAAGCAATACCGAACAGTTGCTATGACAACAAGATGCGCTGTTGTCTCTGCGCAGCCTGCAGTGGGTGAGGGAACGAATGACAACAACCTGTTTTCGCGCCATCCATTTTGTGCTGCTATCCGTCTCTCCCTCCACACCCGTCCAATAAATCAGTCAGTGTACGGATGTGTTTAGATTGTTATGCTAATGAGCTGTCGCGTGCGAATTTGATTAGTTTAGTTTGATCCTTTTTATTTACGATCATATTTTTTTACTTTGGGTGTAATTTTGTAAAGTGCGTAAGAATGTCTGGTAACAAGAGGAAACGTGTAGTTTTATCAATTCAACAAAAACTTCAAATTATTGAACATTTGGAAAAGGGGAGGGGTGCGAAAAGTTTGGCCGATGAGTACAATATTGGGGAACAGACTGTTAGGGATTTAAACAAGAAAAAGATGGATTTGTTAAAGTTTGCAAGTGCTGCAGAGTCATCTTCGGGATTAATGAAAAGAAAAACAATGAAAAAAGCCACATTCGAAACTTTAGATAAAGCTATGTTGGAGTGGTTTGCGCAAGAACGTGCTTTAGGTAATCCCGTCAATGGTGTAATTTGTGCTGAAAAGGCCAAGGTTTTTTACGAATCTTTAGGTCTTGAAGAAAAGTTTGACGCGTCTTCTGGGTGGCTCTATCGATTTAAACAAAGGCACGGAATTCGGGAACTACACATTCAAGGGGAAGCATTAAGTGGTGATAAGGACGCGGCCAAGAAGTTTGTCGTCGAGATTAATGAGCTTGTGTCTGCAGAAAACCTTTTGCCTGAACAGATTTTTAATACAAACAAATCTGGCCTCTATTGGAAATGTTTGCCATCGAAAACATTAGCGTTCGTAAAAGAAAAAAATGCGCCTGGCCATAAAGCCAGTAAGGACAGATTAACCATAATGACCTGCTCCAATGCTTCAGGAACGAAAAAACTTAAGCTCGTAGTCATTGGTAAAGCCAAAAAACCTAGATCGTTTAAGGGAACAGAGGCAAAAAATTTGCCAGTCCACTACTTCAACCAGAAAAAGGGCTGGATGAACCAAGTTATTTTTCAGGAATGGTTCTCTAAACATTTTGTTCCCCAAATCCGTGACTACTTAAGGTCACAAAACCTTCCTCAAAAGGCGCTTTTAATCTTGGACAATGCCCCCTCACACCCTAGTGAAACAATCTTAAAATCAGATGACGGAAAAATCGTTGTGAAATATCTCCCTCCCAACGTGACAGCACTGATCCAGCCTATGGACCAAGGTGTCATCGCTGGAATAAAAAAAGTTTACAGAACTTCAGTTTTGAGAAAACTGATTGAGGAAGAGAACGATCTGAAATCATTTTTAAAAAAATTCACCATACTAGACGCTATTTATGAATGTGCATCTGTTTGGGAAAAAGTAAAAAAAAAAACACATTGATTAGATCGTGGAAGAAAATATTTCCCGACATTGATGATAGTGAGGATTTTACGGGGTTTGCTGAAGAAGAAATAACTTCAAATCAATTAGCAAATATGGCGAAGGCAGTGCCAGGTGGCGAAAGCGTGGACACTGAAAACATCGATGAGTGGTTCCAATGTGACAAAGACTTGCCATCGTTTGAGATGTTTAATGACGAAGAGATTGTGAGGCGCGCTATGCGAGAAGTGGAGAGCGAGGAAGAAGGAGATGAGGAGGAGGGCGAGGAAGGGGAAGGGGAAATGCCAGCTGACACCAAGACCCGTATCGCTCACAGCCACGGCGCTGCACTCAATCACTTGGAATGCCTATTAGATTACTTGGAGGGTCAAGACGATTCTGTCTTGAGTGACAAGCTATTGTTACGGAAGCTACGGTCATCGATTGCAAGGAAAGAAAGAGGTGCAAAACGGCAAACAACGATGACCGACTTCTTCAAGCCGTCTGCTAATCAGTAATAACAATGCAGTAACTACAAAAACAGCGTAGTAAATATTTTGTAAATAATTTTCTTTTGACCAATATTTTAGTTTTATATCGAAAAGACATTCATGGATACTCTTTTACAAGCAGGTAAAATGTATTCTACACTTTAATTAGGCCTAGTCTACCTATTAAAACATGATTTCTTGCACTAAATTATGCATTTCAGTTTTTTTTTCTGTTATCAGCGGCTTAACCGTGATTTCATGTATCCGTGGCCCTTCTCCCCACCATTACCCCGGTTAATCGAGGTTCTACTGTAGCTTAATTTTGGAACCAAGTAAACTTGTCAAATGTTCAGTAAATTTCAAACTTAATACTTATTTACTAGATATATATTTGATTGGCTCCCACAGGAAGCACTAATGTGCCACGGTTGTCATCTGGTTTGCCCATTTCTCATTCATTAAATAATTCCTCCAAGGAATAGTAGGGCCTCTTTAGTAGGAATTATTTTAATTTTGTCTTGATGAGGTTTTCATCTTCTTCTTATTTTATTTCGATCTTTATTGAATATTTTTGTATATAGGAATCTTTGACCGGTTTTTTCTAAATTGAATACGATAGTACAGACTCGATAATTTTACTTGCTGAAGGTGTATATTTTTATTCTGGGGAGTGTTGTAACTGTGCACATTTTTATTCTGAGTGAAGACATCTGACTTCCTTTTGACCATCAGAGTAGCCTCATGAATAAGGAGAGTATTCTTACCCTGGACTCAACGAAAAGCCTCTCACAATGGGCCAGGTATGGTGCCTTGCAGATTGTCCTGACAACACGCTTCTTCTGCAGAAGAAGTACACATTGGGCCACATGGCTGCCTCTCTAGAAAACTATTCCTTACGATATAACACTGTGGAAACATCCAAAATACATTTTCATAAGGAAATCTTTGTCAATGAGATTTTGCAGATGTCTCACCTTGTAGCACACAGCTGTAAGTCTCGCTATCATCTTTTCAATGTGCTGTCTACACCTGAGGTCATCGCTGATGTTTATACCTAAATATCTGATAGTATTATTAACACTTACACTTGAGCCTTCAAGACGAAGTAAAGGGGTTTAGTCAGGTTTTTTTCAGTTAAACAGTGCAAGGGTCTTGGTTTTTCTTTTGTTTAGAAGGAGTTTGTTTTCTTTACACCAGCTGCTCATCTCATTAAGTCTCTTTTGCACCTTATTCCTAAATAGTAGTTCATTCTCTTCTTGAATCCAGTGGCTTTACATCATCCACAAACAGCCAGATAGTACGTTAAACTACCAGATATTATGGAACTGTCTAAGGTGTCTACAGTTACAAATTGCAGAAATAAGAAATCATCACAATAAATTGTAAATGACTAATATCGACAGCCAGCACAACATGCTATTTTAAATCTTGTTTATATACAAACCATAACATTTAAAAACATATTAATAAATAATTTCAAATTGAGGATTCAAATCTGTGATAACTGTGTCAATTTTTAACTGATTCTAGTAAAAATTAAATTTTTATGAATTTCATAATTTTAATAATGTGGCTATTTTTTATTTTAGCTAAGAATGTTTATAATATGAAAAAAATGTTATTAACAGATAACAATGTAATCCTTTTCTATTAATCAAACAGAAAACTACCTCAAACATGATCAATAAAAAATAATAATCATGATTATACAGTTTTTGTATTATTATGGTTTAGAGATATCGTGTGAGTGAAGAAGAGAGTTCTTGTTTGTTACTATAACAATAACAGAGAGTTAACAAAACTGTCAATTTAAACTGTTGACAGGTTTGTCTAAATATTTTTAACAAGATAGCTTTATCTCATGAAATTGGCTTTAAAACACCTACTTTATTAAAATGGTAATTTAAATCCTTTTTATACCAACCTATGAACAAAAGGTAAGCTAGAAATACAAGGCTATTTTTTGCAGACCTTCAGAGAAATGGCTATATTTTAGTAACCATAATTCATATCTTCTTGAAAATTTTTGTTATTTGATAGACTATAAAATCGCTTTTAGCTAAAAATATCTATAGGTAAATAATATACCCTTCTTAAAACTTGTGAGTAAATTTTTGAAAAACAAATTTCTAACCAACCCTCTCTAAACAATGTAAAAAAAGTACCGATAGGTAAACCTATGTAATTTTTTATAGGGAATATGTTTCTAAACAACTAAAAATGTTTCATTCCGGAGAAAATTTGCAGTTGGGATTAATTGACATTTATTCGTAGTTGAAGCAAACCCCTAAAAACTGCAATTTTCAAGCGATGTTGGTATTGTCATGCTAAATATGTGGGAAATAACAGAACCTTGTTACAAATACAAACAGAATACACATAAGACTATACTATATAAACAATCAAATACGCAGACTAATTACAAAAACAACACAATTTAATGTATGACGTAAACAGCTGTTGTCTATACATAGTGGTATAAATAGTGATGCACAAAGCAGGATTAGCAGATAGAATATAAGAAAATTGTGCAACATATTATTATGAAATCTGCTTCAGTATATTTCTTTACCTTGGTTATTTATCTAGGTTATTTCACAAAAGTTCTATTTAAATATGTCATAAGAAGAAAATTAAAAAAAATGATTGCATAACTTCCAATATATTCTTGGACATAACAATAAAATATCCTCTTCTGGTTATCAATATAAAATATCCCAATGTGAGTTTTGTAATCATCTTTATTTTTCAGCAAAATACAATAGTTTTTTATCAACCTCAGGAATGTGGTATATATGAATAATATATAGTACAATTTGTGTTTTACAGGTGGTAAAGGAGTTAAGTCAGTTAAATAAATGGGAAGACCAACTCCAGTTCGCCCTTCAGAATGTAGAAGAAGTTTCAAAAACATCATTACAATGTATATGGGAGGCTCTAACGTTTCTTCGAAATCATCTGCTGTCCATCCTTCAAATGAAACTCTCAAATCAGATGTTCACTGGGACAGTTCATTTGTTCCAAACTAGATCTACGTCAGATTACTGTGGTTTGAAAGAGGTCAGTTTCCCTTGAAGTTCAAATTTAAGAACTAACATATCTTTACGATAATTTATATTGCTGCAAAGGACCTTTAAAATTTATTGAAAAAGTCCTAGTATTTATTAAAAAAGACAACTTTAATGATTTTATTTATTTACACTGTTTAAATTTAAGAAAAAATAATTTTGTCTCACTGTCACTAAATCATTACTTATTAATTGGTCCATTCCAAAGAAGTTAGGTAAATAACTAATAAAGAATTTATTTATATTTATAACTAATAGCTACAATCAATAAAAATTACTAGAAATTGCACAGTTTGTCAAATGTTCTTTTTATATTCTAGTTCATCAGATTATTAATATTGCATATAAAGCAAACATTTTTCCTCCAGATAAATATGTGATAAATATTCTATTATGTTTGTTTTTTCTAAGATTTAGCTATGTTACAATTTTACTTATAGCAATGTTTGAAGAAAGTACTTTGCTGATAGTACTTATCAAGCACACAATGCACATACGAATAAAATACACAATGAAAACACACTTTGTATGATAATAAGGTAAGTGAAGGTCCTTATGGCCTTAACCTCTGACAGTCCAGATTCACTTTCACTGAAGCGTTGAATTAATTTACGAACTCAGTGCAATAAATAATCTGATTCAGCACAATGATTGCTTCGAAACAGTAATTACAGTACATTTTCATTGATATTATAAGTTTTAGATTTTGTTGTTGTTGTTTTAGCTTTAACTTCACTCACCAGTTCATATGGGCCTGCAGGCCTGTGCGTGAACTTTATTCAACAAGTGAAGTATCAGCTGTTGGCTCAGTGGGGATTCGAACCTTGGATCTTGCCCTCCGCAGTCCAAAGCCTAAACCACTGAGCCACCATTCCGGCAAAACCATTCATTTCTCCCTTTCACAACGAATGTCAGTCTATGCCCTCCATTTTGTTGATTTCATTGGTAAACATGGAAGTGTTACAAATATTATGATCGATTTATTCCTCTTTTCAAACACATATTTGAAAAAGGCTTAATTCCTAATACCAAAACTAGTTAAACATATAACCTACAAAACCAAAGCAGAGAAGTTAGTAAAAGGCTGCGGATCTATGTTACGTTATCTAAGACACAATTCTGTGGTGTAATTTGGAGCTCCAATTGTCCTTATATAAATTTTTTCGTATAGAGTTCCTGATAAAAAACTATATTCTCCTAAATATATTTAGTATGAATTGTGTTCAGTAAAGAGTTTTATCTTTTAAATATTTAGACTCCAATATCTTTAACCCTTTGTGCTCGAATGGCCAGTAGTACTGGCCATGCAAAGTTTTAGACGGCTTGTTATTAGTCTCGTCATTGTTTGTTCTCGTTGCTCGAATGGCCAGCTGTACTGGCCGTGCTAGTTCCACTTCCAGCTAGCGGCCATGTTTGCTTATACTTCTCAGCCAGCGCGTAATTCTTTTTAAATAGTCTTTGTATTTTTGACATGGGTATTTAAAAATGATGTAAAAACCATTAATAGATAATTATAGAAAAACTTTAATGGAACTAACTTATTCTAAGATAAACAAACTGTTTGATAATGTTAGTTTTAAACATACATTTGTAAATCGAATAATTAACATAAATTATTGAAATTACAACTTGATTTTAACATATGACATAGTCATGAAACATTTTGCAAAATCTTTAGTGTTTGGATTTTTTTGCAGAATGGTATTGTTCAAAACACAATATTTACAAATAATAATTCACAGCTGAATATCATCAAACAGTATCACAAGTCAAATGTAAACACAACAAGTAGTTATGGGCGACGGTGACTGTCTGACTGAGATGCTAAACGTCAGCTGTCAGGATCTACTGAACAATAAATGTAATTGGCGGGAAACCAATGTCAACAGACGTCATATTTAGTTTACGAGTTCCTTGATAGGTTACAGCACTCACCGGACATATACGTATAAAATAAAATAATAAAAATAAAATGTTTGCATAGTGTCCAGTAGTACTGGCCATACGAGCAATAGTCGTATTCTATACTGACCAGTACAGGTGGACATTCGAGCAATCAGGACATCGCGTTAACAAATAGACCGGGCTGACGCGGAAATGTCTGCGGCCAGTACAGCTGGCCATTCGAGCAACGAGGACAAACTACAAATATTGCTTTCGGGTCCATAGGGTTAAAAGTTAACTTGAAATTTATTAATCTTGATTTGTTAGTGAATATATATATATATATATATATATATATATATATATATATATAGTATAATCCAATTTATGTTAGATTTTTAGAAACACACTATTATTTTCTTTTGATATAGGTTTGAAATATTGATAAAATAAAATGAGCTTTGATTATTCTATGATTAATCTGAATATTATTCTTATTATGTGTTTGAAATATCCTACAACCGGTTGGGGCCTTTAAACATCTCATTGTAACAGTTTTAGTCCTCCCTAACCCCAAATAGCTGTTAGTTCACCAGTGTGTTTCTGTTATACAACACGCCAACGGTTATGTTTTGCCTTTTTACGAATAATTTAGTTTAATTTATATGATTATTATTATTCTTAAACCATTGATCTCCCCAGAAGTGTAACAAAAAAAGTACAACAGGTAACTACAAAAAAAAAAAAAAAATAAATAACTTTCCAAAGTTTCATGTGACGATCACATCTGACTTACAAACCCTCTTGTGCATGTGTAATGTCAAGCCATGTGGAATATTCAGCAGTGGAATAAACCAGATACAAAGCTGTATTACGCAGAACTTGCATTGGCTCCCAATGAAGATCCAGCAAATTTCTGCACATTGTTCTGGTTCTACTTAAGCTGTTATATTCTTTAGGTGACTTAAAAGAGAGATCGATCTAAACTGACTCCCAAGTATAGTGGATGCTCATTGTATTTCAAAGTATTCTAACACCATTGAAAGGACAAACAGACAGACATAAATTTGTTTGTATCCATACTATCGATGTATTACATTGATTTTTGCTGTTAAAATAAATAAGACATAGTTGCACAGAGCATCACGTGTTTTGTTACTTTTTACCAATGATAAAAAGAGGAAGACACTTGTCTTATTTATTTTAAATTGGCTGTATTTTTATTTATTTACAATTAAAAGCCATATAAATAACTGAACATAACAAATTTAAATTAATAAAACAGGAGTTATGCAAAATTTATATAATAAACATTAAAATTAATATGTAATCAGTCAAAATTAGGAATATTAAAAAATCTCACATTGAAGTGTTAACAAATACCACGCTCACAGAAATGAAATACAATATGTTTAAAACGATAACTTATTTCAATTCTTTATTGTTCTTCAGTAAGTTAATATTGGTTTTTTTTCATTTAATTCAAATTCCCACTGTACCAGATTAGTTAAATTTTATTTTATAAAAAGTACTACTGATAAGAAATGTAATTAAACACTTATTAATTTTTCAGTTCTGTAAGAGGACACCAGTAATATACGCCACAGGGGATGAAACACTGGACCAAATGCTCAAAAACCCGATGACTGCTGCAAAAATCAATGAAAATTTATCGTTCTCCTGGAATCATTAAACTTCACCTAGCTTTAATTCAATAAAGTATTTATCAGACCACTAAAAGTTTTAAATAGCCTACATTATATTTTTAATGTATTAATTTTAAGATATTACATTTAATTTGTATGTTTTATCTAGAATGAAGACAAAGTTAAAAATAATTTACTAAACTGCAATCAGTGACGAAAATGTCAATAGATATAAACTTCAAACAAGGAAAAACGCTAAGTAGAAATATATTTAAAAATAAATTAGTGAGTTAAATAAAAAAGAGTTAAATCTCTAAATTTTATTAAAATCCTTTTATTAAAAACCTTTCTTCCTGAAACAGTAGTTTAATATTTCAACCTTTCAACAACAAATTATAACAACTGTCATTTTTTAGATGTTTATTGTGATCCACCTCCCATTGTTGTTATATTTTACTAATGAAGATTGTGGCTGTCTTCTAAATTAATAGTATCACTGAATTTCTTATTTCCGTATAACGTCAGAAGTTTGAGTTTTATACCAAAGGAATGTGCATTAAACTGAGTCAACTATGGTTGTACTCGTGTTTTAAGCTTCATTGCCTTGGATGCGTTGGTGCAGTCACTATGGTTGTACTCGTGGTTTAAGCTTCATTGCCTTGGATGCGTAGGTGCAGTCACTATGGTTGTACTCGTGGTTTAAGCGCCTTGGATGCGTAGGTGCAGTCACTATGGTTGTACTCGTTGTTTAAGCTTCATTGCCTTGGATGCGTAGGTGCAGTCACTATGGTTGTATTCGTGGTTTAAGCTTCATTGCCTTGGATGCGTAGGTGCAGTCACTATGGCTGTACTCGTTGTTTAAGCTTCATTGCCTTGGATGCGTTGGTGCAGTCA
Organism: Stictocephala bisonia; assembly: GCA_035578905.1. Taxonomy (NCBI): domain Eukaryota; kingdom Metazoa; phylum Arthropoda; class Insecta; order Hemiptera; family Membracidae; genus Stictocephala; species Stictocephala bisonia. The sequence goes on from JAQJVL010000046.1 coordinate 1,417,821, forward strand.
CTATGGTTGTACTCGTGGTTTAAGCTTCATTGCCTTGGATGCGTAGGTGCAGTCACTATGGTTGTACTCGTGGTTTAAGCTTCTTTGCCTTGGATGCGTAGGTGCAGTCACTATGGTTGTACTCGTGGTTTAAGCTTCATTGCCTTGGATGCGTAGGTGCAGTCACTATGGTTGTATTCGTGGTTTAAACTTCATTGCCTTGGATTTTCATATAAACTGCTCTCAGACTTCTGCAGTAAACATAATTGAACAGTTTTATTTTTGTCAACAAAACAGATTTTAGATTTCATTTCTTTATTTACATGTACTTTGAGTACAGTAATATCGTCAAAATATTCTTAATGACTAATTAATATACAATCCATGATTAAAAAGTTTAAGTCTTAGTTTGAATATAGATAAAACATTAAAATTCAATACAAGTTGTCAAGTGTAACATTTAAGACCCAAAAAAGTAAGCTAAAACAATAATACATACAACAACAATACAATTTTAAAGCTATTGATACAATTTAAAATACTTTGAGAGTTTTATGTCAGTTAAATTAAATAAAAGTACAGGAGAAAAAAAAATTAAAATTGTACTAAGTAGTTATGAACATATTTAAAAACGTAGTCTAGTCTAGTATTTCTTCTAGAGATATGCCAAATTACTATTTAAAAGAAGCAGCTTAGTTGAAAGCAGTTGGCATCACTAAGCTGCTTAATTAAGCTTCTTATTAAAAGCAGTTTAGCTCAGCTACAGCACACATATTGGCACGTTATTTCTGTATACCGTTGTTGGCTGAAAATTGCTTAGCCAGCTTTAAACTTGCTTTTAATCAAATTATAAGATCAAATAAATTAGTTACGCATACATATCAAACAGTTACAGTAAATCTACAAAGACAAGGCTATACAACTTCTTGGAGATAGTTTAATAAAATGTGTGCATACCTTTCCATTGATAGAACATTTAATTCAAAATATATCGTACATAATAACAGTGCATCTCAAAAGTACAAGAGAGCTGCAGACAGCAACTAATATAGAAAATTGCTTACTGCTGTTACCAACCTGTTTTCTGTAACTGTTTGACGAGGATAACTGCTGCCGAAAAGCAAGTATTCTCACTCAACTGTTTAGTAGCTGAGCTGCTTACTTTAATAAGCTGCTGTTTCTAAGCTGCTTAAGCTTATTTAGCACATCCCTAATTTCTTCTTTGTTGATATATTCATCCAGCGTGTAAAAAGGTCTTGTCGTCAGCCAGTTGTCCGGTGATGTCATCAGTTTCTTTCCTGAGAGGTTCAGCTGGCAACAGGTTGTATAACTTCTTCCCAATGTAAGACGGTTTCTTCTCATACATTGTAAGGTGATGTGCTGGTAATGTATAGTTTGTGGCATGGCGAGTATTGTAATCGTGTTGGTCAGCAACTCGTGGTAGGTTTTTAGCGTCAACAAATAGTATGACCTCCTTTATGTAGAGAGCAATGACTGTCTTGATTTTTTAGTAAAAGAAATTTGTTAGTAAAGTAAATGAGGATAGGTCTTTGGTTTTAGGAACAATTTGTTTTGCAGAGCCACCACCCGGTTTGATTTAGTACCACTAGAGTTTGGTCCTCTTGTACAGAATAAATTACTACTGTACCCAGTGCAGGATAGCAGTTGTATATTTATTTTTTTTTTTAGTTAAGGTGGTTATTTTATTTTTACATAGGTTCCGACTGTTTATAAAACTTTTTAGAATAAATTGATTTCATTTATAAACCATTGACAGATATATCAGTTTTCCAGAATAACCCAGACAGAAAGTTAATGAACAGTACATTTGCCCAAAATAGCAACATGTGGATATTCTTTTTTCTTCCATAACAAGTGACTTCTATTTGCTGCTTATGGATACAGTTTTTTTTAGCAAAAATCGAGGAAGGTTACTGAAGGATAATCTGGAATTCACTGGTTGAGTTTATTTATTGAGATGAAAATAAAAAAGTGAACACAAAGTATGTAATCTGCTAGCTAAATTACACAGTGATGGTCATATATTTCAAAAGCCTATAATTGGCCTAAGTATGGAAAATGTCCTGTTGGTGAAATTTTACAATCTGATCATGTACCCTTGGATTTTACAACTTCTGAATTCCACCCTCAGTTACACTGCCTGGATCGCAAAAAAATGTTCGAGGAACCTCAACAATAGACTGTTGTTGTAACGGAACCACAAGGCTCTGTTCTTGCTCCTCTTTTGAAAAAAGCAGTTACAGTGAGGAAATTATGCACAGCAAGGATCATAATGGAGAGCCAACACACATCCTGCATTTTACAGCTTTGTCCAGAGTTTAATCCACTACAGAATATTAGTCTGATGTAGTATTGGTGTGTTAGGATAGGCCAAAAAAATAAAAATATCCCAAATAAAAATTCTACTGTGCTAAAGGGAAAACTAATTTTCTAAATCAGCCACTGTCTTATGAATTGTATTAATCTTGAATTTTAACATATTTAAACCCATAAGAGAAACAGTGAATAGTGGCAATTTTGGTTTACATAGATATATGAAACTTTTCACCCAATAAGGAAAGGCGCTTCATGGAGGTTTGAAAGTTATAACTTGTCAAAGTATCTTTGACACATTACTTGTTGACAATCTTTAGTATTCAATAACTTCTCCTTTCTTCATATTTTTGACTAGCTGTAGGTGAACAATCATTTTGAGTAGTTGGGCTCGTTTTATTTATTTTTTTTTTTCAAACTGCTGGGAAGAGCTTTATTGTTTCTGAGATGAACTGATTTTAAAACATCCATTTTTTAGTGTAAATTGTACATTTAGTAAAACAAAAATTTTCAGATTTGAAAATTACAATCGTAATAAGTTGGCCACTCCAGTAATTAATTTACAATTTACTAAGAAAAAACCAATATTAGCAGGCATTAGGTTTTACAATAAATTACCCAAAGCACATATATTTTTTTCATAGACATGGAAATTTTAAAAGGAAGCTAAAACAATACTTAATTGACAAAATGTTTGTATTCATTCGACGAATGTTTCATACAACCATAAAATTAATTTGTATAATAGCTATTTTATCATATTTATTATGGACAAAAGATCTAATTAGGTAATATCAAAGATTTTAATTAATTGATGCTGACGCTATTTTGTGTTTGTATATACAGGATGACAATTAAGTCTTAGGACGACTTTATAACTTTTAAACGAAAAGTGATATCACAACTAAATTTGACATATCGTTACTGGTAATAGTAAGCTACTTTTCTGTGTACATGGTGATCAGATGTCACCTTTGGGGACGGCCCGTTAGGAGTAAGAAGAAAACCCTAAATGACAGCCTATGTTGATTTAGACATCATTTTAAAGGTCTAGTTAAACTGAAAACAATGCCACAAACTGGACTTAAAAAGGTTGATCCAGTCGGAAGTAATTGCTGTTCAAAGTTTTAAAAATGTTTAATACATTGTTCTTACGAATAACAGAAAGTTACAAGTTGAAGGGAATACTTTCCCCACTCGCCCATTCACGTACGGTGGTATTAACCCACCCACTCACCCATACATGTATGGTGGAATCGACCCACCCACTCACCCATACACGTATGGTGGTATTGACCCACCCACTCACCCATACATGTATGGTGGAATCGACCCACCCACTCACCCATACACGTATGGTGGAATTGACCCACCCACTCACCCATACACGTACAGTGGTATCGACCCACCACTCGCCCATACACGTACGGTGATATTGATCCACCCACTCGCCCATACATGTACGGTGGTATTGACCCATCCACTCACCTATACACATAAATGGTATTATGTGTATCTATACACTTAACGTGTACAAATGTCGAAAAAAAGGATGATTTGAATTTGAAAGTTGTCTTAGGCGTTGCACTGTAACCAGACGTAATGACAAGGATCGCGAGTTTGAATCCAGCTGTGGCTGGTACTTTTCCCGGGCAACTGTGTAGAGGAAGAGTGGAGTAGGGCCTGGCATGGAGGGTGAAAGTTGACGGAATCAGTGTTTCTATTACAGTTGCATGCAGAACAACATTGTCTGCTAAAGCTAAGAGGAGAAGGACACGTTTTTCTGTTATATCAATTGCTTAATGATTTAATTCTTAAAAGTTAAACAAGGGCAAGAAAATCTTAAAGGACAAGTTTTTAAGGCTAATAATAAATAATTTAAGAACTACGAAAAATGAATCCTAGACATCCCATAAAATATAATATCATTAAATGAATAAAATAATACAAAACAAAACTTGGGCATATATGGGTTTAAAAACATATATTTATAAATCAAGCAAAGTTTAAACTGTCTAAATGTAAATATATTGGAAAATATTCAGAAAAACTGATTTATTAATTTATAGAAGTTGGATCAAATATTTTTAAAAAAGGAAACTGATAAAATATTATTATATTTAGGTTGTTGAAGTGAAAGTTGTGGTAGTTTTGACCGAAAGGCGTCCTGTCACTTATGTTAAAGACCTATTGTTTAGTTGTATAACTTCCAAAGGTCAATGTCAGGTTCTATTGTATAATAATATGTTGTCTTAATGTATTTGTTGTTCTTCTTCTCACCACACATTGAATTGATTAGTTTGTTAACCTTTATTACTGTCCACTTCCTTTATCGTTAGAATTTGGGAAAACCGTGTTAATAAATAGATGCATGTAAATTTGTTTTATTTCAATAATTCATCGTTTAGAATAATTGAAGAGGTCCTAATGTGAAGTCTGTGTTTTAATTTTTTATAATTTATACGTTATTGAAATAATGATTTATTTTTTATAAAAATTACATCTTTACTGACACAAACATTGAGAGGAAATAACACTGATCCCCGTGGCCAACGTTCTAAAATGAAACAATTCAGTATAGAACAACAAAATAATTAATTTAGTCCAATCCTTCAGAACTATCCCTTAATACTGCTGTACCTGCAGCATCTTGTAAACATATTTAGTAAATAGGTTTACATGAAAGTTAAAAAGTAACTGGCATAAATTATTTTAAATCAAAAACAAAAATTGTATTCTCCTTTGATTAATAAAATAATGTTAAAAACATCAGATAATGATAAAAGCCTTATTTTTAATATCTTAAGAAAAAGATCAACATTTTGACAATCATTACTGTCACAAGGAAGTTTTTTTGAAAAATTCAGGTCCATTTAAACAAACTTTTTAACTTTAGGTAAATTAAAAACTTTTTGATTGTTACTTCCTGTAAAATGGAATATATTCACTGACCCACATCACCACTTCTGACATAGAACATTCTTAGCTCTTTAGAAACGTAAAAATGTTGAACTGGAAGTATATTTAATTGTTTATACAAAGGAGAAAATACTAAGAATAACAATTTATATAGTTTTAAAGATATTTAGTTATATATAATACATATATTTACATATGGATTAGGAAGCCTAATCTAGTGTTATTTATTATGTTTTATTATTCAAACGGTAATCCCCTCCCCACACGCATACAGTGGTATTGTCCCACCCGCCCACCCTTACACGTACAATGGCATTCTTTTCATATTACGTGTAAGTTCACTTTTCTTCAATTTCTTATTTGTTATAATTCATATAAAGTGATTTTGTGAGATTCTTAATTTATCACTAGATTTTTTGTTGCTCCTGCCCAGCAAGCTATTTCATACTGTAATTGAGAGTGGATAAGTGCAAAGTATAAGATATGCATCAGTGAATGACTATATAAATAAAATTTCCGAATACAGAATTTAATTCTACTATGCAAAATTGTTATATGTGTCTCCCACGATACTCTCTCATCAAAAGTTACTCCCAGAGACTTAAAATAGCTAACCTTTTCTACAGTTTGACAGTTATATACATGGAAGGAACTATTCCGCTCATAATATACAAGTGGGAGCTGGAAAGAAAAAAACTTAAAAGTCAAAATTTATGTATTTTGTTTCACTGATATTAACTATCATATTATTCTGAAAGGACCATTCACTAAATTTGGTTTGGTTTTATCATGCATTAAAGTTAAAAAAATTCCTTCCAAACAGCAAAAAGACTGTTTTAATCTTAAAAATGCATTTTTAAAGCATATTCTTGATAAAATAGTATTGAGAGATGTGTGATAATTTGTTAGATAAACTGTTCATACAGACTTTATCTCATTACAAAGGGATGAATAGTCAAGTTAATTCCATTTATATTATTAGATGCTTTCATTTAAAGAAGTAAGTTATTTAATAAAACTAGACATTGGGTGACGTGAATAAAGTGAAGTACCATCTAAGGAGTTGTTACATGGTTGGTAAAGTAGTTTCTAAATTTAAAGTGAATAAAAAGATTTTACTTGTTCTGAGTAAATAATCAACATATTCTGGATGAGTCCAGAAGAACACAAGTTATTTCTAGGCCTAATAAATAATCGACTAAGTAGTTATTTGATTTGAATTCCACAACAAACATGATGATACGTTAAATTGTGACATCACACTTCTTACTGTACGCCTCCAAATTCTTGCATCATGGACTCTACCTGGCTATTCTGCAGTTATACTATTAAATTTTCCTGTAGCATCCATCACAAGTAGCATGCAAATTAGTACTTGGATAACCTTTCTGATTTACATACTCATCTCCGAATGCCACTGGCGTTTTTAATCTCAATATGGGTACAATCTAATGCACCAACTACTGTTGGCATACGAATGTGAGTTTGCCACCACACCTTTGCTTTGTTCATTTCCCTATCCGTGCTAGGGAATTTAATGTATATTATCTTCATAGCTATAAATATGCATTTCAAGTTATGTACCTTATTTTGCATATGCGATCAAGAGTTTAATGTAAATTTACATTCTTTTCATGTTTAAAGTTCAGATTAGATACTGACCTCAAAATACAGATGTAAGTTTAATTAAGTTCTTCAAAGGAGTGAAGGAGAGTTGATGATTTCCTGGAGAGAAAGAGATGTTGAGGAACAATACATTTGGACTCTTTAACCCATCCTAATCTACTACATTAGTATCGGCTATTACATTAGTTGCTGGCATGGTAGCTCAGTGGCTAAGGCTTCGGACTGTGGAGGGCAAGTATCGAATCTCCACTGAGCCAGTGGTTGGTACTTCACTCGTTGAATAAAATTGACGCACAGGCCTGCAGTTCCACGTGAACTGGCGAGTAAAGTTTTAATCTCTACAAACTCCATCGACGCCTGAGGGGCCGATTGCATCCCAGCCCGAAATACCATCAATACTTCAGGCTTTGAAGTTCAAAAGTCGTATAAATCGATCATTTCTTGCTTATATACCAGTTGTTAAACTTATTTACCAGTGCAAACAAAAGCAAATGCAATATTCTTTCATTCTGTACTATTTTAAATTATGAAGATACATAATTTTTATTCTTTGCTGTCAGCTGATCATGCTGGACTGGTAGTGTTGCAGCTGTATTTATATTTTCTAAAAGTTACACATCTATATATTTCATATTATTTCAAAGGGCATTAAATCGTGGTTATGAAAATATAAAAGTTGTCATGTAAACGTAATTTTAAAGTTATTACTGAGGCAGAATGTAAACAGTACATTAAACATTTTTTTTGCTGTAATTTTTTTAAATTTTTTACAAAAAAAATTTATTATGATTCTACATGTTTTTCTAAAAAAAATGGTATGTAATAATATACCAAAAGAGTGTTCTAAATATTTTCCTAAATGCTTACAAAACAGTATTAAAATGGCTGGTATTATAGGTGAAAATCGCCGGAGTGTGTAGAGTTAAAAAAATTATTAAAAAAATAAACTATCAAACTTATTTTATTGGCGGTATGGCTTTCAAAGCCAGCAACCAAACCAAAAGGAGAAGAGATACAACATTAAAAATCAAACAAACAAATAATATCTAAATAAAATCTAAAGTTCAAAGTACTTGTGTCTTAGTGTCTTGATCTCCCATCATAGAGCTAAATCCAAGTTTTGTAACCATTCAACGTCTGCATCTGCGATTGAATGGAGACCAACTAATCCCCCCTGAAAAGAACACAATATGCAACTGTATTACATAGTTTGAATTACACCTCTTCAATCACATGACTAATCTTTGCCAATCCCTACTTACGAGGTGTGGCTAGAAAGAAACCAGATTGGTATTGCCGTAGCCTCAGAACGAATGCAATAAGACTGAATTTCTTACGGCTGGTCACGTGACTCCCCCTCCACCCGTTGCTTTAGTTTCATCTTTCCCCCGCACTTATTCTGCCTGTAGCGTCAGTTATAAGCATAAAACCTTTTGTCTCTTAAGTCAGAAAAATGTTGAGTGTCCAGAAAGAATAGCATGTAAACATTAAATTTCTTTATAAACTTTGAAAATCTGCGTGAAACTTTTTTAATGTTACATAAAGTGTACGGTGATTATTATTTATCTTAAACACAAGTGTTTGAGTGGTTCAAACGATTTAAAGATGGCCGTGAAGACACAAGTGATGGCACACGAACTGGCAGACCATTGTCATAAAAAACCGATGCAGACATTGAAAAATCGGTAACTTTGTTTGGCAAGATCGCCGTTTAACTAACAGAACAATGTCTGAATTAACTGGAATTGACAAGGTAAGTGTTAGGCAGATTCTTCATGAAAATTTACATGAGCAAAGTGTATTCGAAAATGGTTCCAAAGGGTCTCACTCCTGAACAGAAGGAATGCCAAAGAATGATTTGTTCTGACATCCTAGAAAACATAGAAAGTGATCCTACCTTCTTAGAAAAGGTCATTGAATCAGATGAATCATGGTTTTTCACCTATGATCCCGAAACTAAACGACAATTAATGCATTGGAAATCCCCTGCTTCTCCACGTCAAAAAAGAGCACGAATGACAAAATCAAAATTCAAGGCCATGATGATTGTGTTTTTTGATATCAAAGGCATTGTGCACATTGATTGAGTACAAGAGGGGCAAACAGTAAACCAAAATTACTACATTAGTGTCTTGGCTACCTTACGTGAGCGAGTACGATTTGTGAAAGCGGAATGATTTATGGAAAAACAAGTCATGGATCCTCCACCAGGACAATGTCCTGGCTGACAACGCTTTGTCAGTAAAGACGTTTTTGGCAAACCACAACATTCCTGTGTTAGACCATTCACCATACTCGTCGGTGACTTTTTTTTTCTTCCCTAAAGTCAGTATTGAAAGGAACAAGATTTGAGACTGTTGAAGCAGTAAAAGAAAAAGCGACGGAATTTATGAATAGGATACAGAAAATTAACTCCAGCAGTGCTAAACCCAGTGGAAAACTTGCATGGAGCAGTGTAGAGATCGAGAAGGGGAGTACATTGAAGGAGATAACATCAAATTGTAAATATTTGTAAGTAAATTTTATTTTCAGTCTCAGTCCAATTTTTTTCTAGCCGAACCTCGTATATTTCCAGTAGTTGCATCTTCCCACACTTGTGTGAAAGTGACTCAACATAGTCCATTCCTTAGGAGGAAGATTCATTCATTCTACCAATGGCGGACATAAGGTCTGATACCAGAAACTTGTATCAAACTTCACACATATTACATGGCTTGGTTAATATCTTAAAAGTTGGATTTCCCTATTGTTTTATACATTATAAATACAACACAATTGAAAGTTACACAACACAAATCTACTAGAATATCAATACAAAATGTACAAACATTGTAATATATATATATTATATACTGTGTGATAATTATTTGTATTATATTTCTACCAACAAGTAATATACTAAACTATGCAATGTACAATTCAAATTTAATTCAAGAGTGGTGTCCAAGGGGTTCTGGCAAACTGAAATACGTCGAAGCCGTGTCCATATAGATGTAAGATAAATAGAAATAAGGTGCTAAATTAAATCTCATTAATTATCAACCAGTAACAATGTTCTCTAGTGTCTCAAAGGTTTTTAAAAGGTGGTCAGTAACAAATTGTCAAGTTTTCTAGAACCAGTAAAATTTGCATCATTACCAGTTTGGTTTTATAAAAAAATGTAAAGACTAAATTAACATTTTCAAGGTTTTTGCTAATGAAGCTTTATGCTCCCTGAAAAGATCATGGAGTCAGAAGATGTATTCTGTGATTTGTCCAAGGTATTTGATTTTATAAACCATGAATTGTTTCTTGCAAAGTTATGGGAAAATGATATCAGGAGAATAATCCTAGTTAGTTTTAGTCCTATTTTTGAGGCAAAAAACAAAGATTCTTAATCAGGATACAAAGATTTATTCATAAAGAGCAAATACACACGTCTGCATCCCTCAAGGTTCAATTTTGTTTGGGGCCCTTGTTATTCTCAAGTTATGTAAATGACCTTCGATCAAAAATAGTTTCATGCAAATTTATAAACTAAATTGGAAAATCAAGATGAGAAAACACTCTATTTAATGAGCCTCAGGATTGGTTTTCAAAAACGGCATCATTCTCAACAATTCAAAGAATAACACAATTTTTTCAAGTTATCTTCATAAGTTAATGAAAAACAAAACAATATATTTCTAGGCTTAGCAGTAGATTTAAATATAATTCTTATACTGAATTTGTTTTTAAATATATGTTCTTTTTCATTTGTCTTTTCTGTTTTATCTAATGCACCTTTTTCATGCTATTTTACATGTCTTTAATCTGTCATAGATTTTTTTTAAGGAGAAGCAGTTCTTCTTAACCTTATTCTGGACATTCCCCATAGCCTATTGATCTGTATGGGAGAATCAGTGCAGTACGAGGTGAACATTACTGATACATTCTTCCAGTCCAGGCAAAGGTTTTTAACTATGCTTTTCTCTACTCAGTGCAGTTTTGAAGACTCCATAAATAAATTATCAGTGGCTCGACTTGCAAGTAATCCACCCAACCCCCTTTCCTGGGGTACTGACTATTAAATATAGCGTGTGTGGAAGGTTAGGTCTGGCTACTTGAGTTACAGTGATGTGTGTAACTACAGTTTCACCTTAACACTGGAACCTTACAACAAGCCCGAAATATTGGATTTTGTATTTCAAGTTCATAGATATTTGACCAAAATACCTGAATACCACTGCAGTAGCCTGTGGGTACCGCTAGTGGTACAGAAACCACAGTTTAAGAAGTACTGTTTTAGACCATACCCAGATAAATAAGAAATAATAATTTAGGCTTAATCATAGCTTATACCAAAACCTGACCTGAAGATTCTTGATTTGTATTATTTTGTTATGTTCAAAATTCAATATTCAAATTAAAATACTCAAACAATGGATCACATAGTTACAGAGTGTCCCTCTCTTTTACGGAGGGATTGGCCAGTATACACAGAGTCAGTGAGGCAGGTATGATAGCTCGATGGATTGGACTTTTTTTTTTTAATCAATGAATGTACAATCATGACTTTGGATATTTATCCAAATATATATTGCATCTTTATAATTAACAAATGGTAGCTGACAAAAACCCATATGATATATATATATATATATATATATTTTTCAAAATTGCAGACACAATTGTTTAAAATGTTAGTATATCTTCCTTAATAATTATTCTATTTTATAATCATTACTAGGGGACACCCCTACATGCTTCGCGTGCTAACTCCGACTTGATGCACATGTCGACACTGGTCACAATACACCTCGGCCTTCGGCCTCGTCATATGACTACAAATAATAGTAGATTAACTGTATAACGTAAAATCACAATATTAAACTTATTTACAGTATATCACTCACGCTACTTGCATTGCTACATATTTATTAATATAAATACCCAATGGTATTTATTTATTGCTTAGCCTATTTCAGAGGTGTTAGTTGTTTTTGTTTAACAGCTCAAGATTAAACTCTTAATGCAGTTATAGGATAATGTCAAACATACAAAATAAACATTATAACATTATTATTATAATAATAATAATAAATGTAATAATAATAATAAATGTATTTATTGTTTTCACAGGTACAGATTAGTTTCACAGGCAAAATTATTGATCACAATAAAAAGGCACATTTGATGAAAAATAAAAAAAAAAACTTAAATAACTAAAGAAACACAATTATAACTTATGCACCTAAATAAAGTACTCCAAATTATATAATACATTCTCGGTTACAATACAATAATATAAATACAGTTTAAATACAACCAGACATAAGCTAAATTATTAAACATAAGATTAATTTGTAATGAAACAGATATATTCAAAAACCAAAACAAACAAAAGAAAACAGAAATACTGAAACCTGCAAAAAACAACTGCGACCCCAACAGACCAAGGGCCCAATTATGGGGGCCGCATGAAAAAAAAATATTAATAATTAAGACCTCCATGCCTGTACAAAAATAACAATACTTAATTTTTAAAATTTAAGGATTAAAAACTCTTTACTCTTCCAAACAATGCTTATTTGAATACATTAATAAAAATAAAAAATAAGTAGGCCCTATAAACAAAAAATAAAACAATCCAAGAAATGAATTTGAATAACTAAATTAATTTAGGTTGAGAAACCTAGTTGTTCCAGCAATCCTTCAAAGTATTAAGTCTTTACATGTTGCTCTGAATACTGCCCGTGACATGTCTACATCTACACCACCAGCTATGGAATTAAACAATATGATTGTAAAATTTAGAAAGGAGTTAGCATGAGCGGCAGTACGAGCCCCACCAGGGTATAACATATAGCCAGCGCGCCTACCATAAGCCGGCACACACCAGTTTATCTTACTTAAGGTCGCTGGGTCATCCACAATACCTCTCATAACACCATGCAGGTAAAAAAGTTGCGCTAATTTTCGTCTCTTAGACAACCTTTCGAAATCAAATAAATTTAACATTTCTTCATATCTAATATGCCAAATTGGATAATTTAACTGACCAAAATACTTAAAATACAACAATCGCAAAAATTTCTTCTGAATTCTCTCAATCATTTCACAATATAGTTGAGCTGATGGGGACCAAACTATAGATGCAAACTCCAATCTGGAGCGAACTAAAGATCTGAATAAAATTTTAAGTGTTTCAATGTCTCTAAATTCTTTTCCAATCCTTGAAATAAAACCCAATGAACAGTAAGACAATAGACAATAGACAATAGACAATAGACTTTATTTCCATGATCTTAAAGAACAGGTAAATGCGTCAAATACAATGTAAAATAACTTAAAAGGATTCAAAAAATTCTTCTAGTCGATAAATGGGTGTAGCCAAAAACCAGGTTTGCAGCTTCTTTTTCAATTTTGGTATTGTACAGTTCTTAAAATCTTGTGGCAGCTTATTGAAGAGTCTTGCTCCGACGTAAGAAGGCTTCTTTGTGAAGAGTGCAGATCTGTGTGCAGGAAGATGGTAATCCTGGGCTTGCCTAGTGAAATGGTGATGTTTTGATTCATTTCGAATTAGGTCCTGCTTTAATGCATAAGATATAACATCAATTATGTAAATTGAGCCAACAGTCAGTATCTGCAGGTTCTTGAAAGCCTCTCTGCAACTTTCACGTGGAGTGAGGTTGGCCATGAGCCGTACTGCCTTCTTTTGAAGAACCAGGACTCGATTTAGATTGCTGTTGGACGATCCTCCCCACAATGTGATACCATATCTTATGTGGGTCTCAAAAAGGGCGTAATAGGCTGTTTTCAAAATATTTGGTGATGCAGTGGCTTTGACTCTTCTTAGTGCAAAGAGAGCAGTGCTGAGCTTAGAACACAGGATATCAATGTGGCTGTTCCATGATAGTTGTTGATCAAGAATCAGGCCCAGGTATTTAGTTTCCTCTACTCTTTCTAGGTCTGGAGGTTCTGAGATGTCGTCTTTGAGTCTCCCGAAATTAAGAAGCTTGGTTTTTGAGGGGTTGAAAACCAAGTCATTTCCAAGGCAATACTGTTGGGCTACATTCACAGAGATAAAGGTGGAAATTTCTAGTGCCTCTTTATTGTTGCTGCTAGTTATAAGGACAGTGTCATCGGCGTACAGGATAGAGTGGCAGAAGTCTTTCAGATAATTTTGTATGTCTCCTGTGAATAGGATGAATAGGACAGGTCCCAACACTGATCCTTGTGGAACACCTCTAGTAATTAATTTTTCGGTGGAAACCTTCACCTCCGAGACCCCGTTGTGTACTTGTTTCAGTTCAACGATTTGTTTCCGTCCTGTAAGATAGCTTTCAAACCACTTGATCGCTGTACCTTTTACCCCTAAAGCCCTTATTTTAGAAATTATCATGTTGTGTGATAGGCAATCGAAGGCCTTACTGAGGTCTAAAAAAACATTTGATATGGAGCATCCATCTTCAAGTTTGTCTATTATGTATTCTACCAATTCAGAAAGCGCAGTACTAGTTGATTTGCCAGGTATAAAGCCATGTTGTCCTTTGGGCAATAGATTATTGGAAGTCAAGTGGTCAAAAAGACGCAATAGGATAATTTTTTCTATGATCTTTGATATGGTGGGGATTAAGGAGATTGGCCTAAAATTTTTTATGTCCGTTTTACAACCTTGCTTATGAAGGGGGTAAATTTTAGACAATTTTAATTGTGATGGGAAAACCCCTAGTGCTAAGGATCTATTAATTACATTAGTCAAGGGCTGGCATAGTTTTTCTTTACAGAGCTTAATCAATTTTGAAGAGATGCCATCAATTCCAGTAGATGAGGAGGACTTCATGGATTCAATAATAGTTAACACTTCTTTGGTAGACGTTAGTTTAAAGTTTAAAAGTTCTTCCCCTTGAAAATTGTCAGCTATGTCATAAGGTTGAACAGTCTGTAAGTTGTTTCTCTGCAGAGTGTTGTCAGCTATTGTGTTAAAATAGAAGTTGAAATGTTCTGCAATACTTGATAAATCTTCGACTGTTCCATCCGGGGTGTCCAGTCTCCAGACTGTCTCTGATTCTGCCTTCTTTGATGACCTCTCACTGTTAATTATTTGCCATATAGCTCTACTCTTGTTGTTTGAGTCAATTATGTGTTGTTGGGTGGCCTCTTTTCTTAATTCCTGAAGTTTTAGGTCATATGACTTCTTTTTTTGGCTGGTAATGATTTTATCCTCAGCTGTTCCACTGTTGTTGTACTGTTCCTTGGCTTGGAGAAAAGATGTCCGAAGTTCAGCAAGTTCGGGACTGAAGGTCATTCTAGGTTTAAAATGATTTTTCCTGTTCCTTGTTTTTGTGAGTGGGCACGTAATATCAAGAGCTGTCACAAAAATTCCAATTAGGTTTGAGTAGGCGTCTTCTATATCTGTAGCTTGATAAACTCTGTCCCAAGACTGAATGTTAAGAAGGTCATTAAGAGCTAAGAGATTGTTGCTGTTTAGTGCCCTACGGAAAGAAAAGGATTGAGTTCCTTTTTTCAAGGACACTCCCATGCTGCATAGTTGGCCTCTATGGTCTGATAGCCCAGCTTCCACTAGTTGATACGAAATTGTATTTGGGCACATGTTGGTGCAAATTATATCAATGGATGTGGCACTATTGGCAGTTATTCTAGTGGCAGGCAACGGACTCCTCGAAATATTGAATTGGGACAGAAGTTCATTTAGTTTGTTGTTTTCATTTGAGGCTACAAGTCTATTTATATTTATATCACCTAAGATGCATATGTCTTTGTTGGGGAGAGACTCCAGATTTCTGGCAAGTAGATCTAGTGCTTGGTCCAAGGAAGCAAGAGGCGGTCTATATAGTCCAATAATAAAAATATCTCTTTTCCTACTTATATGGACCTTAACGGCTGTCATTTCACATATAAGTTCCTCGCTGTTGAGGGGGACACATTCCACTTCATATCCGATGTTGTTACTCTTGAAAATGGCAACACCCCCTTTTTTGTAGTTTTGTCTGCTATACTCAGATATCAGAGAATAGTCTATTAATCTAACATTTTTAATTGTTAAGGGATCTAGGCCATGTTCTGAGAGAACAACTAAATCAGGTTGGGTAAGGTGGAGGTAATGGTTTAGCCGATCTACTTTGTTGCTTATTCTGTCGATATTTTGGTGATATACTGTGAATTTTGATCCTTGGCTACTATTTTTAATTTTCCCTTTTTCTTTTGGGCTGTCGATAAAAAATGTTCCCCAGTTTCTAGAGTTTGATTTTCAGGTGTTGTTGAAGTCAAAATCGGCTCATCTATGTAGGTATGAGTTTCTTTATGATGTTGAAAAATGATTTTTCCTGTAGTGGATTCATTCATGTTTTCATTTGGTGAATTGATTTCTATTGAGAATGTCTTCATAGTCTGCTGCCCTTTGTTGAGATTAATAAAAAATTCTATGTATTGATCGTAGAAATCATCAAGGCCTTGATCAGCAGGACGCTTTATTGCATTCAGAGGGGGATTTTTAATCGTAAGGAATCTTTGGCCATCCTTACTGGTCAGTTCCATGGGTCCGGATTCCATGAAAGTATTTCTCTTATAGGCTAAGTGTGTGGCTGAAGCTGTTTTTTGGTGTTTAGTCTTCAGATTAATGATTGGCCCAGCCTGTGAAACTTTTTTAGGTGTCTCTATGGACCTAATTTGGTATTTTTCTCTGTATTTGGAAGCTTTAAGTGAGACGCTGTAAAATTTTTGTGCATTACCTCCTTTCCCTACTTTTGTCATTAGCTTGGGTTTATCAATATTGTTTTTAAGATTCTCATGACATTGAAATTGTGGTTTTGATTCCCTGTCCTTAAGCAGACTTTCCAGTTTATCTTGTCTTAGTTTTAATCGAGTTAGTTCTTCCAAAAGGTAAGTGTTTGGGGACAGTTGTGAAATAATATTAGGGACACTTGACCTAATTTGGGTGTCAGTTTGTGTTCCACAATGCGAAAACTCTTTGATATTATCTTCAGTTTGGATTATCTTATGTCTTTTGAGGGCGGCTATGTCATTCGCTTGTTCATTCATTATGTGTTCATATTTTTTAATGATATCTATTTGACTTTTGTCATGGATTTCAAAAATAGTGGTCAGCTCATCCCTTAGCTCTCTTTCTTTAACCAGTTGTTTTTCAAGTTGTTCAATGGTCTCAACTAGTGTTTCAACTCTATTAGTTAGCGTCAAGTTTTTATTTTCAAAGTCTTCAATTGTTACTCGATGCTTCCCTTCGTCAAAATTATTTTGTTCAGAGATCATCTGCGCAAGCTTAGAGTTAGTTAGTGTTAGGCTATGAACTTCCTGCTTAAGTTTATTATTTTCAGCTAGAAGAACGGTCCCGGCCTCTGCTGCTAATGTGATTGATGTCTAGATGTCAGTCTCGGGCATGCTTGATATTATTTCTTCTATGTCTTCAATTGTGTTGTGAAGGTCTGGTACATTATAGTGATTCACACTATTATTTTCCATGGTTATTGAAGCTTGTTCTGAACATATATTTCTAAGATTTGTTTCTGGGAGTTCTAAAGCATCTTTGTCTGCAGTTGCAGCTTTAAAAGCACTTGCCGCCTCACTTAGAGCCTTGTTAAACGTTTTGTTAATACAATTGTTTGTTAAAGGTATACCAAATTTGTGAGCATTATCTTTGTAAGAGAACACATTGGAGTCCTTGACATCCATCTCTGTATTGTCCCCAAAAAAAGAGATGTTATATCTAATGCTTTTTTTGTTTGTCGGGTAAAGGATACCAGTTATCTTTCCTGGCCAGTGTCGATATCCTCTCAATTTAGCAAAAACAAAATCCCCTTCAGAATATTGAGACTTATTATGAGTCATAATATAAAATAAAATAAAACAGCTATAAAATTTTGGCTGGTTGACTGGAGTTATTAAGTTTTAAATAAAGAAGGACAGTTTTTTGTCTTACAGTGTTTGACTGGTTCACTGGGGTTATGAAATTTTGAGTGTAGACAGTTTTTTGAGCCTGGTTTGACTGATTCCTATTGTCAAGATTTATAAAGAGAGACAGTTTTTTAAGCCTGGTTTGACTGGTTCCAATTGTCTTATATAGGGGAATAGTCAAAACTGAAAAGTTGCTCTTGTATAGGGAGATTGTCAAAAATTAAATGAGAGTTATGGTAGATTTATATTTTATTGAATTGATATTATATTAATTATTATTAATATTAATTGTACTTGATTGGTTGTTAATCAAGAAAACTTGTCAGTGTATCTCCAGAGACAATCACAGAGATGTATTGTTGTCATATCTGAGGTCAGGGTACAGATGCTCACTCAGCAAGAGTCAGGTAGCTTGGTGTCACACTTGTTGTTTGTCAGCTAATATGTTGCAACTGTGTTCACTTGCTAGTTGGCAATTATTTGACGTCACTGTACTTGAGTGTCTTTTATTGAGTGATAAAACTCTGAACAGACAAACTTTAAGTAAATGGTTTTTTATATTAGTTTTCACTTTATTGTTTGTTTCTTAGTTGTGAAAATATTGTTGTAGTAGGAATTAATTTCTTCAAAAGTACTATTTTATTAGTTTTGAAGTTGTAAAGTGTTGGCAAGTGTAGCATTTATTTAGTGAAAAATAAATTTTCTTGTAGATAATTCTTTGTAAGTTTCTTAGTATATTGTTACTTACAGTTATGTTGTCAATGTGGTAAGTAGTTAGAAAGTATTTTGTTGGTTTAACTTACTAAAAACTTAATAATTAAGGGGAGCACTTCACTAGTTATTCTTCAGTGTCCGCCATCTTGGATGAGCTTTCTTCACCACATTTAACATATGGTTTGAGAAACTCAAGTCATCTGTTATAAGGACCCCCAGATCATTAAACTGGTTCACTCTACGTAAGAGACAATCATTTATTTTGTAAGGAAATAAATATGGTGTTTTCTTTCTATGTATTGACATAACACAACATTTATCAATATTTAAAGTTAAAAGATTATCTTGACACCATTGTGTAATAGTATCTAAATCATGCTGAATGTCATTGTGGTCAAATGCATGTCTAATAATTTTAAAAACTTTTAGGTCATCAGCATACATTAAAGCATTTGATGTAATATGTTGGGCTAAATCATTTATAAATAAAATGAAAAACAGAGGGCCCAAATTACTGCCCTGAGGAACTCCAGACCCAGCTGAAAATAAATCAGACTTATAACCCCGATAAGAGACATACTGCCGCCGATCCTCCAAGTATGAACAGAAAAAATGAATAAAGTTGTCAGAAAAACCATAATAGTTAAGTTTTGATAACAGTACTTGATGGTTTACACTATCAAATGCCTTTGTGAAATCAGTGTAAATTACATCAACTTGATCTCTTGAATCAAGGGCACGAGAAGTGAAATCAACGAAATTAACTAGATTAGTTGAAATGGAGCGAGAAGGCATGAACCCATGTTGGCTCTCAGAAATATAAGTTTAATGTGAGGGAATATGGTGTCATACAGAATGATTTCAAAAACCTTCGCAGGTGTACTTAAAATGGAGACAGGTCGATAGTTTCTAATGTCTGATTCATTTCCTTTCTTAAAGATAGGCGTTATTTTAGTTTCCTTCCATAATTTTGGAAAGGTAGATTTTTGCAAACAAAGATTAAAAATATGGCAAAATGGTACAAGAAGTAATTCAGAGCAACCTTTAACAATATAATTTGGTATATGATCAGGACCAAAAGACTGTTTTGACGGAAGCTTTCGTATCGCCATCTCAACATGACGGTTGGTGATGGTGGGTATGCTAAGACACTGTATGCCTAGCATAACCGGGGAGCGCAAGGCAGCAGCGGCATCGAGCCGACCTGTCCTCTCACATACCGACCCAAAATAGTCAGAAAAAGCCGAAGCAATCGATCGCCCATCACTGACTTTTTGTCCATTAAAAGTAAATTCTGAAACTGTACTTGATTTATTACATTTCCTAGACTTAACGAAATTCCAAAACTTCTTAGGTTCTCTTTTTAGCAAGTCTTCGGTATTTATAACGTAGTTATTATAAGCCCTTCTAATTAACCTCTTAACATTTGCCCTACACTCTTTAAATCTAATAAATAACCCCTGGTTTTTAGTATTATTATATCTCTTTCGTAATTTTTCTTTCTCCTTAATTTTATGTATAATTTCATGAGAATACCAGATAGGATATTTAGGTTTAATTAGTCTTCTCTTGGGAACATTTTCGCTAAATATACTATACATATTGTCATAAAATGCATTTAATGCCTCGTCAACATTATCTGACGACAAGACAGCGGCCCACGAAGTGTTTGATAATGAACGGTACAGATTTAAAAAGTCAGCTCTCTGAAAATTAAAGGATTCCTCATTTTGGTTGACGACTTTAAATTTAGTACGTTCCACATAAAACATGACAGACAATACAGGGTGATGGTTATCAACCATAACTAGTGCTTCAGTCTCGCCTTCAACTTTCACCTCAGGAATATTAGTGAGAACTAAGTCTAGTGTACGCATGTTAATATTACGAACATCATTACATGATATGAATGCATTATACGTTAAAAAGTACTGGAGCTCTCTATATACAGATCCGGCCTGAACTAAATCAAATTTACTATCACATATCAGTGGCAGATTAAAATCACCAACAATACAAACTTTATTCTTATTAAATTCAGGATGAACATCAAATAATTGAAAGAAATTTAAATAAACCTCAATTTTAGTTCTTGGTGAAAAAAAAACAGTAAATAGATAAAAATTAAAACCATTAGCGTTAGTCAGTTTGATGCCGATCATATCTAGGTCACATTCCGTGAGAGATAAGAGTTCAGCCCGCCAGTCGGAATTCCTGACGGCCACCAGAACCCCCGCTCCACGACACCTGCCTACACCGTCCCGTCGATAAACAGTGAAATTATCACAAAACAGTTCTGAGGAATAAACAGTGTCATCCAGCCAAGTTTCGGTAAGGCACACAATATCGTAATCTGTCACTAAACTGTTTTCATACATCATGTTTGTTTTAGTTTTCAAACCTCTCACATTCTGATAAAGAATCAATTTATTTTGACAATATCCTTTATGCGCATTACTATTCATACTTCAACGAATTTAGTACTGTATTATAAATTTCTGAATTAACCACTAATCAAAAATAACAACAAACATCCCCACCATTAATGTATAACTAGGCAAATTAATTATTATGAAACAAAGTGACAAACGAAATATGAATAATGAATAAACATGCATGAATGCAGCAATAGACATACAATACTAGATCAGCTGACTTAGGCCTATCTATCAGAGGTTTAATTTCTTTGAGTGAACATTGATTAATATAGAGCTGAACAACAGTAGAGTGCAAATAAATAAATCTGAATAAATACTGAAAAAAATACACATACATGAAAATATAAACAAACAATACTACTAACATACGTTTCAGTGGTTGCATTATTTTAAGTAGAAGACTGCTGAGGATGTAACTTCTTATTGAGCTGAACCAGGTCCATAGTGTCCGAGATGAGAACAGCCGGATAATGTAATTTATGTAAATGTAAATAAATTTTTTTATTTACATTTACATAAAAAAATTGTTATTAATTTTACTAAACTAAAACCAGTGTTATTATTATAGAAAAAAGGAAACGTCGAGAGGCTGTTTGTACCTCTTAGAAATGGAATTTCGAAAAATCCTTTCTTAGTGGGTCCCTTCAATACTAAAGCTAACTTACTTAAAAATTTCATGTAAATACGTTTGGTTTTTTTTGAGATTTCGTGATGAGTGAGTGAGTCAGTCAATGGTATTTGGCTTTTATATATAGATTTAGATTTTCAAAATATAAATGAAGCTGGAGACAAAATCCAATTGTTAGTTAGCTTTCTTTTAAAAATAGTTTTTTATTCAAATTAAATTAGTCAAAAAAATTTGCTAATTTTTTTAGAAGTGATATCATTTAATATTTCTATTCGGTCATTAGACAATAGACAAGTTTTTTATTGAATGTTAGTTGAGAGCAGTACATATCGTCATTCAATAAATTAAAAACAAAATAAATAAATTACATAGTTTGTTTCATTTTAAATATTTATACATTCATTTTCTGAATAGAATAGTTTCTCTTGTAGCCAAGAGGTCAATACATTTTAGAGACGTTGTGGTAAAAAAAGTTAAAGAGCATCATATTTTACCAGGCTAAGTTAGGGCTAAGAAGCCCTCTCTAACACAACCTGGGGTCCAACAGCTGAACGTAACTTCCGAACTACGAGAACGGCAGGGCAAAAACTGTTAGTGGTCATATCGGGAATCGAACCCGGACCGACTGCATGGCAAGCCAACCCCTTAGCCCCTTATCTATGGCCGCTCCAAATAATACAACCCAATTTTTAAGGAAATTGTTTAAGGAAGTAGTTCTTTCCTTAGGAATTCTGGAAGTATTAAAAAATAGCTCACTAGTAGGAGGTTCTTTTCTGAGAGACTCAAGTGGTGGAGGAGAAATGTAAAATTTAAGGCGTTTCATGATCTCTATTTCTAGTTGGTCCTGAGTGTACTGCATTGATGGGCACTTCTAGGATGTAGGGGTTTAATACAGGGGGGGGGGGATTTTCAATGTTGTTAAATGATTCTCAAAATATTTCTTGAAATCGGAGTTCCTCTAAGCTCATATTACTATTTTTTTTTGGCTTGAGAACCCTCTCTAATAATACCAACTATAGAACATACATAATGCTCATATACAGGAAAGATTCATAGGGTTGACTGTTGTGTTTTTTCTTAGCTTTAGCCCAGTTAGCTTATCTATAATATTATAGCTTAATCAAGATTAAGGTGTAAAGTCGATCTTTTTCCCAAGTGAGGCAAGGTGTCATTTGTTAAGTTGATGCTGATCAGTCATGAGATTAATTATGCATCTACCAGTACTACTAATAGGTCCTTATTTATCGTCTCATTACTGATCTATAAACAGCCATAAGACTCCAAAAATTGCTCTCATGTAACGAATCATCCATAAATACATTTCTGATACTTCAGTGCTAGCAAAGTAAGCTTGGTAGTGGCAAATTTTCTAAGCTGAACCAGTTATGGTAATCCAAATAGGTAGAAACCCTGTTGGAACCATTTGTGGTGTTGTTATAAAGTTATATAGTAAAAGAAATTATCTCTTTATTTGTTCCGCCACAAATTCTTTATGTTTTCCACAACTGGTTTCAAAGTTCTCACTTCATCTTCAGGTGGTAGATATTGAAAATTCACTAACACACAAAAACCGATGAATACTTACTTGACTATGAAAACCAATGAAAGTTTTGCTATCTATAAGAAGCAAAAAGCCAATGTTAAAAAGTCATAGTACTTTTTTTCTCATTTTGCTATCTTGGCATGGCCACTGCTTGGACGAACTAGTTGTGTGGCAGTCTAGAGTGAGACAGAGAATGACAGAGGGCAGCATGGCCGCATAGAAAGAGAGAAAATATTACAAATTGCCATGAGAATTAGAGAGACAGGAATCGGCGGAAGGGGGCATTGGGTTGGGAGAGTGGTACAAGGCAGAAATTCTCAAACAGTGCTGCGTAGTGGCAGCCACTCTAAGCTCATTTCGTCTGCTACAGGAAGTCTGACTATTTTCCTATCTCTTTTCACTTCTTATAGTTGGTATTCATTGCTAAAACTAACATTAAATTTCTATTTATAAAACATCACCTAATCAAACAGTAGTTTAGGATGGATTAGATGATGTTTTAGAATAGGACATTTAATATTAATTCTAGTGTAAAAGTGAATTGTTAATAACTACCACCTGAATATGAAGAGAGAACTTCGAAACCGGTAGTGGGAAATATAAAAAGGATTGTTGGCGGAACAAATAAATAGATAATTTCTTTTACCCTCTACAGGTTTGCAACTCAAGAATATGTTAAACTTTGCACCGGTCCCTGGTGTGAATAAAAATAAATTTGAACACTGTTGCAATGTTGCTAAGGTGATGATCCAAAATTTTCACACTAATTGAACAAAGCATTTTGCTTTATTTCTTAAGTATCGTTACCTGTGCTTAAACTATGTAGAGTACATTCAGAAGTATTACATTTTAAGTGCAAGTTCAGTTTGAAAGTAACCTCTCTTCCAGTAAGCATCACTGGACAATATGCATTGTCCTTTTGCCTGAGATAAATATTCATAAGGGCAGAACTGATTAGCTAGGTACTCACCACTAGGAGTCCAGTCAGTGTTGGCCATCCTGTGTGTACAGTGCTGTTTTATTGTTCAGACACAAGTTATTTGGTTTTAATAAAGAAGTTTATCGGAATTTGGATTTAAAAAGAGTAAGTTGTTTGACTTTATATTGGCTTTTGAAAATATTTTAAATTTTTATAGTAAAAAAAATTAATTTTAAGCAGATTTTTTGTTAGTTTTAAAATCATTTGCTGGACTTATTTGGTTAGAATTTGGGGCTGATTAAAGTAGTCTGTGCAATAATTTATGTATTTTGGCTAGGAAACTATGAGCAGTCAAAGGGAAGTTATGGAAAGTTAAGAAACGCAAAAAAAAACACAATAGACAACAATGCTTCAATTAATAATTTTTGTCAAAAATGACCTCATTTTTTAATGTGTACTATGTAAAAATGAGTAAATATTTCCCCGATTGTTATGAATTTGAAAAGATTTAGTAATTTGCAACAATAAGTGAAATTCCATTTTTACTTATTTCTATTTTATTTAACTTAGATCAATTATCTCAGAAATAAATTCTCTACAATCTATGTGTGAAGATTTTATGTATTTATGACCCATTTAACAAAGTTATCTATATCAAATATAAAAAATTGGGTTCCATGCCCATGTTTCTTACATTTAATCCTAAATTACTTAAAAACTACCAAAGGTACAGTTCTAAAAGTCAAAATACGTAGGCTAAAACCACATTTTTTACCTAATTTATCTTTTCAAAAGTTCAGTAAGACTTTGTTTCACTCTCTGCCCAGGAATCTTTCACCAGCTGTAAACTTTCTGATGTAGTGTTTTAAGACCAATGTTTATATGACATTTTTTCACTATTTTTATTAGTAGAATGTGCTGTATAAGTGGGGGGAAAACTTCAAAAATCACCCTGTATAAACAATAATGGGTTACTGTATGTCTTTTTACAGTGCATTAAAAACCCTTAATGAGTTAAAATAATTCTAATATGGAAAAAGTAATATAATGCCACATTCAACACCAACAAATAACTTTTAATCAGCAATCACTATACCTTAGTAACTTTCAAACATCAGCAATCGCTATACCACAATAACTTTCAAACAGCAGCAATCACTATATCTTAGTAACTTTCAAACAGCAGCAATCACTATACCTTAGTAACTTTCAAACAGCAGCAATCACTATAACTTAGTAACTTTCAAACAGCAGCAATCACTATACCTTAGTAACTTTCAAACAGCAGCAATCACTATACCTTAGTAACTTTCAAACAGCAGCAATCACTATAACTCAGTAACTTTCAAACAGCAGCAATCACTATACCTTAGTAACTTTCAAACAGCAGCAATCACTATACCACAATAACTTTCAAACATCAGTGATCACTATACCTTAATAACTTTCAAATAGCAGCAATCACTATACCTTAGTAACCTTCAAACAGCAGCAATCACTATACCTTAGTAACTTTCAAACAGCAGCAATCACTATACCTTAGTAACTTTCAAACAGCAGCAATCACTATACCTTAGTAACTTTCAAACAGCAGCAATCACTATACCTTAGTAACTTTCAAACAGCAGCAATCACTATAACTCAGTAACTTTCAAACAGCAGCAATCACTATAACTTAGTAACTTTCAAACAGCAGCAATCACTATACCTTAGTAACTTTCAAACAGCAGCAATCACTATAACTCAGTAACTTTCAAACAGCAGCAATCATTATAACTCAGTAACTTTCAAACAGCAGCAATCACTATAACTCAGTAACTTTCAAACAGCAGCAATCACTATACCTTAGTAACTTTCAAACAGCAGCAATCACTATACCTTAGTAACTTTCAAACATCAGCAATCGCTATACCACAATAACTTTCAAACAGCAGCAATCACTATATCTTAGTAACTTTCAAACAGCAGCAATCACTATAACTTAGTAACTTTCAAACAGCAGCAATCACTATAACTTAGTAACTTTCAAACAGCAGCAATCACTATACCTTAGTAACCTTCAAACATCAGCAATCACTATACCTTAGTAACTTTCAAACGGCAGCAATCACTATAACTTAGTAACTTTCAAACGGCAGCAATCACTATACCTTAGTAACTTTCAAACAGCAGCAATCACTATACCTTAGTAACTTTCAAACAGCAGCAATCACTATACCTTAGTAACTTTCAAACGGCAGCAATCACTATACCTTAGTAACTTTCAAACAGCAGCAATCACTATACCTTAATAACTTTCAAATAGCAGCAATCACTATACCTTATTAACTTTCAAACGGCAGCAATCACTATAACTTAGTAACTTTCAAACGGCAGCAATCACTATACCTTAGTAACTTTCAAACAGCAGCAATCACTATACCTTAGTAACTTTCAAACGGCAGCAATCACTATAACTTAGTAACTTTCAAACGGCAGCAATCACTATACCTTAGTAACTTTCAAACAGCAGCAATCACTATACCTTAGTAACTTTCAAACAGCAGCAATCACTATACCTTAGTAACTTTCAAACAGCAGCAATCACTATACCTTAGTAACTTTCAAACAGCAGCAATCACTATACCTTAGTAACTTTCAAACGGCAGCAATCACTATACCTTAGTAACTTTCAAACAGCAGCAATCACTATACCTTAATAACTTTCAAATAGCAGCAATCACTATACCTTATTAACCTTCAAATAGCAGCAATCACTATACCTTATTAACCTTCAAATAGCAGCAATCACTATACCTTATTAACCTTCAAACAGCAGCAATCACTATAACTTAGTAACTTTCAAACGGCAGCAATCACTATACCTTAGTAACTTTCAAACAGCAGCAATCACTATACCTTAGTAACTTTCAAACAGCAGCAATCACTATACCTTACTAACAAATAATTTGTGTTGAACGTCACTGATCTCTTCTCATTTCGTAGTAATTGTTTTTATTTCTTCTATTATTTAAATTATGCATGTAAATTAAACATTAAAATGTATCTCAATCAAATCAGTCAAAGTATAAAATGTTACAACTAAATCTTTCAGTAAAATGTATATTTTATTATTTTTCAAATTCTTTTATATAGAAGTCATTAGTTTGGGCAATTATTTCAATTACATATTTTTTTTAACAAAATAGTTATTTTGAAATAAAAAATCATATTATCTAATAAAATAGCTAGTTTGCAACATGTTTTTTAAATAACTGATTTACAAATTGTTCCTTATAATGAAAAGTTCATATTCCGTGAATTTTATGGTAAATAATAACTATTACTGTGCATAAATTGTTTTCAATTATACAAAGTTAATGTCCCATGTGTTTTTCCAAGTATTGTGGTAAAAAGTTGTTTTTTTGGAATACAAAATTAGTATGAATTTTCTGCTTTTTATGATAATTCAAAGTTCAAAACTTATTTCATACAATATAAAGTTATAGTCTTGTGTGTTTTTATATTCAAGTTATTACATTTTCAATAAAAACCAATTAATGTTACTTTCAACTAGGCCTTTCGCTAGCAAAGCTGGCATCATCTTAATAACTTGAATATATAAAAATAACCAATATCAACTCTATCTCAACTTCACTTGTGTGTTTTTGTTAAACATTCTTTTCTGTGATAAAAATTTAGCTCCTTGTAGTTTTTATCTCTTGTGTTATAACAATTACTAGTTTGTAAATAAGTGTATATATTTTTTACATCGGCCAAAATATTATTTATACCTTTGAACCAAATCTGGACAAGGTTTTTCCATAAGAGAATAATTTTAACTCTTATCTTTTACTGGATTTTCTATTCAATAACCATAAACACCTAAAGATTTTCAAACTATTCTGAATATATTTTTTAAAAGTTTGTAAAATTCATGTACATTTTATATTGTTTATACAAAATCCTTAGGCCAGTTTATATACAGTAACTGATAATATTTTAATTATCATTAAACAATTTCATTTCTAATACGATCTTTTTAGCATAAATCCTAATTAATATAATAACCGGGGGATCGTATGTATAAGATATACATTACATATTGCCAACTCTGTCCTTAACATTGTCCAGACAAAAATCCAAAATGTTGAAGAACCTTTGGACTGCCGCAATTAAGACTTTATCTAGAAACAACCCTCTCACAAGAGTGATTTAAAGAACTGTTTTATCTGGTGTAGGAGCACATAACTGGCCTTAACAAAAAAAGTGAGTCACACACTCAAGACTCAAGACGTTTGTGTAGCTATCCTGGTGTGGTTCTCTGTTTGATGTGGCTTCAGTGTTAGGGGTGGGTGTATATAATGTATATGAACAGATGTCGTACTTGTTGTCATTTATTTTTTTATTTTTATTTATTCATAAGTTGTCATGTTCCATAACCGGGTACAACAACAAGAGGTAGTCACACACTCAGGACGTTTGTGTAGCTATCCTGGTGTGGTTCTCTGTTTGACGTGGCTTCAAAGTTAGGGATGGGTGTATATAATGTATGTGAACAGATGTCGTACTTGTTGTCATATCCCATAACCGGGTACAACAACAAGAGGTAGTCACACACTCAGTATGTTTGTGTAGCTATCCTGGTGTGGTTCTCTGTTTGACATGGCCTGTTTGACAAGGCGAGCCGGTGGCCGTGTGGTAGGCGAGCCGGTGGCCGTGTGGTCTAAGGCGTCAGGACTTTGAGCTTGGGTTAGAGATAGCGCTGGTTCGAATCCGGCCTAGACTGGATGATTTATCAGTAATATTCACCTTGTACTGTACTGGTTCGCCCCCTTACTCTGTCTGATTAAGTTCCTCACACAGATCAATAGTCTATGAGGGATGGACAGAGTAAGGTTAAAGAGGAGATCGGCCTCTCCTTTTTAAAAAAAAAAAAAAAAAAAAGTTAGGGACGGGTGTATATTTGAAAAGATGTCGTACTTGTTGTCATATCCCATAACCGGGTACAACACTAAGAGGTAGTCACACACTCAGGACGTTTGTGTAACTATCCCGGTGTGGTTCTCTGTTTGACGTGGTTTCAGTGTTAGGGATAGATGTATATAATGTATGTGAACATATGTCGTATTTGTTGTCATAACCCATAATTGGATACAACAACAAGAGGTAGTCACACACTCAGGACGTTTGTGTAGCTATCCCGGTGTGGTTCTCTGTTTGACGTGGCCTGAGTGTTAGGGATGGATGTATATAATGTATGTGAACATATGTCGTATTTGTTGTCATAACCCATAATTGGGTACAACAACAAGAGGTAGTCACATACTAAGGACGTTTGTGTAGCTATCCTGGTGTGGCTCTCTGTATGATGTGGCTTCAGTGTTTGGAGTGGAGACATCTTCAGATTTATCCATTAAAAAGATTTTTATGATACAGGGTGGGTTCTTCTAAAGGGGCTCATAGTTACAAATAAACTGCTTATTGGTTGTTGCGTTAATACCTTTCTATTAGTGGGTGAATAACAAGCTAAGTGACTGATTGGCAGTTACTAGAATAAAAATACTATAATCCAATTATTTTTATTGCAATACACTTATGTAGACATATATCAAAAGCAACTCCAAAAGGTGGCAACTTATAGTTACTTTAAAATTTCTAAAAATTGTGTATTTAAATCTTTAAATAACAGATATTATACAAAAATGATTATAACATATTAGTGCTAGATCTTTAGTCATTTTACATAGTTTTCACTTTGGAGAATGAGTTTATATTAATTTTCATTATTTTAATGCCAAAAAATGCTAGTAAGACCGATTGCAAAACTAGAGAAACAATTTTTCATCATTTATCAGAAGTAACAAAAAGTGTGTAGGATATGGTTTTGTGGTCATGTACTCCAATTATCACACAATTATACAGCTTTATTATACATTTCCTCCAAGATAATAGTTTGCTAGGAAAACTAGAGAAATTATCATATGACAGAAAACACTCCAGAATTTTGTGGTAAACAAGTTCCAAGTTCGTTATCAGTAATTTTTGAACTCTAGAGATAGAGTACTATATATTTTTTACAAAAAACAGTAAAACCGGTGCGAATAAAATGTATTTTTAAGAAATTGATCCACCCACATGGTTTTAGGCTGCTGTATTGGTTACTGTCACTAGTCAATTCCAAAAACATTCTAAAAATCATTTTATAAAAAGTTACTTTTAAAATACTTCAAGGATTTTTAGGATATTCCTTTATTTATGGGGTGGTAATTTTTCAAAAAATGGTTAACTGATTTAGAATTTTGTATCTCCTACTTTAATGATTTATAAATTTTCTTCCAGGGCAGCATATGTGCAATTTTGATCTCATCACATTAACATTTTTATAGTAAAGATGATTCCCTATTAAACAGGTTTATAAAATTAAACTCCCAAGAAAATCTGAAACCTTCTCATTACTCGTGTTTAGGAATAGCACTTGCATAACTTAAACCAGCAAATTTTCAACCCCCAATCAAGTGTTTTCTAAATCTAAGATGGAAAATAAAGCGTATTCAATAACTGTGAGCACGCTACAGTCTGTCTGCAAGCTCAACCATCATGTCATTGATAACGTCACAATAGTAAAAGTCAGGAAATAATAGTGTTTTTACAAGCGTCATATTCATGTCAAGGGTGAATAAATTGCAAACCTTTTAAAACTATGAATGCCAGAATTTACTGTATTAAAAATGTTGTTAGTTTAATCAGACCAGGTTAAGTGCTTTTCAATGTCAGGCCAAAGCTCTTGACCTTGTCACCATATGGAGTATGGTGATTGTTAAGAATAAGTTTAGGGAGTTTTCTAAATTGATATTTTTCAATAGTCTAAGGAAATCTATCATAATGGCTTGGCTATTGCTTTCTTTGAGTTTCAATTCAGGTTTGAAGGCTCAAGTTGCATTAGTGTCAATGGGTGAAGTGAATAAAAACTAAGTAAAAGCTCAAAATATTTGCTCATGAGTAAAGTAAAAGCTTGTCAACCAAGTGAATAAACAGTCAATAACTTAAATCCTTTTACTTAACGTTGAGGAGGAATTACTAGGGAAATACTTGCGAGTAAATACTTGCAACTTCGTGGAGCCAAGTAAATACTTTTGAAACACTGCAGGTCTTAAAGTGCTTGTCTAGCATCCATTTGTGCGACGCTTGCATACTACACGCGTGTTCACTGTTCACACGTTCTGTTCATATTTGAGTAGTGATTGAGGAACCGACTCACCTGTCGATGTTCCAGAGAGTACCCTAAACTGACCCATTTGAAAATCAAACAAAAAAGATGCAACAAAGACAACTATGTAAAAGATTATTCTATAGCTACCATAGAAGAAGATTCTGCA
Organism: Stictocephala bisonia; assembly: GCA_035578905.1. Taxonomy (NCBI): domain Eukaryota; kingdom Metazoa; phylum Arthropoda; class Insecta; order Hemiptera; family Membracidae; genus Stictocephala; species Stictocephala bisonia. The sequence goes on from JAQJVL010000046.1 coordinate 1,449,172, forward strand.
ATAAAAGCCCTAGCCTTTTAGTAAAAAATAAATGTTCTATCACACAATTTGTTATCTTGTACCTAAAAAGAAATGAAATAAAAAATATAATAAAATAGAATAATACAAATTCTACAAGTTACGTGCACGTGAGTACGTATACTTGTATGTATTGCGGTTGCCTACCCGTATGTGTGAATGTGCGTATGTCGCTTGCACATGCTCACGTTTGAAGCACACTGTGTATAAGCGAATGTGTTTGAGACGTGTTATACATGTCTAATTAATAAACGAATCCGTAAATATATATGACTATTAAAAGTGACAAAAATATATTAAAATATTTGCAGTGCCATTTTAGTAAAAGGTGCTAGCATGGCTCTGGACAGACTTGCAAATCCAAGAGTAAATACTTTTCCTTGCAAGTAAATACTTTTTTATTCGCCTCATTTTCAAGCAAATACTTTATTGACTAGTAATTACTACGAGTATTTAGCTTTTTCTTGTTTTATTCACGCACTCGCAAGTATTTCCTTGTCACACCGAAAGTAAAAGCTTTTACTCGTTTCTGTTCACTTCACTCATTATCATCGTTCATGTTAGTAACAATACCTGGTATGTCAGTTATCGAACAGTGAAAGTAAATCTGAAATATAAATAGTACAATTAGAGTATGTAATGTATACAAATATTAAAATAAAGTATTTCAACTACCACTGTATGTGGGTTGTGTCTGTTGAGCGGCTAGTTCGTCGAGCAGCCACATTCTCATTAAGGGTGGCTCTCATCTCTCATTTCCTCATAATTTGAAACCGTGGCAATATCAACAATATCAATTCTACCTTACGTGTATGTATGTAAGGAAAATCTCTCTTGACAAAAAGAAAATGCCAGAATTTAGAAACAATGCAGACCATCATCAAGTTACACCAAAAAATCTGACATTGCTTCGAGGCTGTAGAAGGCAGCTCAAAGAGGCTAGTACAAGCGCTTGGCCAGTCAGAGCACAGCTGACTGAGTTATCATAACGTCACCCCATGGCGACGGATGTTGCTATGCCAGCAAGCAACCCCAAACCTCGGCTACATAATACACTTTCAGTTAAACATCTTCACAGTGTAAAATGCATAAAATTAAAAAGTAAATTAAAATATCACATTTTACTGTGTATGTTCTTTTAATCCTGTATGAGACATTCTGCACTAGTGTTAATATCACCTTTTGTCTCCCACTGACTTAGTAATAAGCCTAGCTGAGCCAGAAACATAACAAATCTGATCTTAATATGGAGCTATTTAAATTTACAGATGAATGATCAGAGACAATTTTATTTTTGGTAATAAAATAGAAAATCCTGAAAAAACCATCTTTATTTTATAGCTTATACCGTTGTAAAAAATTATGTTTATAAAAAGGGTAAGATTTTTAAAAATTTTAAATAGATCACGCATTCCCTACGGTGTAGGCTTATAATCTAAATCTCTGATGGTTAACTCTCTTGGATGAATCTTCTGATCGGCTCAGATGTTCAGATTTATTCATTTAAAGTGATTTAAATGATTTAAAGAGCAATTTGTTAGAAAATAATATTGGGTTTTTCAAGAAAGATATAAGAATCTCTTCAGGAAAGATCTAATAGTTTTGATTTGGTGATTCTTCTTGCTAGTGAACAGCAGTTATTTCAGTGTAGGTTTGTCTTCTGTATTATCTCAATTACTCTCACTAGTCCTGTGCTCCTCTCATGAAACAAAGTATGTCCCATATACTGATAGAGTGACACTTCTGATGGCCATCATGGAATAATATACATCACTAGTTCTATGAGACTTCCCTCCCAAAACATTCTAGTTTTAATGGCCTCTTTGTCTTTCCATATGAGAGTAAAAGGTTTGGTCTGTGAAATAGCAACAGAGTAATTACATAGTAGCTATACAGTGTGAATTTAAACAAAAGTCTGCAATTCAAGATATTTTCAAAGACTTGCTAACATCGAGCATTATGGCTTTGATGCTGAATCGTGTATGGAAGTCCGTTAAGATGTTGTCAATGTGAATAAACTGTATGGTAGTCGAGTGACCTCAGTCAATCTCCTCTGGTTGAATGTATCTTGCAGTTGGGGAGAGAAGAAAATCTGAAAAATTTATCCATAGACTTGAGATTATAGGTTGTAAATAAATGGTAAATTAGTTGTGAGGAATAAGCTGTATGCAGAGAGAGGTAGAGAGGGGGGAGGGATAATATCTTTAAAAAATGAGCTCTTGACTGAAAAAAAACTTGACTGAAGTAAAGTGTCAAAACAGGTGTTAATTGAACAAAAACATAGTAAATACAGTGTGTTGGAGCTGTGTTCTGGTTCTACCGTAATCTGCATTCATTCAAGACCTGGCCCATTTACTACATGCCTTACGTTCTTTGCATTAATTGGTTTGACAACTTCATCTCAAGCTTTCTCAAGTAGCTACTGTTCATGAAGTTATATTCATGAAGTAACTATCACATTACTTCCTACATGAACATGTACTGAAATTGGGCTGAACATACTATATGAACAGACTTCTTCTTTATTGAGCAAAGGGCCTACAACTTTATTGACTAAACAGTTTTGGAAAACTCGCTTCATTCTTCAGATTGCCTGTATTGCTTGTTAAGTTCCGCGATTTGATTTTAAACTCTGGATCTCATTGAATTACCTATTAACAAAGTCTGACTTCCTTTGGCCAAAGTTATTTCTACCACGTATCCAATTACGGTGAAACCACATAAGCTTTCTCATCTCATAAACTTGCAAAAAGTGCATGTGATAATGAGTTAAGGTTTGAAACTTACTAATTAAATGATTGATACTATCTATTATATTTAATAAAGATTCAGAATGAATAGTAAAATTAGGTTACGATTTCAAATAAATATAGATAGAACAAATATATTGATATGAATATTGTGGAATTTAATTATGTGTAATGTGATATCTAAAGTAAAAGTAATAAGCTATGAAAGATTTCAGTTTTTGTAAATTTTTACAATTATAAGTTCTATGAAAACACTAAACAAGTTCATTAGTGATATTGGTCTATAGTTGTTTAGTGATTGTTGTGAGTACAATACAGCAATTATTCAGTATATTACTAGGTTGAAAATTATGAACCTTTTAATCTTCAGGGGGCTCTATTACAAATCATGGTGTAGTGTCTAATATGTAAATAAAACATTGCTAACATTTTTGCAGCACCCCTAGCTCACATGAATGCATTATTTAATTAATAGAAGCAAATTTTCCTTTTATCTAAAATCTCAACCGGCAAATCTCTAATTAAGGATGCTTTAAGCATAGTTCATGTACTTTAACAAATTTGCTATATTTCTGATACTGAAATTTCTTAGTACAACTTATATAAAAGTAAAATCTTTGTATCATAATTTTCTACCTATTTTCTGTTTTAGATGACACTTGATATTTTTAGCCCCATGTATTTAACATGTTTTTTAATCAGTTCAATTCATGTTTTGTTTGTAGGACATTCAAAATATTTGCTTATATAATTTAACACCACTATGTAAATTTAATTGGGTTGCAACAGAACTTCAACCACATGTAAATTTAATTCATTTTTACCTCACAAATAGATAAATTCAGAGGCCTATTTGTGAGGTCTGAAGTTTTAGCAAAGGCTGTAATGTATACCTAATACAGTATCACAGTAGTTTTAATTGAAAATATATATAAATAAATCCAATGATTAAATATTGTAGTAATCCAAGATGATATGCCGATGAAAACTATGAAAATTTTCAAATGTTTCCTAAGTATGTAATTTCTACTGTAGAAACATTTTTTATAGGGAACTAAAACTAATATTTATTGTCTTTGAACATGTAAAATTAATATTATTTTCCTGAGTATTTCCTTCTTTTAGCGAAGTGATATTTTAGGTGATGTTAATAATCATCTAATTGGGGAGGGACTTGCTTTGCTACTTTAATTTGTGCTATGCTTTAAATCGTTTAAAAATTTTCTCGTTATGGAAAAGGGATCAATTGCATTTTTTAAACCTTTTAGTAACTCTTTGAGAAAACTTTCCAATGTAGTTTTCATGATATTTCATCACATTTTCACCACATTATACATGTGTGGGTGGGTCAGTAGGTGTTATATAACTTCTGTTCAAGATTTCTAGTAGCTTGATTATGTCTGATTACCACTGTGCGTGTATTTGAACACCACCGTACCTGTGTGCGGGTGAGTTAATCATACTAATTTGACAATGCACCTCTTTGCAAATATTGTAATAATGAAAACTTAATATGCAATAAAGATTTTTAATAAAATTTAATTTTCTTTTGCTGTTTTAAGGATTTTCTCTATTAAGTACTGTCCTTGTATTATTTTTTATATTTTTTCTATTTTCTTCTTCATTCTACTTCTGATATCATCGATGATTGATGGCTTGTACCTATTTGCAGTTGATTTAATTGAATACAACAATCAGTAACATTTCTACACCTGCCATTGTAGTAGTATCAACAAATCATTAAGAAAACCCTGATTGAGAAAAGTGTTATATATAAATGTAGATTTAGCTAGACATCAGTTTCATTCCTTTATAAGTCGCTGTGGTCTGAGGATAGTATATTTTAGGAGGTGCTGCACTGGTAGCTGTTTCATCCTGATATTAAGGATATAAGGGATTTATCCGTGGTAAAAATTTTAAGTATATATAATCTTATATCATAGATCCTGTTTATGCATTTCAAGGTGTATAGGTGCTCTGATGACTGATTTAGTTTTAAATTTCTTTGATAATATCCTTCGGATTATCATAATATCTTTCAGAGTAGATAGGATCTTTTTGAACTCTCTGAGAAGTGCCTCTTTGCGTTTTATATCCAGAGGAGCTATGTTGAACAGCACTGGAAGTTATTGTAGAGGGGTAAAGGGTGATCATTGCCCCCTCATAAATAGCTCACACAGAGATATAAACTCACTCCCAAGTACTGTGGATGCTCATAATGTTTCAGCTTAACACCATAAAAAATGTTCAATTTTTTATTAGCTGGTCTATTATTCAGGTGAAATGAGATTACTTCTGTCTTTTTTTGATTTGGCTTTAACTTGCAGGATCTAAAATAATCCTGCATTCTGTAATAATCCTGGTGGATAAATCAAGTATATGCGTTCTTTTAGTTTTTGATGTGTCCTTTTGTTTAGTTGCAAGAGCAATATAATCTGCATATATGAATTTTCTGGGCTTTGTGGCAGGAACGTCGGCAGTGTATATATTAAATAAAAGAGGAGCGAGAACAGAGTCTTGTGGCATTCCATCATTCAGGTGCCTAAAAGAACTTTCTCTATGGCCCAGGAAAACTTTAATTAACTTGTTGCTGAGGATGGAATTCAGACATTGCAATGCTTGAGGACACAGAATTAAGTTTTAACTTTTAAGTAACAGGCCCTTTTTCCAGAATTTGTTCTGGGCTGCTGAAAAATCTTAAAATGCTGCTGATGTTTTTTTTTTCAAACACATTCTCAATTAAAGATGCCAAGGATATTACCTGGTCAAAAGTTTTCAACAGGTCTTAACCTAGAAGTCATACATGAAATACACAAGTATTATTCATTTTAAAGGTGAATCTTGAACAACGAAAATTTTCATTGTTATAGTTATAGCTGATGCCAATATTTTTACGGTTAAAAATTAAATAAGTTCAAGCGTTGAGCTTCATTATTTTATAGTTTCAAAAAAATTAAGAATATGAATTACTTTTTGATTTTTTTCAATCTACATTTATTTCTTATGATTTCAACAAAAAAAAAATTAAAATTGATGCAAATTTAAGTAAATGTTATGTGTACTGCAAAAATTAGATTAAAATGTTAAAATCTGATAAGGAATCTGTATTGCAATTTCAATGCCTAAAAATGACATTTTTGTATATCTTATTCTTTATTGTCTTATTACAATTAAACATTTTGCTTCCCAATACTATTATTAAAATTTCAAAATATGAGCTTTTACATACAACTATAATTGAAACACTAATGCTTCTCTAATTGACAACTTCCACTTAATTAGTACTCTGTGTATCATAACTCTCACTTTGCTTATTTTACTATCAGTGCGATTATATCCTCATAAGGAGTTGACTACATTGAGTCGTTTGCATGGGTGTGGGAAGATGTAACTACTGGAAATACAAGTAGGTAATGGCAAATGATCAGCCATGTGATTACGGAGCCGAAATTCAAACTATTGATCACATAGTTAATGACTACCCATTGTATTCTTTTCAGGGGGGATTAGCTGGTCTTCATTGAATCGAATAGGCAGGTGTTGAACGGTTGTGAATCCTGGACTTAGTTCTGTGACGTGAGATTGACATATAAACACTAAGACACAATTACTTAAAATTTAATTTTTTTAGTGTTTGAATTCTCGATCGTTCTTTTTTCTATTTTTTTTCGGTAGCTGGCATTATATACATATATCGGTGTGACTGCTTTAATGATTATGATTCTCGTGTGTTTAGAATGGCTTGTCTTGAGAGCTGTTACATTGAATGACTATGATGTGTTAAAACTCAGCCTTATTTATGACAATCAACACTGGGTTTATAATTATTCACCTAATATATACAATAGAACCTCTTTAATCCGAAATAATTAAAACCAGGGGGGCGGTTCGGATTACAGATTTTCACATAAAAAGTTAAAATATGGCTAAAATAGATCATACTTAAGGTTCAGAGAGAAGAGAGGAATGCTTTACATTGTTAAAAGATTGTATTATTTATTCAACAACGTACATACAATATAAACATTAGTAACAGTAAATAAAAATTATACTGCTTATCATTTGATAATGTTGCTTTTATAATAAAAATGAGAAACTGAACCTGGTAAATATTTATATAAAAACTGGAAAATAATCAATGCATACTGCAGTAATTACATAAATTATTGAAAAATGTCAGAAAATAACTTTTGTCAATACCGTTTGACATGTTTCCAATACTGAAATTAAAATCTAAATGCTAAATTAAAAGTAATTCATGTACAGAAATAAATCTATTTGATTATATGATAATTTTTTCATAAAAGAAGAAACTTAATACTACACAACAATTTTCTAATTATATATTAACAGTTATACTAGATATATTCTGGTCTGCGTGTAATGTTTAGCGCATATAGGGGATTCAGCAGTGGAGGGAAAATGCTCCACCACCCGCCGTACGCCACAGTTAGGCGTAACTAACTTTCACCTTCATGCTCCTATATGTGCATCACTTCTGTAAACATTGCTTTGAAAGAAAAAAAGTTTATGTTATTATACAAATTTGTTTGCTATTAGTATTTTCAATTTGGATACGGAATAATGTTTAATATTTGCCGTCATAAGCTTGATGAAACAAATTAACAGTCACCTACTACCAAAGACGTAATGGGTGGAGCTTGCTGCTGCCCAACCATCTCGTGACCTACCGTCTACACTCATTTCCTTGACAACGGTTTTTGGTACGGGACAGTAGCGTGTCATGTCAATCTAGTGGTGGGAAAAGACTAGTTTTCTGTCTCAATTTAGAAAATTAGATCATCTCTCTCACACCAATGTTTCGCCTATAGTTTTGCAGATCACATAGATATACATGCATTTTTTTTTCTTTCTTGTGGTGGTGTTCGGATTAGTGGATGTTCGGATTACAGAAGTTCAGATTAAAGAGGTTCTACTGTAGTCCCTCTAAACAATATACTTTCAAATTAAAACTGACTGATTAAATCAGTCAAGTTAATAACTGATAACTCTGTGTTCACATAAGTTTTTTTTTCTACATCATGTTCCAGTTGAAGAAATGGTTGAAAATGGAGATGATATCGTCATATCTGGGATTGGAGGCAAGTTTCCAGAGTCAGACAATTTGTTGCAACTAAAGGAAAGGCTGTTTTCTAAGGAGGACATGGTATCTGATGACATCAGATTTGCAGCAGGTAAAGCTATTTTATAAGAACAGTAGTTTTTGTTACAACATAATAATCTAATATTGCAGTATATATATGATAGTTCAAGATGTATACCTTTATATGGTGTAGATTTAAAATATAAAGTTGTTGTTAGTTTTACAGCTAGTAGAGTAGAAAAGAGGGCAATAAATGATCCAACAATTCCATATTTCAAGGAGAAAGATACTCTCAAGTAAATAAAAGTGGTAAGATTGAAAATTGGAGGGAGAGGTATGATCCTTGATATCTTCTTCAATACAATGAAGAAGTTGAATTTACCTTTTAACTAAGAAAAAAATTGCTCAGAACACACTTTGAATGCTGATTCGAATGATCAAATCACTCCTTTATGCTCCCGTATCTCATTCTTCTCACTGATCCGTTTTACCCGTCACCAAGCATTACTATCATCATGATCTGAAAAGAACTACCTTTATTCACTAGCATACAACTCGTCCACATTTCATTGTTCTTCCAACCAAATCCAGCAAAACATAGCATCATCAAATATTATATTGAATGGCATCCCTTATCATCAGGCACTCCACTTCAGTATGAGAAAGGACAACAACAAGAAGAAATGTAGATTTTAGTTTAATATTTTTAATTTTATTTTTGTAATTTTTGTTGTTGGTGAAGTACTAGAGGAAATAAGCATTTATGAATAATGTTATGTATTTGATTGTATTTATGTAATTATAAAAATACAGGTGGAAAACAATAAGGTAAACTAGCAGGTGCAAGGGGCAAGTATTACCATGTTTTATCTCTGCTAGCCAGTGGCCAAGCGACCACAGCGTCAAAAGACTTAGAGACAGCAATGGTTTGATTCCTGGCCTTGACTGCTAGTTTTTATCGATAATTTTCACCTTGTACTGTACTGGTTCTCTTCCTTATTATATCTTATAAGTTCTCCTCACAGATCAACAGTCAGTGGGGAATTGGCAGAATAAGGTTAAGAAGAAGATCAACTTATTATTTATTATTCTTTTTAATAAAATTAATAAAAAATTGTATATTTATTTAGAGAAAGTTGAAAGGATGGAAAGAGTTGTTTGTTTGCGCGGCGAGGATCAGAATATTGTGGACAGTTGAATATTAGTTGTAAGGCTTTAAATATTTGTTATTTTCTGTTTTCATTGTGGTTTCTAACTAAAATAACATCAACAATTTCAAGTTAACTTGTTGTAATCATAACTCTGGCATTGCTGAAATGACTGTATGCATCTCAAAACAACTGAATAGTAGTTCTAGAAATTCCGGAACAATTAAAACAACTATCTGGCAGGCATCACTGTGACCTTTGTTACTCTGCAGCTTCACCAGTACCAAACGTGCATTATGTTAAGCTATTTTACTAATTGCTTGCTCATAAGTTTTTTGTGTTTATATCGCCAAATGAAAACATACAAGCTTCACAAATGTTCCAGCATAGTGTAAAAAATGTATATAGGAATTGTAAATATTAATAAAACTTTTTTTCTAAAAGATTCTAAATATTGTCTATTACATTAGCAATCTGAATTGAACTTATAACTGCTTTGTTGGAGCAGTTCCTTTGGAGTATTCACTCTTGAGTCATCCGTCTCTCTTGTGATTATGGAATAAGTGGGAAGGCTCATCAAGGGCTGTGGTTATATAGAATGGGTGGGAAGACCCTCGAAAGATTGTGATTTTATTGGATGGGTGGGAAGACCCACTCATACACTATGGGAAGAACATGGAGTAGTGTGAATTACAAATCCAGATGTGTAGGTTTGTAATCCAAATGTGTGGGAGGTTGGGTCAATGAAACTATTTGTTTATGGATGGGTGGTATGATTGATACCATAATAAATGTATGGGTGGGAAGGTGGGTCAATAATACTTTACTTGTATCAATGGAAGGTTGGGTCAAAACACTACATATATGGGCAGGTGAGAGGGTCAATAACATCATATGTGTATGGGTGACTGGGTGGATCAATAACGCTGTACATGTATGGGTCTCCATTAAGGGCTGTGATTTTATATAATGGGAGGGATGAATACAGAGGGATGTATTCTTATACATGGTTTAATTAATTTTGTAATTATGTTATACTTAGTTTGAATAAATGATTTTTGGTTTGATTTGAGTTTTTATGAACCATTGAAGGCTGTGATTATATATAATGAGAGGCAAGAACCATGGAAGCCTGTGATTATATAGAATGGGAGGAAAGACCCACGAAAGGCTGGTATGTTATTGGATGGGTGGGAAGGCCCATGAAGGGCTGAGTTTGTATAGAATGTGAGGAAAGACCAATGAAATGTTGTGAGTTATTGGATGTGTGGGAAGGCCCTTGAAAGGCTGTGATTATATAAAATGTCAGGGAGACACATGGAAGCTGTGAGTTTATTGGATGTTTGGAAAGGTCTATGAATATTTGTGATTATATTGAAGGTGAGGGAAAATTCATGAAAGGCTGTGAGTTTATTAGATGGGTGGGACGGTCCCATTATTAGATATAGGAATGTGAGGAAAGGCTGTGAGAAATACCTTGATGGGGAAAGTATGACTGGAAGGATCGTCCCACCCATCCATCAGTCATAATTTGTAGAGAGGTTTATATTATCAAAATCTAAAATGTAAGATCATGTTTTTGTCAAATCAGAAACCATTGTAATAACATTATTCAGTAACAGGCTGTAATAGTTTATTAAAGGTTCTTTGTCTATTTGCAGACCCCCCTGGAAAAGGCACTCTCCGTGATACAGACACATTTGACAATGCTCCTTTTAAGATGCACAGTAGGCTGGTGAGGAACACTGACCCTATCACTACACAGACACTGGAGCGAGCGTTTGAAGCCATGGTTGATGCAGGTAATAAAACAGCATTTTTTTAAATTTTTTTGAAAGAACTAAACAGTCTTATTTGTCAATCTCTACTTTTTTAATGTTAACAGTGGAGTGAGTGAGTTGATGTGATGAGTTTAGAGTCTAATTTAACCAGTTATAATTATTTTTTCAAGTATATATTGTATGGTTTGTTGTCAGCTACCATTTGTTAATTATAGAGCTGTGATGTATATTTGGATAAATATCCAAAAGTCATGGTTGTATATTCATTGATTAAAAATTTTAATTTATCTCCTGTCATAAAGCTAAGTTCAATCCATCAAGCCATCTAAAACCTGCCTCACTGATTCTGTGTATGCTGGCTAATCCCTCTGTAAAAGAGCCCAGGGGGCACCCATTGTTTAGATAGACTCCCTGCAATTGGGGTGTGATGTTGTTAGCATCCACAGCAATTCTTTAAAGCTGTAAGTACACCCTATCTAAACAAACAACAAATCTGGTAGCTGGACTGTCACGATTTTGTGATCTCCCAGCTATGGCAGCTACCACAAAACATTTTTTCAAGTGTTACATAATCAGAAAACTCAGGTTTAGAAACACAGTTTATATTGAAGAAATAGAGCTGCATGATTGAACTGATTCTACTTAAATCATCATTTACTGTGATTGAAATTTTTGACCTAGTCTATCGAAATTTGTTTGACTGTTATTAAGATCAGATTGATTGTACCTTCAGAATATAAAACTGGGCCTTAACTTACTATGTTAACGACCAATTCGTATATGTTTGTTTTATTATTTGTATTATTGTTTTCATTCAATTTTTAATGTAGAATATATTTTGTTGGATATTTTGTGTCTCACTTTAGTTAATCTAGTCTTTAAATTGTATTATCATCAATGACAACTTTATAATGCTGACTGAATTCAATAAAAGTTAAGCTGGTTTCATATTTAAAAAGTTTAACTGAACGATAAATACTGAACAGGCAAATTGTTTTAATCAATAAGAGTAGTGTATACAACCTTTCATATTGTACGGTTACAAACAAGCACAATCTTTAATCCTTTTGCTGCTTTCCAATGTCGCTCTTGATAGCACTGTATTGTTTCTTGGCTAGTAAACAAATGCAGGATCTCTGAGATTTCCTTGGCGTTTGTTTTTAGGAAGATCTTTCAAAAAAGTTGAAGGAATTGACATTTCAAATTTTTATTTCGCTATTGGAATCAAGACCTGTGTTCTTCAATTTTCCATGCTATTTATTACAAGAGGCAACAGACTTACGAGATCTAATTGTGCCTTTGTCTTCTGCAACATTGATAAAAAAAACACTATGCAATGATTTGGTCATGTACCATAATAAAATAGCTTGTATTGAATGTTGAAAGAACTACATTGGATGAAAGATGATATGAATGGTTAGCAATTGTGTATTGTGAAAACCAACACATAATGATTCAAACTTGTGCAGTTGTCTGTGTGAAACCAGCCCTACCTTGTCTATTGTCTATTGCCTTTCAAAAAATTAAAATCCAAACAGTTATTAAAATACTAATAATTATTGACTGTAACATGTATTTAATGTATTTTAATATGTACAACTGGTCTAAAACCTGATTTATTTTATTAGGACTTAATCCATTTGAAACGGAAGGTCGGGACATTGCGGTGATCTCAGCTTCCATGGTCTCAGACTCTGAGAACACTCGGACTGACACGTCCCATGGGACTTCTGGCTTTGTCATTATGGGACACAATCGGTCTATGGTTTCTAATCGTATATCGTACAGCTTCAACTTGACAGGTAAAACATTGTTCTTGTTACAGATGTATTTCACGGATATAATTAGTGTTAAAAAACCTAGCCTCTTCATTATACTACTATTTAAAGTGTAGTCCGAGGTTGTAACTAAGAAATGTCTTAGTTTACATATCGAACATGAATTTAATGTAAACATATACATTAAATCTGATCGTAAGTTAGCCACCTTAAGTAACTAAATTCTCTGGTGATTTACTGATATTTCCAAGAATCTATATATATGATTCATGAACCTGATATTAAATAAATAATTATAGATATTTCTTAAGGGGAAAAGAAATTATGTATTTTATCTCAACTTATAGCATAAGAAACCAGGTATAAAATTGTAGGAAAGATCTAATTAAATAGGAAGTAGATGAATGGATTTGAAACCTTTTCCAACTTGTTAAAGAAGGTCTCAACTCCAGAAATATACTAATTGTAAAGTCTGGAAATCGTTCAATTACATAGTAAACAACAAGTAAAAAAACAGTAAAAAATTGGAATAAATCTAAAAATTAATTACAAATTTTAATGAAAATTTGTATTTTAAGGTGCTTATTATGGTTTCAACATCAAAAATATTTTAAAACAAAATGGAGGATGGGAAATCATGCTTTTCCACTATTATTTCAATAAAAAGTAAAATGTATATATACATCCATTTTTTGTGTTTTTGAATCATATTTAAGTATTTATAAAATTACTAATGGAATATTGAACAGTCTGGAAAAATCAAGATAGTGGATGAAGAATATATAAAAATTGCAATAATAGATATTTATATTCAAAATAATTAACTAGGGGTTTTATAAGTTGCTTATTACAATTTCAACAAAAAATAATGATACATTAAAGTGGTGGATGAAAAATCCTAGTTATGAAAAAAGAATTTTATATATTTAGTAGTAAATAAATATGTAAAAATCAATCTTATTTGCATACAGATTATATTTATAGATTAATAGTAGTTTCTAATAAATTGCAGAAGTTGCAGAAACTTTAAAAAATCAATCGTGGTTAGAAAATTCAAGGAAATCATGATTGAATTTTTTATTTAAAATAGTTGATTAAAGGGGTTTTGGGTCCTTGGCGATCATAATTTTAACTACATAAAAATATAAACCAAAGTTGTAAATGGAAAATCTGAGATTTCCAACATGTTTCACTACTGCTACGAAAAAAGTATTACAAAAAACTTGTAAACATCAAAACATCCGTAATATGCTTCTTGACAGGTATCAATTGTCAAAATTGAAAATATGATATCAGATTGTTTTATAACGACTGTAAAATAATAAATTTTATACGAAAAATATAAAATTAGATTTAAAAAAATTACTAGTTTCAAAGAGCTTACTAATCTTGTAATGTAAATAAAGGCTTTTCATCAATAACTTTTTTCTGGTAAAGATATATTGATGTATAAGGTCTCAATAGAAAAGTAAATTTTTACTAAATTTACAGATAGGTAAATACTACTTTTCCATTAAATTAAAAAGTGCGGCCATGTTTTTAATATGAGTCCAAAACAGCCAACCATTTTTTAGCATGTATAATATGACTTTTTACTATTAGAATTTTTTTAACCAAAGTACAGTTGGCAAATATTTATTAGACATAAAGTTCCAATAATGTGGATAGATTACCAACAATTATTTAGCTTTAATTTTTTTATTATAAGGCCCTTATTCTTATTATTATTTTTAATAATGTTATCCTTCTCAAATTTTGTCTCTAACAAAGTTTTGAACGAGTCACCATCTTTGAGATATTCACGTCAAAACAGCCTATTATTTTTATTTATTGACAAAAATGCCATCTTTAAAATGCTATAATAAGCCTTTGAATAATCGTGACAAAATAAAAAGAAAAGAATCTGAAAGGTAAATTTAATGGCTTTCAATTAAGTCCTTATACATGTTTACATAAATGAAACACTTTTTTAGATAATTAAAAAAAAACTGTTAAAAAATGTGAAATTTCGGGAGACAATTTTAATATTCAGTGCTCTATAACTCATCTGGGGTGCATTTTAATGAAAAGTTGTAAATTACAGTTTCTTCTTAAAATTAGTTAGTTAACCATTTTTTATATTATTTTAAAATATTTTGTTCCCCCATATCAAGATGCAACTTCTTAAAATCAACTTCGTAACGATCAACATCTTAAAATGTAACTGTATCCACTTCCAGTCCTCTAGTGATTGAAGAAGCATTCAGTTGTCCCCAAGTATCTCACTGACTAAATCTGTGTTGAGTTTAATTTCAGTAAAAAGGGAAAGGATAAGAAAGCAGCAACATATTAAAATGATAAACTCTTTCATAAGTTTATCGTTTTATCAAGTTATACTGCTCTTACTTATTGTTATACCTCTTATGGAAATGTTGGATCTAGTAGGCCTACCCCGAAAATAACCTGTTATTAGTACTAACAAATAATAATTAGTTGAACTTAGTACAAAAACTTAGGCCTCTTGCTAGCCTATAAGTTAGTACTTCTGTTTCCAATATGGTTTATGGGTTCAAATCCCGGGAGGTCCACTTAATTTGCCATACGGGTTTGGCCGTTGTCCTTTAACAATGTTTCAATACCATGTTAAAAATGCCATGGGTGTAGGCAGTAAAACAAAAATAAAAAACTATATTTCTATAAAATGGCTACAAAATACAATCAAATACTAATCAACTAAAGTGATTCCAAGTATTGGCTAATAATATGTATCAAATACATTTGGCTTTTCAAAACAAAACTGTCATTATCTCAACAACAAAAGAAAAAAATAACAAAAATCTTTCCAATGAGATTTACTTTTAAAAAAAGTTCTAATTGTTATTGAGATTAGGAGGATCCAGATTTTAATGATCTACTGAATTTTCTAAAAGTAACATAGGTCCTTCAGCAAATAATTATACAAACATAAATTCTTAGTGCTTTCTATCTTTAAAAAATACTGTTTGTTTTTGTGAAAAATCTTGATATTCCCTCTTTTAACATTTTCGCTGCGGCCATACTCGATCAGGAACAGCACACGGCGGACTTTAGGCGCTGTCGTGCCCAATCGGGAATCCTTGTCCTTTGTTTCCTTATTCATTCAATATTCAGGTAGCATCTTTGAAGGAAAGTTGTTTTTGTCCGTAGCGTGTCTAGTACAACCTAATAACTTTTGTATATATTTTGGTTTCAGTTTTTATTTTTTTTAGTTTGTAAGTATAAATAGTTTTTGAGGCACCAAGGAAGTTTTTTCTCCTTGCTTTCCTCCCTCCTTTCCAGCAGAGTGTGGGTGGCTTGGAGAGAAACTACCCTTTAGTATCGTCCTAACATCCCGGCCATGCGATCCTCACCAAGCCACACAGGCTGTCATTCATTAATTTTTTAAGTATACATCCTTCCATCATTTTCATAGCCGGCAATTCTTCCATTTTATTTCATTACTTTTCATTCATATAATTATATCATTCAGTCAGTAATTCAATCATTACAATAAACTTACAGTTTCATTTCATACAAGTATTTAATTTATTATCATAGCGCCTTGAATGTACTTAATAGCGTCGGTGCACACACAATAGTAATAGTGTAAAACATATTTAGCACCTGAGGTAAGATTACCGACTATAGCAACCGCAGTGAAAGTGTTAAGGAAGGTTCTATATTACTATACTTGGCAATCTCATCTTATCTTTAGTTGATTGTTTTATCTTTAGAACAGCTTTTTACCCTTATTCTTCTTTGAATAAAAACTAAATAATAATCTTTAGCTTTTTATTAATTTAAGCTTTTTAATGATAATAATGTAATAGGACCAAGCTACAGCATAATTACAAACTGGGATGGAGGTGCCACTGCGCTGGACCATGCATTCAAAATGATCTCTCAAGGGATAGCGAGAGCTGCAATCGTGACTACTACTAACCTTATATTTTTTAAAGCTATTGGAAATGAGTATGAAGGCATGGACATACATAAACCAGGAGTACGATGCCATTCTTTCGATGACCAAGGTAAACAAATATTTTATAACACTTTAAAGTAGTTTTCAATGTATAGCAATTTGAAGAATATATTGTAAAGAGTTGAAGGAACAAGTATTTGGCATATATATGGAATGAAATGAAAACTGGCTTTATTAAAAGGCGGAGGTAGGACTATTAAGTCCTCTCTTCCACTCAATCTTAAGTGGAACGATGGGGTGGACCAATGCTTCTAGGTGTCACACGAGGAAACTCAACTTCTGTGTAATTCAATTACTTCAGTAAAATACATGAACAGGGAGGTGTAACTCAGAAAAAAATAACAAAAGCAAATTTGTATCCCCTATACCATGTTATTAATGAGCTATTAGTATTCATAATAAAGACACTGATCATAGAGATATGGGTGAATATGAAAGTGAAGTGAGTGTAGATAAACGAGTGTAGTCATCGTTACTAGCTAAAGTCAACTGTTTCTTAGAAAGGGCCATTTATTAATAGCCCATAGCCAGGGCACCTAAGGGACCTACAGCTTTATGTGGAATCCAAACCACGTAGTGTTGGTCTGATTTTCAGCTCATTGATAGGCCTAATACTCAGTTCTCTTCCCTACACAACACCCGAACCTTGACTAGCACCCATCACTAATTCCCCAAATGGATACCTCAAACTTCTCTAGTAGTGTCCACACAGTGTCTGAGCGGACACTGTGATGGTATTGAGAGGACTGAGCATAGAACATATTGGTTATAATCTCCACAAAAATTGGTCCCCAAGTAGCTGGGCTACAGCACTAGTGCTAAGTATTACAAAGCTATTCTACACCTCTCATTTTCATATTGTGAAGTTAAAATCAATCAATTAATTCTAATGCATTAAACTCAATATTAGCATGACAATATCCCTCTTGAACAAACTGGTTTTTGACCTTGTTGAAATTGTTGTGACCAGGTTCTTTCTTTGACATCTTCCATTGATAGTAGGTTTGAAAATAAAAAGAAAACATCAGCAGCATTTGTAGATCTTTTTAGCAGCCTACGACACATTCTGGAGAAAGGGCCTGTTAATTAAATTTTACAACTTGATTCTGTGTCCTCGATTGTTGTGATTTATGAATTCCACCCTCAGCAACAAGTTGATTAAAGTGTGCCTGGGTTGCAAAGAAAGTTCTTTTAGACACCTGAATGATGGACTGCCACAAGGATATGTTCTTGCTCCTCTTTTATTCAATGAATACACTGCCGACATTCATGCCACACAGTCCAAAAATGCATATATGCAGATGATATTGCTCTCTTAACCCAACACAAAGATATATCAAAAACAGAAAGAATACTTACACTTGATCTAGCTTCCCTCAACAATTATTTAGAACCTGGAAGCTAAAGCCCAATCTAACAAAGACAGAAGTAACCTGCTTTCACCTGAGTAATAGAATAGCTAATCAGAATATAAACATCTTTTTTGATGGTGTTAGGCTGAAACACAATGAGCATCTACAGTACTTGGGAGTCAATTTAGATCAATCTCTCTGTTATAAAAGTCACCTGCATAAAACAGCCACTTAAGTGAGAACTAAAACTAACATTGTGCAGCAACTTGCTACATCATCATGGGGAGCCAACGCACAAGTCCTGCACACTACTGCTTTGTCCCTAGTTTACTCCACTGCTGTATATTGTGCTCCCGTGTGGCTTAACAGTACAAATGTACGAGAGGTTGATATATAACTAAATAGGGCGATGAGGGCTATCAGCGGCTCCCTCCTTGCAACCTCTCTACCATGGCTTCCAGTGCTGTGCAACATAGCTCCTCCAAATATATAATGGTCCAAAATGTTTCAACAAGTTGCCATATATGAAAT
This sequence comes from Stictocephala bisonia, assembly GCA_035578905.1. Classification (NCBI taxonomy): domain Eukaryota; kingdom Metazoa; phylum Arthropoda; class Insecta; order Hemiptera; family Membracidae; genus Stictocephala; species Stictocephala bisonia. Next base: position 1,467,613 of record JAQJVL010000046.1, read on the forward strand.
TAAAATTTCCGTTAACATTAGAACGTTTTGTAGTAATTTAAAAGCTTTTCTATTACTAAATGAAAATTGTAACTTATTCTACAGTTAAAAAAAAGAAGTTGTGTTCTCTGTTTATTTGTGTTTTATAGTTGTATTGTAATGGTATTATGTGTTTTGGTTTTATTTTTGGTAAAGTATTGTAATAATTGAAATAAGAAATTGTAAATATTTTTATACTAGGCTGAAGTGAATTGTTTGTGTTTATTAGTATTGTAGTGAAGTGCAGCAGTTGTGAATTGCAGTGAAGGTACGGTCTTGCATAGCAGGTCCTGTTATGTGCCTTATCAGTGTTAGGTGTAGACGCCACGGAGAGCAGCCCAGCTGATAACAACATGTTACTATAATCTGGACTCTGACAAGAAACCTGTTGTATTTTGTTGCCTATACTGACCACACTACTCGTAAAAGTGGTCAGTCAGATGCAAAGAGGCACTTCTCAGAGAGTTTAAAAGGATTCTATCTACTACAAATCTCCCCATTTTGCAAGATATCCCACGTTATGCTAGGTGACTTAAATATAGAAAAAAAACTCTTCGACTAGCTTCCTAGTTATTCTCTAATAAATTTTCGCCAAAACCAACTGGGCGTTAACTTGGGATATGTTTGACGGTAAAAACAAGTTTCTGGTATCAGACCCTTCTACCATCATCAGTGGAATGAACCTTCCTCGAAAGGAATGGACTATGTTGAGTCTCTTTCGCATGGGGCTGGGAAGATGCAACCACTGGAATTGTAAGTGGGGAATGGCAAATAATCAGTCATGTGATTGCGAAGATGAATTTAAAACTATCGATTACATATAATCAATGAGTGCCCATTGTGTTCTTTTCTGGGGGATTAGCTGGTCTTCATTCAATCGGAGAAGCAAGTTTTGAATGGTTAAGAAACCTGGATTTAGCTCTGTTATGGGAGATCAATATTTAAACACTAAGACACAAATACTTTGTACTATAGATTTTATTTTAATTTAATATTATTTATCTGTGTAATTTTAAAAATATTTTATTAGTTTTGTGGCCATACAATATGTATGTATTGTTACATGTTACTTAACAAACAAGACTCACTGATAAAATTAAGAAGCGTTGTTAATGAATTTTCATAAAACCTAATAGAAGCATAATTTGTATAATTATGAAAAGTTATACAAATAAAGAGTTTGTATTTTATTTATTTATTTTGTATCTTAAATTATATCAATATTGAAAATGCTCCAACTCCAGTCAGTGAATATTTCAAAACATCACAAATAATGAAAGTTTATGATATATCATTAAAACAAATAAATTAACTATAACGTTATTTGGTTCTACTTGGAAAAATTCACAATCATATTAATATGAGAATCTGTGATAAGTTTGCTATTCTTTATAGACTGGAATTGTTTTAAAATAATTTAACTTTTTGAATGTTAATTTTCAGTGAGTCTCCTCTGAATAACTATAAATTCCTAGTTTTCCTTGTACGTAACTGAAAAGAGATTTCTCTATTTGTTTTTCCAGGAATAAGTTGAGAGCAATATTCTTTCGGCAAAGAAAATTAGTTAAACTGTTGTATTATAGCAACTTTACTATTAAGTGATACTAGGGAACACCCCCTGCACGCATTGCATGTCAACCCTGTCACTCGCTGCATTCGTTAAGACACAATAATATAATAATGCTAGGAAATATAATACAAATAAAAGTCACATAGCGCAAACGTATTATAATTTAAATATGAAAAATACACACATTGTAGTAATCAATTTTGATAAGTGTGGTTTACTGACATCCAGAACCATAATATCGCTACATATTGTACTTATGTTACCATACGTTCATGTGGTATGACATTCGTTTGTTTTGTTATTTTTTTGTTGTTGTCAATGTCTATAGTTAAAAACTGTTTGATTTCAATTGATTATTTTGCTATTCAAATTTAATCTACACAAGGTAACTGAATTCTTTGTTCAGCGGATGGCACCTGCAGAAGTGAAAGCATTGTCTCATTCTTCGTTCAGAGAGCTTGTGATGCCAAGCGAAACTATGCTTCAGTGGTGAAAATTAGCTCGATGTGTCTCGGCCAGCGAGCTTGCAGCTTTATCAAGCTTGACAATCTTGTCATTGGTTACCTCAGAGAGTTCTACAGAAGTAACGGCATTGATCCAGATTCTATTGCTTATCTTGAAGCTGATGGTTGCGGATTAAAAGTAAGCAGAATATTTTTTCTCATCTTAATCTAATCTTTCTTTTTAACTATACTGACTGGAAATGTGTAACATAATTAAGATGCAAAATTTATTTTACTTAGTTCTTATGAACCAACTGATCTGTAAAATACCACAGAGAAAAAATAAACAGAGGTTGCTTTCTTATGGTTGCAACAAACGCCTCAGGGGCAGTTATAAATAGATTCCAATAACTATTCATTTTTATACAACTGTATCAATAATTACTTAGAGTATTTTGGAGGAAAAAGAGAGGGACTGACAAGATTCTGGCCTTGCCATCGCATGGAGAACTGGAGGAAAAAGTGATACACATTGTGCACACACAATTGGGTGCAACTTCTGTTTATTTCTTCTCCATTGCATTACTGACTCAGACAACAAGGATTTGAGTTTCAAACTTTCACTTTGCAGTCCGAAGCTTTTTCCACTGAGGCACCGTATAATAGGGGAGAGGGCATCAGCAAACTAACCTGAGAAGACAAGTCCACTAATATAAACACAACATGCGTATTAAGTTACAACACAAGCATACAAGATTTCAGAATCATTTGAACCTTCTTCAGCCAGGACAGAGACCTGCTTGACCATGGTTCTTATGTTAGTAAACTGATCTCAGGAAAGTTTGCTATGCTCTACATTTTTTTATTGTTGCTTAGTGGCCTAAAACCTTACCTCAAATTTAACTCTTTTGCGTGTTTTGACATACATAGTACATCATGGTCTTTAAATGCAATAATACTGAGTCAGCTTCGGTGTTGAAAAGGACAAGTGGTCTAAGGCGTTGTACTGTGGCCAGGTACGGTGCTGAGGATTATCAGTTTGAATTCAGCTCAAACCGGTTCTTTTTACTGTGCAACTGTCTAGAGTCACTGGTTTGTGGAATATTGGTGTAGGGCCCAACCTAAATAAATAAATGTCTGGCAGGGGGTGGAAGTTGACAGGATTAGTGTTTCTATTATATTTGCTTGGTATAACACCTGTTTTGCTTCTTTTACTTATGATAAGAGGTGGAGGACAGTTTATAATTTATTTTAAATTGGCTGTGTTTTATTTATTTAGAATATATAATGTAATATGTAAAGTACATTAAAAGACATGAAAATAACTAGGTATAAAAAAATGCATAAAAGCATAAAAATGACTATCTTGAAGAGAACTCGCTTATTGGATATATTATATGTAATGGTAGAAATGATACTCACATTTTTCCAATAAAAATTTATAAAATTTGTCTGAGGCCTTTTGTAAAAAAGGTTTTCATCTTCAAAGTAACAAACAACTATTTTTTTTGTTTTGCGTTTAGAAAAGTTGTTTGTTTCTTTGAAGATAAACACTTCAAAGTAAAGGCCTCAGACAAATTTTTATTAGAAAAATGTGAGTATCATTTCGACCATTACATATTGAAATTATTATTTAATCAACTTAAATTTGCCATAGGGGTTTGTACCTCTGTCCCTTAATGCGGAGGACCTCCTCAGATTAATCTACGCCTGACAACACGATTACATCACTTAATACTTTACTTGACTTCATCATTTCTTTGCTTCACTTCCTTAACTGATACTATCTTACTTGACTCTACCCAATGACATCAATCCCTTATTTAAATAAGGAACTAAAATATAATTTATACATATATTAAAATTAAAAGCTCATGGTACTCACTTACTTTCTTTATTTTAATAATTTATTTTTATTTTCCACTGTTATAAGAATATGTCTTCTTTTTAGATGAGTTTTTCTCAGTAATAATCAATATCGAACAAATTATTTCCTTTAGTATAAGATATACATTTTTGTTATTTTATTATAATAATTATTTTACACATTTATATGTTAAGTACCTTTTTTAAGTTTATCTGTCTGATTAAGTCATAACATAATGTTTATTTAATTTGTTTTACGCTCAGGCAAAAAGCCTAGGTAAAACTTTTTTCTGCTATATTTAATGCTTAACTTCAACTATGTAAAACTAAAGAAGGAAATAAATTGATTTTCTTTCTTTCTTTAACGTTTGAATACCACGTTCAAAATTCGACTGGAGTAGAAAGTAAAAAAAATAAATAAAAATTAGGACATATTTTTAAAAAAATCATAAATTAAAGATTTAAGCAATTAGAAGTAATATTTCAAAAATATTAAAAACATTATCAATATAGGTCAAATTAATGAGTTTTCTGCAATAAATATTCAAGTTTTATCCTTAAAAATTTGATAAAAAGTATAGTATGTACAGTTTTTATATTATCTGGAACATTATTATAAGTTGTTTTATTTTTTTCAGTCTTACGACAGCATTGAGCTTAATGCTTTAGCTTCAATATTTTTTGAAAAAAGAAAGAAGCCCCTGCCTATTGGGTCTATAAAGAGTAACCTGGGGAACACGGAATCGTCTTCTACTTCTATGGGGATAATCAAGTCAATAATTGCCATGGAGTTTGGCCTGATACCACCAAATATTCACTACTCCACGCCCAACTCTAATGTTCCTGCACTGATCAATGGCCAGTTTCAGGTATCATTTCTTGTACATATACAGAGTGTCCCAAAATATTTATGAAACTCGCTACACATGTTAAAATGATGAGACCTATTCTAGAAAAAAAATCAACAATATCCAATTCTAAATGGCGGCTATTTAAATTTTTAAACAAAAATTGCGGGAAAATGGCAAAAAATAAAAAATTTCTGAGAACACATTAACATTTGTAATGAGAGGCAGCAAAAAAGCCATTTATCATTATCAGCAAAAATCATTAATCATTTTGTTATTGCTATCTAATTTGGGAATTTCAACCTAAACAAACTAACAACAATTAAACAAATTAAAATCTAACTAATTACAGCAACTTCCAAATTTGTCAGTTGAATTTTATGGCTTATTTTTTAAAATCTTTGCATAACCGTCATTTTTTTATGAATCATTCTTTTGAATTGCAGTTTGCGGCATTCTTCTTTACTTGACCAGTTCTTTAAAATGATGTGTATATCAACCTATGCTTACATTTAAAATTATCTTCTGACTCTTTGTGGGCTGCCCCCATCGGAGGTAGAGAGTGATTAAGAACGGTAAAAAATTGGTTTTTAGCTCCCATTTTAATTTAATCTTCTAGCCCAATAACAATATTACCTGTAAGCCATTTCCAGACTTTTGAGTAACCCTGTATAAACTAGTAACTAATAATACTCTATAGAATTGTTTTTTGTGGTTTAATCTTTTAATGAATAAATTAAATTTATTATTTAGTGGCAGTGAATAAGAATTAGTTTTAAAATTAATCATTCACACATTAATAAATGTAATACAGTGCTTTATTACAGTGTATTCAGTCGCTTTCGCACGGGTGTGGGAAGATGCAACTACTAGAAATAAAAGAGGGGAATGGCAAATGATCAATCATGTGATTGCGGAGTGAAAGTTCAAACAATGGATCACATAGTTATATACAGAATATATATATCGTATGGTTTGCTGTCAGCTACCATTTGTTCAAAATAATAATAATAAATACTTTATTGCATGACAACTGTTTACAATTGTGTGGCAATCATCAATAATTACCTAGCCTATTGAAAATAAAATGTTCTTAATCATACTCTAACATCTAGGTCCCATTCAAACATACAATATTAAAATTCGCATGCACTCATTCATTTGAATTTCCCACTCTACCTCCTTGTCAGTCAGCCAATTAGATCTTCCATTTGTTTGCCATAAACTCGTCTGTGCTATAGAAAGCTTTATCTGTCAGTAAAGCTTTCAGACGAGTTTTGAATGCCTAGGGCATAGTGGCACTTTTAATTGAATTTGGAAGCCTATTGACAAAATGAGCTCCTGCCTGTGAAGGCAAGTGCTCATAGACCACCGTCCTGTGTCTCCCAGTTTTGTAGTCCTCCCTTCCTCTAGTTGCGTAAGGTTGAAAATCGCTACTTCTTAGGTGTTCGCATTTGGTTTTGAAAAACATGCAAGTTCGGAAAATATAGAGGCAAGGGAGTGTCATCAGTTTCAGTTGTTTAAATGTTGGCCTGCATGACTCTCTGCAATGTAGCTTTGCGATTGTCTGTACTTCTTTTTTTTTAAGAATGAAGTTTCTTGAAAAATGTGTGTTGGTACAACCACCCCACAAAGCTATCCCATAGGTTAAATGTGGGTAAATTTCGCCATCATCAGTATCTGAATTGGGCAATACTTGGCGAGCTGTCTCAGTATAAAGATGCCTGAAGACAGTTTAGAGCAGATGCTGTCGATGAGGCATTCCCAGGTCAATCCTTGATCAAAGTGTATTCCAAGGAATTTTATCATATGGACTTCTTCGATCTCAGTCTCATCTACCATGGCTGTAAGACTATGCTCTGAGTTGAATTGTTGTAAATAAAACTGGACGAATTTTGATTTTGTTGCATTTGTTCTGAGATTGAGCTGATTTAATTTTTGAATTGTGTTGTTGATCTCTAAAAATGTAATTTTTTCCAATTCATTGCTCGAATTTGATTTGAAACAGAGAGTCGTATCATCAGGGTACTGAATGAGTTGCCCATTGTGCACCCATGAGCCAACCTCGTTAACATAGATCAAGAAGAGAAGTGGACTGGGGATAGATCCTTGAAGGACTCCATACCTCAGCAACTCCCCTCCCAGCTAACATCTGTGACTGTTACAAATTGATTTATATTACTAAGATAAGACTTAAGCCATCTAAGTGGCACTCCTTGTATCCCGTACCGTTCCAGTCTTTGAATCAGGGTGCCATGATCGACAAAGTCGAAGGCATTTGGTAAGTCCAGAAATACACTCAGTGCCATCTCTTTACTCTCAATACCCTCCATTATCATGTCAACCAGGTGCACCATTCCATCTGTTGTTGATTTCCCACTTCGAAAGCCGAATTGGTTGTCAGATAGTAAATTTTGTTTCTCCAAAAAATTCACAAAACAAATCAAAAAGATTTTCTCAAAAATCTTGCTGAAAACTGGTAGCATTAAGATTGGACTGTAATTTTGTGGTTCAAGGGAATCGATTAGCCTACAATTGTTGATCATTCTTTTCTAATCACCATTTCTTCCTAAAATATAAATTCAGGTTGTCTTGATTAGTAAAAAGCTGCTATGTATATTTGGAAAAAGATCCAAATTCTTGAGAATACACGTTGGCCAAGGTTTGACATGGAATGATCATGTGAACAAAGTCTGCTCTAGGGTCACATCAGGAATCCATGCACTGCGTAATCTGTCTACAACTTGCTCTTTTGAAGTTTTAAGAATGGCTTACTTTGGCCTTATTTACCAACACCTTTCCTATGGAATTTTTCTATGGTGCAGTTGCTCTCAACAACAATTGTTGAAAGTCTTTATTCTTCAAAAGCAAAGTATAAGAATCATTTCAAAATTAGATTACATAGAGTCGTGTATTCAGGGAGCTTGGATTGCTGACTTTACCCTGTCTATTTATTTTCGAGGTAGTCTTGTACTGCATTTCAAGGTGTACTTTGGTGCAGGGCAATGAACTCCACAATAACGAGACAAGTGGTAGGGACAACTATCGTCTACAACAACACAGAACAACAGTGTACGCAAGGCTTCCAAAGCAAGTTGGTGTCAGACTTATTAACAGGCTTCCTGAAGAAATTAAAAATACTAACAATTTTAATCAAAGTAAAGCTCGACTAAAACTCCTTTTGGTGTCTGGTGCGTTTTACTATGTTGATGAGTTTCTGACAAGGCGCTGAGATAATTAAAGTTTAAAATTGACAAGCTGTATCTGATGATGATGAATGAGCAGGGTGAATGTTTTTCCCAGATTGTATGTTTGAATGTAGGATAAATGCTGCAAGGTATTTCTACTTTATATTTTCTAAGTTTCCATTTTTTTATCATGACGTATACAATGCAATGTATATTCTTTTTGTGCATTAAAGAATTAGTATTATTAGATCCAAAAGTCATAATGGCATATTCATTAAAAATTGTAAGTGATATCCTGTCACAAAGGTAAGTCCAATCCAATGAGCCATTTGAGACCTGTCTCACTGATTCTGTTTATGTTGGCTAATCCATCTGTAAAAGAGAGCAGGGGGTACTCTGTAACTATTTGATCCATTGTTTGGATGGACTCCCGCAATCACATGACCGATCTAGCGTCAATCTTCATTTATACTTCCAGTAACTGCATCTGCCAATGCCAGTTCGGAACCGATTCAAGAGTGTACACTGCCTACGAGAGGTTCATCCCACCAACAGGTATTGATGGATCGTTAATAAGGAACTTATTTCATCCATCAAAACTGGTCCACGCTACGGCCCATCTAGTATTGGGCGAGAGATTTGATCTGCTCAACTGGAAAGCATGAAATTTGATGCTGCTCTAAGCTAGATTTTAAGCGACTGTTCTGACGTGGGAGATCCTGTGTAATGGGGAGGTGCGGAACATTTTCTTTCAATATTGCCTCCTGATGTCTTATTTCTGGAGGAGCTATATTGCACAGCACCGGGAGCCAAGAGTTGACATAAGAGTGCCACTAATAGCTCTCATGACCCTATTAAGTTGGACATCAGTCGCTTTAGTGAGAACACTATTTAGCCATATGGGAGAACTATATTCAGCAGCTGAATAGACCAGTGACAAAACAGTTGTACGCAGGACTTCCGTTGCGTTAGCTCCCTAGGTTGTTCCGCAATATGATGTAATACATTTGCTCTGGTTTTGAATTTAGCTGCTGTTTTTTGAAGATAGCTTTTAGAGGTCAGCGATCGATCTAACATTACTCCCAGGTACTGTGGATGATCATTATGATGGGTTTTCACACCATTTAGACAGATGTTCAGTTTTTGATTAGCCAGTCTGTTACTTAGGTGGAAGCAGGCTACTTCAGTTTTGATGGGTTAGGATTTAGCTTACAGGTTCTGAAATACTCTTCGAGGGCTGCAAGGTTACTTGTGAGTGTTTCTTGAGTAGTTGAGAAGTTCTTGTTTTGGTAAGCTAAAGCAATATCATCTGCATATATAAATTTTCTAGAATTTGTGATTGAGATGTTAGCGGTATACACGATGAATAAAATTGGAGCAAGTACAGACCTCCGTTGCAGACCATACTTGAGATGTTTGTAAGAGCTTTCTTCATGACCGAGATAAACTTTTATTAGTCTGGCACTAAGCATTGACTCCAAAAGTCGTGAAAGAAAGGGACAGGGAAGGAGGCTGTAGAACCTTAACAACAAACCTTTGCTCCATACTGTGTCACAAGCTGCTGGAAGATCAATAAAAGCTGCAGATGATTTCAACTCCTTTTCAAAATCGATCTCGATCAATTATGTCAGAGCTAGGATCTGGTCGCTACAACTTCGGCTAAGGCAAAAACCAGCCTGCTCAACTGGAACATTAGAATCAAGAATGGGTAATATTCTATTGTATAACAGCCTTTCCAGCAACTTATAACAAACTCGAAGAAGAGATATTGTGTGATAACTTTCCACTGGTTCAGGATCTTTGCCAGGCTTCAGAATAGCTACTACTTTTGATCGCTTAAATGCTTTTGGCAAATTTTCTATAGCTAATTCCTTATTGTAGACTGTTTGAAGCCATTGTTTCACTTTGCTACCAGCATGCAACAGAAATTCCGGAAAGATACTGTCAAGACCGGCTGCTTTTCCTGATGGTATAGCAGAAATCGCCCTATCTATCTCTTCCTCCATACATTTTCTTTTCAGGGTGGGATTTAGCTGATCTTCACACAATTGGAAAAGCGTGTGTTGAATGGTTACGAAACCTGGATTTAGCTCAGTGACGGGAGATCAATACTTAAACACTAAGACATAAGTAGTTTGTACAATAGATTTTATGTTATTCAATTGTTTATTGGTCTGATTTTTATTATTTTATTTCATTAGTTTGGTAACTGGCTTTGAAATCCATACAATATATACCTCTACATTTTATAAAACCAAGACATCACAATCGGTTCATAAATTGCTGACTCATGTAAAAACAATTTTGATCAGTAATTTTTGTTCTTAATCTATAAATGTTATCAACTCATTACTAGTAAATATTTAAGAATAATATTCAATCAATAATTGCTGTGCAGCCTGTGACTGAAGCGACTCCACTGACTGGGGACCTCGTGTCAGTGAGTAGCTTATCTCTGGGTGGAACTGTGGGACACGTACTAATACGGCGAAACAGCAAAGAGAAGCAGCCCTTGGCCATGGGACAGTTGCCTCCTGATGGACTACACAGACTCATCATGGTATCTGCTAGACACGAAGAAGGAATCACTGAGATTTCCACTAGGGTAAATTCACTTATCATGCTCATTTGTTTTATGAAACTGCAATAGTGGTGCAGTTACGATAGGAGCTGGTTTAAGACATTGCAATAACTCTATCTGCATAAATTTAATATTCCAACATAGACAACGTCAAAGACTTATGAACACTATTTACAAGCATTGCTACTGTTTTGGTTAGGATGCAATAGTACATCTTCAGAGTAAACTGAATAAAAGTTGTTCATCTCAACTAATAGGAACATACCGGATTTGCAGCTTATGTATCTGATCGGGGAGAGGGGGATCTCTGGTTATGTCCTGAAGGCTCTCTTTGATTTCCGTTGCTTCTAAAAATCCATCCTGTTCTGGATGCATCTGTGTTATTACTGTTATTCAATTGAACCTTTTCTCTGCGAATGATGATTTTCATTCCCGATTCCTACTTATTTCAAACTATTAATTCGTTTTTTTTTTTTTATTTCATTGATTTTTTTTATTTCTAAGTAATTAAATGTGACAGTCATCAAACTTTCGTATCATTAAAATATATTTCATATTTTGTGTTTATTGTTTAAAGAGGAGTCCGTCATTTATGACAAAATTTCTGCTAGTAGAGTGGAAGTAAAAACTATGTAAGCCTATTCATGAAAATCTATACTTTTCTTCCATTGGCATTTGAGTTGAATGCTTTTTATTTCCTTAAAATTAAATCCTAATAGATTAACTTAAAAAAAAAATTGCTCATTGCTATCTGAATTGTACTGTAAGATTAATCTTATGCGAAAACTAATCTACTGTAATAAGGGTTTGGTCCTCATTATTATTCATTATTGAAAATTAGATTATTGCAACCCACCCTCGTACTATCAAAACATTGCTGGGTCCATCGAGGGTGGGTGCGAAGGCACCGGACTCAGGACGACACAGAACAAAAAACACAAGTTGAATGGCAAAAATATTGTTTATTACATGAAAATTAAAAAAAAATATTAAATTCAAAGTATTACAAAAAGATTAGGTGACAGGAAAAAAGTAAACATTTATGAACAAAACAGGCTGTTGACCATTTGTGAAAAGTTACAATATTTATCAAAAGGTACAGAAATACTTATATGAAATTATGGCTTCGAGGCAATAGAAAATAAATTTAAAAAAATCAAGATCGACAACTATCAACATTACAAAAGTATCAATAAAACGTAAATCAAATTAGTTTCAAACTACGTAGGCTATATCAAAAATAGGTTAGGCCTAAAACATTTTTATCAAAAAATATATATATAGAGCACTGCAAAAATATAACAATAATGAATTTATAATAATTAACAACAAATGGCATAAACATATAAATAAATAAATACATAACTACAAATAACAAAAGACAAAATTTAAATCAGCAGCTGAACTTACGAGGCCTCGGACAACAAAAGATATTAGGAAGGTTAGGCCAATTTGAAAAAGTTAAAAAAACCAAACAAATGATCTAGATTAATTATTACACTGATATCCAGCAGACCAAAACTGGGTGGCTCCTAATGGGAACAACAAAGTGAAGATACCGGAGAACCCCGTTCTTTAAAAGAGATAACCCCAAGAAAAAAAATATAAACTAAACAACATAAAAATAAAATCTAAAAATTTATCTCGCTTTAAAATGACAGTTCTTAAAAAATCAAAATATTTCATCACAGGTATATGACACTTCACTGGTGAATAAAGTTCAACTGAAGGATGTTTTTCACTAAAGATTCAGTGACAAGAGGGGCCAGAAGGACCAGAAAATAAACTGAGTTTGGGTCACCTGCATGTCAAAGTCTTCATTCTGGAGGCCATTGGATGGGCAGCGCGAAAATGGGGAAGAAGTGGCTGCCCCTCTGGGACGCATAGTAGAGGCTAGTCCCAACCCGTAGGTTCCGCACTGTGACTCCAGGAAAACGCAGTCGGAAGCCACGCAGATGCCAGTTCATGACTCCAACCCCAGAGTCAGGGCTAAAGTAACAACACAGCACAAAACATAATTTAGTCCAGCTTCACAAACAGCGAGAAAACAAAATAAATAAATAAAGGGACGAGAAAGACAAAAAAAAAAAAACTTTAACTATGATCGAAAGAAAAATTTTTAAAAAGAGCAGAAACTGTACAAAATTACTAAAAAAAGAATTTTTTATATCCAAAGTAAAAGAAACTAAGTACAACTGGTTGAACAAATTAATTAAGCAAAAATAATAATGAACAAAGTAAAACAATTTTGCATGACTAGGCATTGAAAAGAAAATTTCCTGCAGTGGCAGGATTTTGCATAAACAGTTTGCTAGACTGAACAAGTGAAATAAAAAGTGAAAATGAATACTGACTTTACTATAAAACAAATGTGGTAGATAGAAATACAAAATTTAATTACATCTAAAAATCAGTTATAAAAGGACAAAATAATATAATAAATAGAAAAACACAATTACATTTACATCAACACATGGATCTAACCTAGACCTACTGAAAATAAATACATTTTCACAAACAGGCAACAACTTTATTAATTACTGAAACAACACACCTTACAGAACAAATAAAGTCAATAAACAATATTTTTAGCCAAACTGTTACAAAGGCAAAAAATGTTACAAACACTTACCTAAAGTTTCTAGCCACAATACATGTTGTGCTGGCAGCAAAGCTAGAATGGCAAGCTTTCCATCGACGCCAAGGAACACAGAAAACAAAATCACTGAACACAGAAAATGGACACAAGACACTAAAACTAAATGAAACACAGAGAGGAAGACTGAACTGTCCGAGAAAATGGTCAATTAACTTATAAATTGACTATCTATAATATTAGCAGGGTTTTTAAAAAAAAATCAGTCAAATATGATATTTCTAGTTTAGCTAAAACTAGAAAACTGAAGACTTGGTTGGACATGCTTTAGAACTTAAAAGGAATTCTAAAGCACTTTCAATCATTATATTAGCAGGGGGAATATACTGTCAGAAGTACAAATACGTTTTCATGATACACAGGAGTGTTCATTAAGAGTCTCTACACCTGTCGCCATATTGTATTTGATTCTTCATAAGATCAATGTTAAATTCAAATAAAGATTACAGCTTTATTTATGAATGTACAATTTTAAACTTGACCGTTTTTGAAAGAGATAAAAATTTTCTAGAGCCCTCTTGGGTTAAATTTTTACTATATTGCTCAATTTATTTTTTATAAACCAATAACTATTGTTCGAATTTCATATATTACTTTAACAATAAACTAAGACCATTAGAAAAAATCTGTCTCATGAGCCAATAGTCAACACTTGTTCTACAAAGCACATTAAAATTTGAAATGAAAAATTAAAGCTTGAAACGCTTTCAAGTGAAGTAATGTTCAACTGCAAAACGTGAGTATCAGCTACTGATAACTGGTGCTGTTTGATAGTCAATGAGGGAGGAGAGTCAACCGCCATGACTGCTCAAATTACACAATGGTTTTGGGGATGGGATGGTTGACAGAGTTGCAAGTAGTTCCAGACTCATCACCAGGTAGAGCGGTTCGGAGGCTCAAGTGAGGAAGAATTATTCACGAGAGAAGACTTTTTAACTCATGGAACACACTAGTTGGGTAGCTGTAAAAAGTACAACAAATGTGGGATTAAGTGGCTAAATTTGTATAAGCTAAAATAAAGTAATTTTAATTTTGTAACTATTTGAATATTGAATAAACCTTAATCTTAGAGAAGTAAGTTAATATGTTTGATTGAATTTTCATTCTTAAATTGTTATTGAATTTATTCTTGTTAGTCCTTATAAGTTAATATATTAATGTTATTCTCACAAAAACAGACCAAATTCAAGTGTATTTTATTCATAGCCATCTAAAATTAATTCTATTATTATTCAAAGTATTTGATAAATTTTGCAAGTCCATTACAAAGGTCTAAAATTATTATTTTATGTTTAGTTGCAGTCTATGCCGGTAGATGTTGAGTATGCTTCAATGGTAAATGATGTATTCAAGACAAACATTCCTAGTTACTTGTGGAAGTCCTTTGTGGTTCTTCCCCCTCCTGATGAAGAACTGAAACATAATATCAAGGTTAGTTTAAAATTCTGAAATACTCAAAATATAATAACTAATAATTTCTGGTAATATTATAATTTATCAGAAATGTTTACCAGGAAAATACTACCTGAATTCATTGGCAATCATACATAAGGGCAGACAAGGCATTGCCTGGGACCTTACAAACAAAAAATGCTATGTCTGAAATGATGGGCAATTAATATTTATTTGACCGCGACGGTAATCTTAATTGGAGGGACACACATTAACAATAGGACCTTTCAAAATTGCAATGGCAATGACACATTACGTTTACATTAAACACTATGTCATATAATGCATCATTCCAGCTGCATGATGCAATTATAAAACTACTGTCAAGTGATTGTTGACACTTATGTGTCAAGTGATTGTTGACACTTATGTGTCAAGTGATTGTTGACACTTATGTGTCAAGTGATTGTTGACACTTATGTGTCAAGTGCAACAGATGTAACACCTGCCTCCAACTTAAACTTATCTACACAAACTCTTTTAAACACGAGTAATATTTCAGATAATGTATCAAACGCCTTGCATTTAAACTTTCTCCTCATCAACCCCCAATTTAGACTTAACAACAAATTATGCACATGCAACAACAAAAAATCTAAATCTGTTCAATTTAAGCCAAAGCATAATGTTCAACCAAAACATAGTATGTAACAATTCTAGGCCTATGTTGAACAATTGGTCGGTAGCGTAGTTGGTTCAATCCCAGCTTCATGTGCTAAAGGTTCTCAGTTCGATCCCAATCAGAGTCAATAAATTTTGAGAAGGATCAGCTGATAATCACCGGCTGTTCATTTGTCATTGGGCTATTAATTAATGACACTTTCTAAGGAATAGTCGGCCTTAGTTTGTAACAATGACTACATTCGCACATTTCATTTGTGTATCCATTCGCACACTCATTCGAAATCCATATTCGCCCATATCTTGACGATCGGCGTCTTACGAATAAATAAAAAAAAATAAATAAATAAAAACAACCCTTTACCTTTTTCAAATAAATTAGAAAGATTTAAGATAGCTCAACTTTGTATTTTAGTATTCTTTTTTTAAATATTCAGGGCCTTATGAACAAAGTATCAATTTTAGAAAGGGTTATAACTAACTTGCAAATTTATATGTAATATGTTTTTCTGAACATTGGTTGAACGGTAACGAGATTGTAATGGATTTTCCTAGTAATTTTATTTGTAGCACCGCCTACAGTAGAATGAATCATATTAAAGGGACTCAGTCATTTTTGTTAGAAATACATTTCAATTTAAACCTTTTATATAAGTACATTTTGCTAGGAATTTCATTTTGAGGCATCAGCTGCTGTCATTGATGACTTGAATCTTATTATTGTAACTTTCTACCAATCTACTGCTGGCGATCCAAATACTTTTTAAATGTCCTGGACCAATTTTTGTCCTTTTTATGTAAATGGCCATTATCTTAGGAGGCGACTTTAATGGTAAGTTTGATGTGACTAAATCACAAAAATCTGTTACTGATTTTAAAAACATTTTGCGGCAACACAACTTTGTTTTCACAAATCGTGCTGCTACTAGAGGGGGAAACTGTTTAGACAATGTAATAATAGTTCTGTGTCAAACAGTTCAAGTGACCTCGGTGGACATTTTTGTCTTCCCGTATTCTGACCATGACAGGTTAGTCATGAACTTAAGCCTCCAAATGGACGAGATTACTCCATTCACTCAAATAGCCCAAAGCCCATGTCATCTAAAATTAGTTACAGGCTAGCTCTACCAAAGAGCTGTCACATGGACTTTGCTCTTAAATTAATTTCTTTTAACTGGGATCTTTTGACTGGGATGTTTGGCCATGACATTCTTACAGCAAATGAATTATTTAAAAAAAATTTTACACTGTTAAGTAACTGCAGAAATTATTTTTTTGGAGATTAAAACAAAAATTCGCACTGTAAGTGGTACACGAAAGATTTAGCTAAATTAAAAGACAAACTTTTATTTTAACACTCTTAATTAATCGTTCAGACCCTAATCCAAAATTAATTGAAATTTATAAAGAACTGAAAAAGAAATACAAAAGTTTAATAAAAGAAGCAAAAATTTTCTACAGTGAAAATATATAGAAAAAAGCAACAATAAATGTCAAGCGGCCTGGAAAGTTATCAAGGACAGCTGTCCAGCAAATCCAAGGTCTGTTGTCACCATTGAGCCTAATGATTTTAATAGGTTTTTTTGTGGATTCTGTGAGAGAGATAAAGCAAAGGATTATTGTCAGTTGCCCTGGCTCTTGGCAACTAGCAGTGTTAATGGTTTAACACTTAATATACCAAATAGCTTTCAATTCAAATGAGAATTAATATCCCCTCAGGATGTTATCAAAACTATTCTAAGAATGAACAACTCTGATAGTGCTGATGTTTATCATTTATCTAATAATATCTTTTAAAAAGTAATTAATACTTTAGCATTTCCTTTATCAGTTTGTTTTATTAAGTGTGTCCAAGAAGGATTCTTTCCACCTGAGCTGAAATTATCAAGGGTCTCTCCAATCTACAAAAAAGGTCCACTGGACCAAGCTAGTAGTTATCGACCAATATCGTTAATTCCTGTCTTGTCAAAATTAATAAAACTGTTAGTCTCAGATCAAATAACCTCTTATTTAGAAACAAATAACCTCTTCAACTCCCTACAATTTGGCTTTAGAAAAAATAAATCAACAGTCAACGTACTAGATCATCTGGTAAGACAAGTCCTCAACATTTTTGAAGATAAGTCCTTTGCTCAGGCCACTTTTTGTTACATGAGTAAGGCTTTTGATTGCGTCAATTAACTGTTATGGTTTCTCTGGTTCTGAACTGGACTTCTTAAAATCCTACCTCGATAAACGTATACAAAAGGTGCGCATAAATGGTAAGTGGTCAGAAGAGGCGTTAGTTGAATGGGGAGTCCCCTAGGGATCAGTCTTAGGACTTCTCCCTTTTCTGACTAGTATTAATGACTTGCCATCATCGGTAACAGCTGAAAAAACTTTAATTAGCCCAACTTTAATTGAACAGTATTAGCCCCAATTTAATAAATCTTCAAAATTTTGTTGAAAATACTTTGTCATAGGCATCAAATTGGATTTCAAAAAATGGTTTTCTTTTAAATAATGATAAAACTCAAGATATCTTATTCAGCCTTAAGCAAAACCCACCAATTAAAAATACCAATTTTTTTACCTCAGTTAAATTTTTGGGTGTATACATTGACAGTAATTTAACCTGGGATTCACATATAAATTTCCTTGGCAAATGCCTTTCTAAAAGACTCTCTAGAGTGCTATATCTATTAATGCGTTTGGAGGAATTTGTTCCCCACAGCTATGTTAGATCATCCTACTTTGCTTATTTTCAATCTCTTGTCAGATTTGGCTTATTTCTTTGGGGTAATTGTAATAAAATAAATGATATTCTAGTTTTACAGAAAAAGGTGGTAAGAATCTTAACTGGTTCACATCAAATGCAACACTGTAAACCTCTTTTTATTGACACTGAAATTCTGACTGTAATCAATCTATATCTGCTTGATATAATCACCTATATTTCTAATAACTCTAACCTTTTGACATTCCGTTACACACTGCAGACTTACAATACCAGAAACAAAAATAATAAAATTATAGAACCCTATCGCCTCATCAAAACACAAAATAGCCATATTGGATTGAAAGTGTACAACTCTCTTATACATCTAATTAATAAATACCCGTTTGAAGTTTTCAAAACAAGATTTTTTTATGGCTCATACAAAATCCACTCTATTCTCTTGAGGAATTTTTCTCATTAGACAATATTCTTTTCTGAATCCTCAATTAAACTTCAACTTGCTAAATCTCTTATTAACTTTCTTAGTTTTAAGGTCTATTTGTAATGTATTTCAATTTTTCAATTTTTATTATCACTAAGGATCTGTATTGTATAACTTGCTTTTAATTTCAACCTTGCTTCATTATTTATTTACTTATGTGACCTGGTTTGTACCATGATTGTGACTATTGTCAACTGTACTTTGTATTCGTATGACAATAAAGATTATTATTATTACTTAATAGTTCATTCAAAATGTATATTGTAGGTTGATTTTTTAATTAAAATTTAAAACCTCATTATTTTTATGTTGAGGGCATACTCCACAGTGCAAGAGAAAGATCAGTTTACATATATTTTTATAATAGGGAATATTATATCAGAGCAACTATACTGGAGGAGTCATCCACCATATCCTGCATTCGCCCATTAGATTGAAAAATTAAAAAGTTTGAATAGAACATAAATCTGCACGCCGGTGGCCGAGCGATCTAACTTTGAGTCTAGGTTAAAGATAGAGCTGGTTCAAATACAGTCTAGACTGGAAGATTTATCAGTAATAGTACCACGGTACGTGTATGGATGGGCGGGTGGGCACTATACGTTTATGGGTGAGTGGGTGGGCAATACCACTGTACGTGTATTCATTACCACTGTACTGTACTGGTTCTCCCCCTTACTCTGTCTGATAAGTTCCCCGTACAGATCAATCTATGGGGAATGGACAGAGTAAGGTTAAAAATAGGAGAAGAAGAAATTTAATTTGCACATTAAACATAAATTTGATGTAATCTAAGGGCTTTGAAGCATGTAGCTAACAAAAACAATCATCAAGGTTGACTTAGACTACAATGTAAGCCGCACTAGGTTGGTGAGCGGTCTGCCTCAAATATCTAAACAGCATTTTTACAATTCTGTACATGAGTATAATAGTTTTTGTTGTTTTAATCTTTTTAATATAAAAAAGTAGTAAAAATAAATGTAATACACACTATTTGCATAACTCAAACTCCCAATTTTCAGTTTAATTCTTTTAGAGGTTTGCGATAGAATTCATCTAACACACGTCCTTCCCTTAATAACACACATAGTTTTACATTCCTTAATAACACTGCAGTTATACAAATCAGTAAATAATATTGTATACCTTCGAGGACCAATTTTGATAAAAATGTTAACATTAAGAACAATAAATATCAAGATGCGAAGGCATAGAATAGAAAAATATCTACCTGCCTTAGAATTGTCCTCACACTGACAATATAAAGAATCAATATAGATTTAAATTCTTTGTTAAGCTCCTGGACTATAATTTTGATAATATATACAGGGTGTATATTATGTATGGAAACACCAAAATATATTCTGTGTTAATCAAAATATAAATTCAAAACCTTTTACAGTCATGATAGGAATTGGGCACCTACTTTTTGGAACAATGTTTTGTCATTTCACACTAACGAGGGCCATCCTGTTGAGAGTATCGTCAATATTCCTAATGGAAGTCTATTCCTTTCGATACATAATTTAAAAGGTAATAGTTTAAAGAATTAAATGCCAAAACCGCATCTCCAAGGAATCTCTAGAGCACTTTGAGTATTGAAAATTTGCTGACATTTAACAATTTAATTTTAAATTCATTATAAAACTAAAGAATGAAGACAGTTCAAACATATACTTTTACATCAAATAGTGCTAAAAGGTTAGTGTTAAGCCTTTTCTAGCATCATAAATTAATTTTTATATTTATAAGAAATTCATAAAATAAATCATTATTTACACAATTCTATTGTAATAACACCTGGCACATTTTTACTAATAAAACCAGCTTAAAATGAAATGTTTGTTATATTTCAACTAAACAGTTTTAAAAAAGTTCAAAAAAATAGTGTAACATATTAGTGTGGCAAGAACCAAGTTAAAATGAAATTGTTGAAATCAGCCAATTTTCAATACTCAAAGTTCTCTATTTTCTGTTAGAGTGACTCCTTAGAGATACGATTTGTGGTATTTAATTCAGTAAACTATTACCTTTAAAATTATGTATCACATGGTATAGGCTTCCATCAGGAATATTGACGATACTCTCAATAGGACATCATCCATTAATGTGAAATGACAAAACAATGTTCCAAAAAGTAGGCACCCAATCCCTATCACTACTGTAAAAGGTTTTGAATTTATATTTTGACTAATAAAGAATATATTCGGGTGTTTACAGACACAATATACACCATTTATAATATGGTTTACTGTCACCATTTATCAATTTAGAAAGACAAAAAAAAAAAAAAGAAAAAGAAGAAATAATATATATTTGAAACAAGATCCAAAAGTCATGTTTTAGTTATTATAAATAATAAAGTGTTCTTCTGAAATTCAATCCATTAAGCCACTGAAGACCTGACTCACTGATTCTATTTACGAGTATGTTAGCTAATCCCTCTGTAAAAGAGCGCAAGGGGCACCCTGTAAACATGTGATTCATTGTTTGGATAAACTCTCCGCAATCACATGACTAACTAGTGTCAATCTGCTAGATCAGTCATGGGATTCCGGGGAGTCTAATTGATAATACAAATGAATGTCATATAACACAAATTATTGCAATATAAATACAAATAGTTTTTTAATTAGCATAATACGTGGTGGTATATATACAGTGCAAGTAAACGTCACACAACATAAATTAATTACAATATAAGCACAAAATGCACAAATATATTACAATACAAGTACAAAATGTATAAATATTATGGTGATTGATTTCGTGTGCATCTTTTGTGAATCCCTCTGGTCTGAGGAAGGTGAGCATTGTTCACCGAAATCAATCACCATAATATTTGTGCATTTTGTACTTATATTGTAATATTTTTTCACTTATATTGTAATAAATTTGTGTTGTTCGACGTTTACTTGTACTGAATATAAATACAAAACTTTATTAAATAGTTAATCAAGAAAATATTTATAGAATAGGCCTTACCTCCGTTAGATAGTTAAAAATGTTATTTTCATAAAATATTGTGCTGTTCTGTCAAAAACTTGACATCTTCAGAGTACTTGTCAAAATTAAATTGATGAGTGTACTACCTGAACTGGGCCTGTGTAAACTATAGGCAACCATGATTTATGTTCATGTATGCGTTTGCAATTTATGTTGTGTATATATTTTAATTTTGACAAGTGCTCTGACGATGTCAAATGTTTTGCAGAACATGTAAGCACAAGATTTTAAGAAAATAACATTTTGGACCATCTCATGGGGCAAGGTCTATTTTATATCAATAGATGTGCTTACGTAATTGTGACACATTATTTAAAACATTTTAGCTATCCACATGCAATCTTTTAACAGTTATTTAATAATAATGTACGTAAATTGATTTAGGAGTGAGTACTTAAAGATGCTACATATTTGTAAAAATATTTTGACAATAAGGTATTTTAATTTTGTAAACCAAATTGTTTACAGTTTTGACATTAAAATATAATTAAATCAGGAATCCACAATATTATTCATAAAAATATGTAATGGAAAGTGTTTTCTTTTTTCAGAAATTTGACAATATTAAACGGCCCATCTGGTACGTTTTCTCCGGGATGGGTTCACAATGGGTAGGAATGGGACGAGACTTGTTACGTATTCCTGTGTTCTCCCAAGCTGTGGACAAGTGTGATGCCGTGCTGCGGCCACGAGGAATTGACATCCACCATATTCTTACTAGTGATGATGTATCTACCATGGAAAACATCCTCAACAGCTTCGTTGGCATAGCCACTGTCCAGGCATGTCCTTACACAATTTCAGTCTTAACATTAAGTTTTGAAATTCCAATAGGTAATTTCAGTGATTTTTAAACTGTATTTTTAATAATATTTAATCATAATATTTTGATATGGTGCAGATATCATTATAATAATATGTATTAAACATTCAACATATATCATACTTTATTCATTTTGTTTTATTAGCCTCCAGAACTGTTATATTATAGAAATAATACTGGTTAAATTACCTTTTTTTCCTGTCAACAGTTCTTCAAACACAATCTGCTATGTACATTTCGAAGCATAGAGCTTCATCATCAGGCTTTTCAAAAATGTCACTATTTACATTACACTAAAACACTAAAAACATTAAAATATTTAAACATTTAAACATATTAAAATATCACATTTGCCGGCCGGCGATAGACACCAACTGATGACCAATGAGCAGGTAACGAACTCAAACATGTTAACCTACTCCCACCTGTTGACCTTGGACTTTAATTATATTGATTTTCTTCCTTTGTGACTGCAAGTTGTTTATTCGGTTGAACAGTACGTTGGACTTGTATTTTAATTTGTCATTAAAAATATTACTTGGATCAGATTTTAATGCATTGTAAATAAGGAGTTCTTCTATTGTATTCATAAAATGTGATTTGTTGCATTTATATAAAATTTTTAAATTGTTTTCTAAACTGTCAATATTATGTCTATTGCAAATTAAATGTTCAGCAACTTTTGATTTCTGACTTGTTGATTGTTTCGGAAGATGTTCAGAGAAACGTTTTTTAAAAGAACGACCTGTTCGGCCAATGTAAAACTTTGGACAATCAGAACAGTTTATCTTATAAATACCTGTATTTTTGTTCTTGTTGTGTTTTTGGATGTTTATTAAGTTTATTAGAGGTCTTATATGACACATTGATATTTTGTTTCATTAATTCTTTTGATAATGTATGGTGTAGATAATGGCCATATTCGTATGATACAAATTTTTTATCTGTATTAGGAATCTTTGTGTGTGAATTTCTGTTCTTCTTTTTATTAACTATTTTTTTCTATTATTTCACTATTGTATCCATTGGCTATGGCAATGTATTTGATGGTGGCTAGTTCGGTTTCGTAATCTTCTTTATCCATAGGTATGGATAGAAGTCTGTGGACCATACTATTATAGGCTGCCATTTTATGAATCATTGGGTGGTAAGAGGTTGCATGGATGGTATGGTCAGTAGTGGTAGGTTTGCGGTATACAGTAAATTTAATGTTGTTATTTTCTTTTTTGAGTTTTAGGTCTAGATAAGTTAAGCTATTATCCTTTTCTGTTTCCAATGTGAATTGTAGGTCAGGTAAAATACTATTTAGATATTTCTTCAATAGTTCTAATTGTCTTGTGTTTCCTTTATAAAAAAACTATAGTGTCATCGACATATCGTTTATAAAATAAGATATTCTTTTTGTGGTTGTTGGTTGATGAGAAAATATAATTATTTTCAATGTGGTTCAAATATATTTCTGATAAAATGCTGGATAATGGTGATCCCATTGTTAGACCTTGTTTTTGGATGTAGTATTTATTATTAAACTGAAAATAGTTTTGTTTCAGGGTAATTTCTAGTAAGTTTATTAACTCATCTATAAAATCATTACTCAGTTTTGAATATGTGGACAAATTATGTTTTACCAAATTGATAGTAATATCTACTGGTACATTTGTGAATAAATTTACAATATCAAATGATGCCATTGTATATTGTTTGTTGAAATTTGAGTTTTCTAATGTGTTAACTATTTCTAGGCTATTTTTAATACTGTAATTATTTTCCATGTGGATGTGCTCTCTTAATAATCTGTCAAGTCGTTCTGCAACTTTATAGGAAGGTGCTGATGTAAAATTGACTAAAGGTCGTATGGGTGTGCCTTCTTTATGTGCTTTAGGCAATCCTTTCATCGTTGGTGCATCTGGGTCTATCATTTTCAGATGTTTCATTTCATTTTTCTTAAATAAATGGTTTATTTTATTTAGATTTGTAAGTAAATCTTTATTAAATTTATTTGTAGGGTCGTTCTTAACAAGTTCTATATTATTTGTACTAATAAATTCCTCTACTTTGGTATTATAATCATCTATGTTCATGATAACAATTGATTGTCCTTTATCAGCTTTTGTGACAATACAATTATTGTCAATTAGTTTTTCCTTTATATTTAATAATGTGGTTCTATCATTCTTAATAGTATTGATATTTTTTAACTTGTTAGTTTTTTGTAATGAATTGCTTTTGTTATCAATCACATGTCTTACATAAGTTTTTGTTTGGTCATCTTTTAATATGTTAATTGCTGTTTCGGATTGTAATATTTCGTTAGATATTTGTTTTTTCCATGTATTCTGTGGAAAGTTGTGTTTCAAACCTTTGTTTAGAATTTCTATTTCTGGTTCAGTAAATGTAATGTTTGACTTGTTTATTATTCTTGGGTAAAACACGTGGTTGCATTGAATTTTATTTAGAGGTTTTTGTTGATTTTTCAGTAGTTTAGATATTTTATCATTTTGAATTTTGGCCTTCTTTGATAAGTTTTTATTTACTAGATTGTTTATAATTGTAAAAGTTTGTTCCACTTGAGAAGGATGAATTGTATTACTTAATTCAAGATGTTTTCTATATAATAAATTATTTAACATATTCTTCTTTATGTATAAGAATTTTATTTCATTTTTAATCCATATTTTTTCTGCTGTTGATTTTGTTTTCCTTGCTACAAATGATTTATTTCTTATTTTTACTTGTACATAGTTTGGGATAATGTTCAAATTCAAACATGTTTTATTGAATTTAATGTTGTGGTTAGTATTCAAAATTCTTTGTTTGATGATATATCATACATAAAGCCGGTGTGTTATATAATATAAGGGAATATTATTATATAACAAACTAGACCATTGGCTAGATTATAAAATAGCTGGACGAACTGTAGATTTTGTAAATGTTGGTAAACAAGGATTCTGTGCATATAAAATAGCACTCTGAAACAAACATACCTGTTCATAAAAATCAACGTTTAAAAATCAGGATAGTTTAACTATTTTGACAAAATCATTTACAAAAAATTCACCGATTCGTCATGTATTTATTTACAAGTATGTATTTTACATTTGGTGGATTTTTTTGTGATGTGTTTACAAACACATTCATGATTTTTACTTATTGTGCGAACAGTTTTGCTTAGCAGTATATATAAATAAAATGCATTACAATATTGCAACAACAAGATACAATGTTAGCAGATTAAGAATTAAATATTAAACTTACCTGCACCTAAGACAGAGTAAATATACTGTATATAATCATGATCTGGTCAGTAGCAGAGCAGGTGAAAGCCCAGTTTCATAATGGCTCTTAGATCATTCCTAGTCAGAATCATAAAAATTTTGAAAGGATTAGCTGATAACCACAGATTGTTAATATCTCATCGCAATATTAATTAATGACATATTCTAAGGAATAGTTTGTATCAAAGACTACTTTCCTTACATACTTTACACACTTATCCGAAATCAATATTCATCCATATATACTGAATCATTGATACGGACTGAATCATATCCATACGGACTGAATCATTGATATAGAAAGCCATGCTTTGGGTGTTTTTGAGAAGTGACACGGCCTACTTAAGAATAGGCGAATAGTTATGATAAGGTTTGTAATCAATAATAGGTTATCACAGGATATTTTAAACAATATTATGAGTCAAATGAATCTGCCTTACCATCCAACAGCGGAACCAACCGAATCTATACCGGAGGGAATCTTTCACTTAATTATTGTTTATAACTAGTGAAGGCTGTAAATACTTTAGTAATTCCATCCTCATTGTGTTATTACAGTTCTCTTAAACCCTATTGACTTACTTTATTCTCATTTCTAGATTGGTTTGGTAGACATCCTACGCACTGTGGGGCTAGAGCCTGATGGCATGGTGGGCCACTCAGTGGGCGAGTTGGGCTGTGCGTATGCAGATGGTTGCTTTACTGCAGAAGAGATGGTACTGGCTGCGTATGCAAGAGGCAAGGCCAGTCTTGACTGCGAGGTTATTCACGGCATGATGGCCGCTGTTGGTGAGAACTTGAAACCATATGGTACATTTTTTATCATATGTATAGTTATCTGTTGAAATCATAAAGTATTTAACAATTCATGTTCATAAAAAACTAACATATTTAATGAAAAATCTATTCGGATAATTAGTGTAGGCAATGTTTGGAAAATAAGTTCATATCATGCCTGAGTTGCGAAGGGGTTAGGATAGCAGGGTGAGTATTACGTAGTTGTGTCAGGAGCTTCAATACAATTTGGCAGTATCATGGAAAGTTTGTTCAACCAATTGTAGTTTGTAGAAATTGAAAATTAAAATGCATAAATTAAGATGTCATACGTTATTGATTTTTTCTAGAAAGGAGATCTCGTACTTGATGATCAATAAACCCTCTCTCCACCAAACTTGTTTTAACCACAAGTTTCATAATCAAACCCGTTTCCTACTGATGGGAATGACCACAAAAAGCACAGGTTATATTACATCTTATCCTCTGTCTAATGACTAAAGATACTACAATAGATTTTTGGAGAAACATTGGTAATAGTGTAAATATTATTAAATAACACCATGAAACAGTTAAATTGGAAGTTCTAGATCATGATTACATTGTTTAATATTTCTTTATTAGGTAAATTTAAACAATTAAGAAAGTTTGAACTAACTATGCCATTTTAACTCTGTTAATATAACATATGGCGTTGAATTTAATTATTTATATTCTTATCAAATTTTTCTTGATTTAAATCTAAGTATTTTACAGGAGTGGGGTACAAAGACATGTGCAAGCGTGTCCCGTCATCGATAGACGTAGCATGTCACAATGCCGCTGACAGCTGCACACTCTCAGGACCAACAGATGACATCATTGAGTATGTCAAGAAGCTGAAACAGCAGAACGTTTTTGCAAAAGCCGTCAGTGCCGGCAACATTGCTTACCACTCACGTTACATTAAGCCTGTTGCACCCAAGCTGTTAGAATATTTGTCTGAGGTATGCTGTAACTTAATAAAAAAACTCTTAGTAAAACGCATAGTGTACAAACCTCCACAGGGAAAATTATTGATATGTTCGTCTTGTTTTTTACTTATGAATCCAGGTGCCCAGTTAAAGGCTCCAAGGAATTTAGTTCAAGATTTTATGGCAACTGTCACTAGGAGTAGTAATGCGCCTGCCTCACTAAAATACACTCAACATGTTTCCCTCTCCTCTCTCTCCCTCACTACCCTGCTCAGCAAATTGTAAACATTCGTAATTCCCTCATTTACGTAAAACTCTAGCAATGACGTTTTTATTTATTATTATTTATCTACTCTTTCTGTCAAAGATAATTGTAATTTCAACTGAAAATTTGTACACGGTGTCATTTATTGAAAAACAATTGGTTACACTTGAAAGAAATATTGTTTTAAGGGTTTACTTTATAAAAGTTTAGTTAGTGCCTTTTTTACACTATATTCTCAAAATGTTAATAACATATTTTATGGGTTCTTAATAAGTTTTGTAAATATAAAGGCCAAATTAGCCACTTTAGGTAGCCGTATTTCCATAAAAAAATGTTTTTAATTTTTTACTCAACAAAACACGCTGTCTCAGAAGTAAAAAAAACTGTTTAAAAAAAATAAATAAAGTTTTTAAAATAATTTTTTACTGAAGAACTTTAACTGCGTCCACTCATCTACCTCTCGAAAAATAAATTGTGATTTTTTTATTACTTGTGGCAAAAATAGTTTGTTTAGTTCATTTATCTTTTTTTTATATAGTTTTCTTGAAAAGTGCAGTCTTTTGTACAGTATGCGACAAAGAGAGCCAGCTTTAATGTGAACATTTGGCAATAAATGTTTGTTTATTCCTTACAAGTGTTTCTTTAACAATAATTTTATGCTTAGAAATGGAACAGAACAATATTCCATTATTTTAATTTCCTTTTTGTAAGTTTAACTTGTTTCATAAAAAATTAACTTTGTAATATGGTGTATTGTCCATTTTCAATTTGTAAATTGTATTTGTTATTATAAGCAACACAGTTCTAAAAGAAGCTTTTTTTTCAGGTATAGGAAAAACAATTTAATTATATTATGGGCATTTTAAACATTTTACAGAATTGTTATAAATGAGTAAACAACCCGTGTATTGTAGCACAGTTACATAAAATTGAGACAGAAACTGTTAAGAATCTTTCAAGTTGAAAACATTAAACACGTTCAGTGCTGAAAGAGAACATAATTGCGCACCCTCCAGGCTGAGTACGAAACACTATCACATAGTACAGGCATTCCTCACACAAATATAGCGGTATCCGAAGAAGAAATACACTATAACATACACCAAGACTTCTACAACATGAGACGAGCAACACAATGTTCCCGGGCAACGGCTAGCCTCGCTCTGAATAAATACATTTCAAGGGGGGTTGGTGCATTGTTCCATGTGCATCGCCAGACGCGCCATAGCAGCACTACATTGATCAATGTAGCCCGCACGGGACGTGTTAATGTTAACTGATTTTTAAATGCAAATCAGCATTGTAATCATACATATGTCAGCCATGTTACAGCAGATACAACATTCAAAGTATACATAAAGTATGAAATTAAAAAAAATATACATACTGTTTTACCTTTTCCAATACAAATTTTGACACTTTTGAGCGCCGCCATTTTGTTTAGGATTAACCTTTTGAGGTCTAATTAGTGGCATGATGTTCTACTAATTAAGACCTTTAAAACCCCATCCCCCTGAGTTGGTGAAGAGCTACTGATTGCATTAAAAAGTTCAATTCTATGCCTTATGTCACTGTACAAAGTTTTATGTTTTTACGTTTACGAGTACAGAAGATATTACACCGTTTCAAAACTTTTCAGCACCTCTGTATACAATGTGATCAAGCAATTTTTACCATCACTAGTAGGTCAAGAAATAATTGTTTCAGGAAACTGATAAGAACTTTCTTTTAAAAAAAGTTACAACTCTGAAATGTTTAAAACTTGTAGAAAACAATCCTGTTAATCACGAAGTTAAATATAAATGCAATACAAACTGGCTCTTGAGAAATAGAAATATAAAGTTGATTCAATGTGAAAACTAGTAAAAATCATGGTACTTTTTTGTTTCAATTAGGATAAAAATGACTAAAACTTAAAATAAATTTTAAAATTTATAATGTAAAATTAAATGAGGGAAAAATGTTGTGACTGGAATTTTTACAAGTTTCTTCGTTTCTTAATATACAACCTTCAAACACAGGTACACATAATTTCTGTGCCAACAGTTTATTTGTTTGCATTAATTAAATAGATGTGTCAAACAATCTAAACTGATTGATGTCAATGTTTGAAGTAATTGAAATAAAGTTTGTTTTCCTCTTTCACCAGGTGATCAGAACACCTAAGGCCCGAACTTCACGTTGGATCAGCAGCTCAGTACCTGAGGAAGATTGGGCATCATCTCTAGCTCAGCTGTCTTCTGCTGAATACCACACCAACAACTTGCTAAGTCCTGTGCTGTTTGAAGAAGCTTGCAAACATGTACCAACAGATGCCATCATCATAGAGATTGCTCCTCACGGGCTGCTGCAAGCTATTTTACGACGCTCCCTTAATACTGGCTGTACCAATATACCTCTCACAAACAAAAATGCTAGTAGTGGAGTCAGACATCTCCTTGAAGCTTTTGGCACGTAAGTCATTGACAGTTGCCTTTACGTGTGACACCTGCCTTCACAATTAAACTTTTAAGGAGTAACATAAAACTGTATTTAAAGGAGTAGTGGCATTTCATTATTCAATAAATTAGTGAAGTTTAACAGTACACAAACTACGATGTGACATTATTAACAGAATGAAAATCTGCTTAGTGACAATAATGACATTCTTATAACGAATAATGTTCATTGAATAGCTCAACTAGAGCAAATTGAGTGTGTTAAGTCCTTCAAACAGAGCAATGGAGTATGTTACGTTATTCATAACCCATTGACTTGCATGATTATTTATGAGAGCAACTCAAATTTCAAAGATTGTTTCATTTACTGTATAATTCAACCATAGATAAAACAATGGCTATAATGTTAAGTACTGTAGTTCTTTTATTACAGATTGTACCTACACAATGTGACCGTGGATGTGAACCAGTTGTATCCCCCTCTGGAATACCCCGTCTCTCGTGGAACACCGCCAATAACTCCACTCATCACATACGATCACCATGATCGCTGGTTCAACGGGTTTTATCACACTTTACAGTTGGTACAGTAGTAATGCTTTCTTAAATTTAAAACGTAAGGATGTATTTAGAAATGTACAAATTCAGTTCAAATATGGAGGTTGATAACGTTATCTTTGAGAGAAAAATGAAATGGAGATCAGTTAAATGTAGCAGCAGCAAATGCCTCAATGGATTTACAACCACTAATGTAAATATTTATAAATTTGTAATGATGATTGCTATGTTTATCTTCAGGATTTTGAGGGAAATAAAGGAGAAACTGATAACGATGCCAGCCCTATCATTCATACAGAGAACTGGAGAACTAATTAATCTAAGTTCCTATAACTCTGCACCATTCAGCGCTCTATTAATGTAACATCCGTTTCTTTCTTCTCTGTGATTTTTCTCAGAAAAAGGGTGGAACTTGGACCATGTCAACTGTTATTTACATTATGTGTATAGATTACTGGTGGACTTATTTTCAAGATGTTCATACTGAGACAACACATGTTCAGCAGTTGACCAAGTGTTGAACTTGAGTTACACAAGTGTTGTGTTAGCTTGAAAATCTATCATGAAAATAGTT
This sequence comes from Stictocephala bisonia, assembly GCA_035578905.1. Lineage (NCBI taxonomy): Eukaryota > Metazoa > Arthropoda > Insecta > Hemiptera > Membracidae > Stictocephala > Stictocephala bisonia. The sequence continues at coordinate 1,498,725 of JAQJVL010000046.1, forward strand.
GTCTGTAAAAAGACCACAAATTGACGTATATAATGTGCATAGGCAATTGACACAGTCAAACCCAAAAGACCAGAACATGTATACAATATAAATTATTCAATATTTATGTTATACTGTCAACAGAATACAGACAGTTTTGATACATTAAAATCTTAATTCTACTGTACTCTATTATTTCAAAATATTCTGTTAATCTGATGAGTAAGTAGATAATGCATCATGAAGGTGACAATATATTGACTATTTCCAATCGTTTTAACCCTTATAGTGCTAACATCTCGGACCGAGATGTTGTTATGCCGGTGTGAAATACTAACATGTCGGACCGAGACATTGTTATGCCGGTGTGAAGTGCTAGCATCTCAGACCGAGACATTGTTATGCCGGTGTGAAATGCTAACATGTCAGACCGAGACATTGTTATGCTGGTGTGAAGTGCTAACATGTCGGACCGAGACATTGTTATGCCGGTGTGAAGTGCTAACAATGAAATTGTCAATTTATGTATGGAGAAGAGAGAACTCTATCAATTATTGAAAGAAAACCGTGAAAACAGGCAAATTCAGCATGAATACAATAAATGCAAACTAACTTTGAAAAATCAAATCAAATTGGCAAAATTAGAATATAACAATAATAAAATAAATAAATCAGACAATATATCAAAAGCTACTTGGTCAGTTGTCAATCAAGAATTAGGAAACACAAGAAATCACTCAAAATTTAAAGTAGAAGTAAATGATGGTGAGGATGGGTTTTTGCAGGATTGTGATGTTCCAAACTATTTAAATAAACATTTTCTTGATATTGTTAATAGATTAGACCTTAAGCCACACTCTGCCAATGCCTTAAATTTCTCCAAAAACTATAAATCTAATATACATGAGACCCTCTTCCTGACACCAATCACTACTGAGGAAATGTTGTCTACTATCAGAAAGGTTAAAAACAAGAGATCAGCGGGATGGGATGAGGTTCCCATGTTTTTAGTAAAACACATAGCTGAAACTCTCAGCCCTCATCTGTGTTATATTTTTAATAATTGCCTTGCAGCCGGGATTTTCCCTGATAAATTAAAATACTCAGTTGTAAAACCAATTAAAAAACCTTACTCAAATGGGAAAGATATGGATTCTTTCCGTCCAATTTCGTTACTGTCCGTTTTCTCAAATATATTTGAAAGAATTATTCTAAATAGATTTTTACCTTTTTTTGAAAAACATCATATAATTAACAAAGAACAATTCGGGTTTAGGAAAAATTTATCAACGATTGATGCAATCGCAAATTTTACAAATTTAGTTTATGAAAGCATAGATTCAAATTTCTTTACAGCTGCAGTATTATGTGATCTATCAAAGGCATTTGACTCAATGAATAGAAAAATATTACTTAATAAAATGGATAACTACGGAGTTAGAGGTATCGGATTTAACCTCATAGAAAGCTACTTTAATAATCGATTTCAAAAGGTTCACCTATCAAATTCAGGACAAATTTTTGATTCTGACTGGCATATAAGCCTTACTGGTTGCCCTCAGGGCTCAATTTTAGGTCCTCTTTTGTTTTTAGTGTTTGTGGCTGATTTACCGGTGAATGTCAATCCAAACTGCTACAGCACTATTCAATATGCTGATGACACTTCTGTGATCGTCAGGCAGAGGGATTCTCAATTGTTGGACACCAATATTCTAAGCTGTCTCAAAGAACTAAAATCCTGGTTCTCAACAAATGCTCTCCAACTCAATGAAAATAAAACAAACGTAATTAAGTTCGGGAGACCAAATATAATGAATACAGATGACAGAATTATTGAAACCTTAAATGTTAAATTTCTCGGTATTTTCATAGACGCAAAATTTAATTTTTCCAGGCATGTTGAAAATATATCAAAAAAACTTAACTCGTCATGTTTTTCTTTAAAGGTACTATCAAATAGTGTAAATTATGAGGTCCTTCGAAAAGTTTATTTTGCTCTTTTTCAAAGTATTATCACATATGGTCTTGGAGTTTGGGGGGGGACAACTTTTAAAAATTTCAACAGAATATTCCTAATCCAAAAACGAGCAATAAGGATCATTAATAAAAAACCTCCAACTGAACCTTGCAAGGCACTTTTTCAAAATTCCAAATTAATGACGTTACCAGGCTTATATTTATATGAGTTATGTAAATTCTATAAACAAAATTCAGATAGATTTTCTTACAGAATTCCTAATTATAAATACAATACAAGGCATAACTTTTTACAAATTCAAAAACATAATTCGTCTAAATTTGAAAAATCAATCAATTATATGACCTGTAAAGTAATAAACAAGATTCTTAAATCTAATAAGGAATTGGTGTCCAGTAAATTGTTTCTAAAAACAATAAAACAATCCTTATTAATGAAAGCCTATTACACTGTAGATGAATTTTTTGATGACCCTGACTTACTAAATACTTTGTAAACTATGTAGTTTGTCCCATTTTTTTAGTCGTAAGTTTTTTTTTAATTATTTACCACTATGACAGTTCTCTATGTACACCATTGTATTTACTGAGAAATAAAGATCTATTGTCTATTGTCTATTGTCTATTAACATGTCGGACCGAGACATTGTTATACCGGTGTGAAGTGCTAACATGTCGGACCGAGACATTGTTATGCCGGTGTGAAGTGCTAACATGTCGGACTGAGACATTGTTATGCCGGTGTGAAGTGCTAACATCTCGGACCGAGACGTTGTTATGCCGGTGTGAAGTGCTAGCATCTCAGACCGAGACATTGTTATGCCGGTGTGAAATGCTAACATGTCGGACCGAGACATTGTTATGCCGGTGTGAAGTGCTAACATGTCGGACCGAGACATTGTTATGCCAGTGTGAAGTGCTAACATGTCGGACCGAGACATTGTTATGCCGGTGTGAAGTGCTAACATGTCGGACCGAGACATTGTTATGCCGGTGTGAAGTGCTAACATGTCGGACCGAGACATTGTTATGCTGGTGTGAAGTGCTAACATGTCGGACCGAGACATTGTTATGCCGGTGTGAAGTGCTAACATGTCGGACCGAGACATTGTTATGCCGGTGTGAAGTGCTAGCATCTCAGACCGAGACATTGTTATGCCGGTGTGAAATGCTAACATGTCGGACCGAGACATTGTTATGCTGGTGTGAAGTGCTAACATCTTGGACCGAGACATTGTTATGCTGGTGTGAAGTGCTAACATCTCGGACCGAGACATTGTTATGCCGGTGTGAAGTGCTAACATCTCGGACCGAGATGTTGTTATGCCAGTGTGAAGTGCTAGCATCTCAGACCGAGACATTGTTATGCCGGTGTGAAGTGCTAGCATCTCAGACCGAGACATTGTTATGCCGGTGTGAAGTGCTAACATGTCGGACCGAGACATTGTTATGCCGGTGTGAAGTGCTAACATCTCGGACCGAGATGTTGTTATGCCAGTGTGAAGTGCTAGCATCTTGGACTGAGATGATCGCTAAATGTGCTGCATCTTACTATTTATAATGTGATCCAGTTGTATTGTATAGTAAACTAAACTAGAAGAACTTTATTTTTCCTTCTTGTATGTTAATTAGGTTCTAGTTTGTTGCTTGTCTAAGATACAAATTGTGTTTTGATGTCCAGCAATGTCAGCTGGTCAATCCAGCTGTGTTACTACAATGCTTTGCTCAACATCTGCGTAGTTTGTTTAGCTATGGTTTTATCTTATAAAATAGTTGGTTTTATTTATTTTTGTTTCTTTATTAATAAGTGTGAAATTATTGTAGTAAAATTAGTGAACTAAGCCTTTCCATCCAAACTGAAATGTTTGTCTCAACATGAACACAGTTTTAGTTTTTGCATTCATGGACCTAACACATATTTTTGTCTAACCAAACATATAGTTTTCATGAATAAGATCATATTATTACAAATGATTTTATTACAATATAAGCAAAAAAGGTATAAATATATTCAATACAAGTACAAAATCCACAAATATTATGGTGATCGATTCCGGTGAACTACGCTCACTTTCCTCAGACCAGAAGGATTCACAAAATAATCAACATGTATTATGCTAATATGATTTTACTCAAAACAAATTTGTAAAAAGTGTTGGGATTTGATGATACCTTTTTTTTGTAAAAAAGGTAGTAAAGCTTTAAAAAATTAATATTTTGAAAATTGTTTTTGTGATGTTACTTATGTTAAGTTATCTCAAAGATAATCTGTAGAATTTAATTGTGAAGATGTTGTGTAATATGTTGTATTTCAGGTATGTGTTCATATTTTTTATATTTATTTCGACATGTCTGTTAGTTTCTGAAAATGGGGCTAGCACTAAAGACTTTATAGTCAAGCACTTGGAGGTTTAAACATTTTCTCAAATGCTCAACAATTTTAATGAACATTCAGTATCTTTCAAATTGTGGTCGTCTAGATTAGTGGTTCTGAAACTGTGGTATGTGGAACACTGGCCCCACTGGTGTGCCTTAGTCTTAGTACGGTGACATGCATAAGGTAGAAGAAGGCATGTAGTGGAACTGCCTCACAATTTTGTGATGAGTTTCAGGTGTTCCAGACACTTCATTTTCTTAAAAATTTAATGATTTATAGGCTATCTATAGTTAAAAATGAATTAATAATACAATTATATATCAATTACACACACATATATGTATGAGTATATACATAAAATACTTTTTAGTGGTATGTATGAGTCTCTAGCGGTTTTAGGTGGTACACTACCAGAAAATTTTGGGAACCCTATATCTAGAACATTCACATCCTTTACACAACTAAATTGTCAAAATGATTCGCGGTAAAATGATGACTTTGTCAAAAACAAGAACGACTCCTCTCAAAAGAAGTGAGATGCAACTTTTCTCTCTCTATATACATAATTTATCTATGCAAGCATGATTTTAAGAAATAACTTTTTCAGGTCTGGGAATCCTAAAAACTGTTATGATTATTTATAAGGAATATTTTTCTTTAAGAATCTTCAAATCCATTTGAAAAATTATAATTTATAAAGGAAATATCCTCATAAAACTATAGAATGGAGCAATAATACTGTAAAATGTAACTAAACATTACATATTCATTAATGTTCTGATATATTTTAAATGGCTGTGACATGCGATTGTTCAGCATTTAAGAAAATAGCCCTAAAGTGATTTATTTGAAAGACTATTATTTAATATATAAATACTGTCTTGAATTTTTCTAAATCTGATATACACAGGGGAGCTGAAAGTTTTAGAACGGTCTAATATCTTCTGTACTTGTAAACATACAAGCATAAAACTTTGTACACTGACATAGGGCGTAAAATTGTACTTTTTGATGCAATCAGCTTCATCCTCTCAGGGGGATGGTCCGAAAGTAATCAGTGAAAAATCTTAAATGTAAGCATAGGTCAATGTGCATACCATTTTAAAGGTCTTAATTAGTAGAACATCATGCCTCAAATTAGACCTCAAAAGAACTACAAAATGGCGGCACTCAAAAGTTTCAATACTGATTCTATATGCAAGTTCAAGAATGGCTTAATTTTATTGTAACCATATGAGACAAAGCTACAAAACTTCACACATGATTACTGTACACAAACACCTATTTTAAGATGTATTCAGTGTTCTGCTATTCTTCTATGGGAATGGTCCACGAGAAGTGGACCATTCCCATAGAAATAATTTTAAAGGATAATAATTTTAAAGGAATGTTCAAGCAAATAAGAATGCTACAAACCGCACTTCAAAAGCTTTATCGGTTACAAACGCAACCATTTTGTAACCAATAAAGCTTTTGAAGTTCAGTTTGCGGCATTCGTATTTGCTTGATCATACCTTTAGAATTATGTGCTTATCAACCTATGCTTACATTGAAATTTGTTCTACTGACACCTCGTGGACTGTTCCTATAGAAGAATAGCAGGACACTGAATACATCTTAAAGTACTGTAGGTGTTTGTGTAAAGTAATCATGTGTGAAGTTTTGTAGCTTCAACTGATATGGTCACAATAAAATTAAGCCATTCTTGAACTTGCACATAGTATCAGTATTGAAACTTTTGAGCGCCGCTATTTTGTTTAGGATTAACATTTTGAGGTCTAATTTGAGGCATGATGTTGTACTAATTAAGACCTTTAAAGTGGTATGCACATTGACCTATGCTTACATTTAAGTTTTCTACCGGCTCTTAGCGGGCCATCCCCCTAAGGCGGTGAAGAGCTTCTGATTGCATCAAAAAGTTTAATTTTATGCCCTATGTACAGTGTACAAAGTTTTATGTTTGTATGTTTACGAGTACAGAAGATATTAGACTGCTCTAAGACTTTCTGCACCCCTGTATAACAAAACCTATTAATGTCAAGTGCCTTAAAATGGTGGGTTCTTTTTATATTGAATTAATGCACCATTATATTGGTTGAAACAGATAAGCAATCAGAAGTGTTGTAGTGTGGGACCAGGATTTCGAATTCAAATCCGGCTCACACTGTGACTTCTTCAAACTATTGTCTATGTGTTGGGAGAGCTGGTGGCCCTGTGGTATTAGGCATCTGGACATGAGCTTAACCCCTAACCGGCTTTTGTCAAGTTAACTCGACAGCAGCTGCGTGCTAAATAATGGCCGTTAACAAGTAAACTTGACGCACACGTCTGTCCCGATTTATTTTATTGTCTATCAAATTAGCTCAACATAGTTAGCTGTTTTGCCAGTAGATGGTGTTTGCATTCACTATTGTCCCACTCTGAATATTTCCTGTAATTGATGACAGCTGTTTTTATTCCATTTCTATTCCCATGTCCTTGACCGCCTTTCGTAATCAGCAAGCCCGCTCATGCGACCTGGCGAACAGTTTGTATTTATTTACATCGTATTGTTTATATTAGTGAACTGTAATTATAGTGCTTGTATGTATTGAGTTAGTTTATTATATATAATTATTATTCTTTTATTTTGTGTTATCGTGGTTGCTGGTTTTTTTTTTTTTTTTTTTTATTTTAGTTGGAATATTAGTGTAGTGGAACTAACAAAATTATAAGTTTTTCTAATTTACATAGTTTTAAAATAAGTAATGTAGTTTGTATTAGGTGTCTCACAGGGAAGTTGCCTCGGACCAATTCTTTTTCTTATATACACTGCAGACTTAAAAAAACAGCTGGAGTTCTGTTCTCTTCACTCTTATGCAGATGACTCACAGCTGTTGTTGTCTTATAACCCATTGGATAGAGCAGAGGCGGTGCATAGAGTCAACTCGGATCTGGAGAAGGTGATGGTCGGACGATCATGGGCTTCTGCTTAACTCGGGTAAATGTTCTGTCTTGCAGGTGGACGGGCCATCTCTGAATTGTAAACTACGTAGTTGCTGTAATCAGTTTGTCACTCTGGATGGTAAACCTTTAGTTACATCAAGTTCTCTAAAAGTACTTGGTGTCACTTTGGATTCTAGTCTTGATTTTACGAATCATGTAAAAACTATATGTAAAAGTATCGTGATCAAGCTGAAAACTCTGTATAGATGTGTAAAAATACTGCCAGTGTCTGCTAAGCTAGAAATTGTCCGCTCAACAGTTTTTCCTACCATATACTACGCTCTTCCGTCTTTCGCTTGTTGCCTTCTCTAAAAGTACTTGGTGTCACTTTGGATTCTAGTCTTGATTTTACGAATCATATAAAAACTATATGTAAAAGTATCGTGATCAAGCTGAAAACTCTGTATAGATGTGTAAAATTACTGCCAGTGTCTGCTAAGCTAGAAATTGTCCGCTCAACAGTTTTTCCTACCATATACTACGCTCTTCCGTCTTTCGCTTGTTGCCTTCTCTAAAAGTACTTGGTGTCACTTTGGATTCTAGTCTTGATTTTACGAATCATATAAAAACTATATGTAAAAGTATCGTGATCAAGCTGAAAACTCTGTATAGATGTGTAAAATTACTGCCAGTGTCTGCTAAGCTAGAAATTGTCCGCTCAACAGTTTTTCCTACCATATACTCCGCTCTTCCGTCTTTCGCTTGTTGCCTTTCCCAGGAAAATGTCATAATTCTCACTAGATTGCAAAATCGAGCTCTGAGATTTGTTTACAATCTCAAAAAGTTTGATCACATCAGCGAATTTAGATTAAGCTCTAGGGTGCTATCAATTATGGATTGCTGTAACCTACAGACTGTTAAACTTATCTGCAAAATTCTCCAGACTGGGAAGCCTGAATATCTCAGGCAAAAGCTTATTTTCAGACATGAAATAAATACTCGCAGTACTCGACAGGACAGCCTACTCCATTTGCCAAGGGTCCGCCTAGAAATTGGCAAGAAAGCTTTTAGTTACTTTGGACCGGAGATATACAATACTTTGCCCCCTGCTTTGAAGAGCCTCAGTTACTGTTCATTTTAAAAACATGTCATAGAGATGTTTATATAATTATTATGTTTTAGTTTAAAAAGATTATTATTTACTGTATCTGTATGTTCTGACAAGAGTTGTCTTGTAAATCAGAGACTGTATCTTTGAAGAACGCTTGCTAATAAAGACCTTATTTATTTTATTTATTTATTTTTATTAGCGGTTTTAGTTGTTTTAAAACTATAACAAACTAGATTAGAAAATTTAAATAATAAGCACTTTTTAAGAAAAACCCTCAAATTTAACAATCCGTTAAGGGGTTAAGAGATGGTGCAGGTTCGATTCCTGGCCTTGACAGGAACTTTTCATCATTTCACTTGTTGTACTACATAAGTTCTCCCCTTACTCTGCCTGAATAAGTTAGTACCAGCATAGATCAATAGTCTATGGGATATTGGCAGAGCAAGGAAAAAAGATCAACCTCTCCTTTATCATAGTAATAATAATAATAATAATAATAATAATAATAATAATAATAATAATAATAATAATAATAATAATAATAATAATAATAATAATAATAATAATAATAATAATAATAATAATAATAATAATAATAATAATAATAATAATAATAATAATAATAATACAAAAAAAAAGCGCTAGTCTGTGGCATAGTTGAAGGGGGGCCCACCTTAAATAAACTCTGTTCTGTGTGGGTGTAAATTGATCAGTTTCTATTATAGTTACATGCCAAAACACCTTTTTTTGCAACTTTTTACTTGTAGTAAGAGGATTGGTATGCTTATCTTTTTGTTATTGATTGTACTTTTTTTAGTTATAAAGGAGTATAAATAACTTTAGAATTTTTTAAAAGTGTGCCTGGCTAAAAGTTAAAATGGACAAGTTAAAGTATAAAATCGTTAAAAAAAAGCTAATTTGGGCTAGTATGGGTTAATATTATTTTATTTCTATGATGAATCTAATTAATTTAATTCTGTGTGTTTAGAACACCTGGTATATATATATATCTACGATATAATTTTATTTGTATTTATCTTATTTATCAGTTCTGTCTATTGATGTGATCGTTTCAGTTGTCAAACTCCAATGATGTAGTAATAGATACAAATTGTGACTACAAAGACTACGACTTGTGGAAGGAACATTGTATAGATGGACAAATTGTTTTCCCAGCATCTTTGGTTTTGGTGAGAACAGTTTTCATCCTATCATATATCTTATTACCTATAAATACATTGCGATTACTGACAAAAATGTTCATAAAGTGATTTTAGGCGATTAAATTTTATTTTCACTCTCTGTTACCAGCAAAATAAAGTTGTTTACACACTTAATAGTTTTCATAAATTTTACTATACTGGTCATTAGTAATTATTGTGAATACACACTCATTCTAATAGAATTTTGTTTACTCTTCCAATTTGATTGTTGTTGATAATTTTACAGTATGTAAAATATAGAGGTATCCCAAAAGTTCTACACCCTCTCAACGTTTTAAAAGAGTAAAAATAGGTCAACATCCTATTTGGGGATCATAATGTAACTGGAAATACAGTAGAACCTCGGTTAACCGACATATACGGGCCGTGATGACGTCGGATAAGTGAAAATGTCGGATAATAGTGAATTGCAATAAAAATGCTAATTTTCGTATAACTAAGTACTTTTATGCATTTTACTAAGAATTAACACTTTAGTACTGTTTAAACAATCATTACTTTGTATTATAAAACACAAATTAAAACTGATAACAATAAGAAATACAACGTAATAAAATGTCAGAACATTATAATGTATAAGTTGCAAAATACAGATTTATTTAACGATACCTAAAGTGAAAGGTAAATGTACTAAATATAAAATTAAACCATTATAAATGAACTTTATACACGAGTCTAAAAATGCACTTCTTATAAGTAATGTACAGCCCGTGTTAAAACTGAACGTAAGGTCAGACAGTAAGCAACAAAACAGTATATGCTCATTCAAAAATACAGTTGCTGACCAGTTACTTATTGCTGTATTGCATTGTTACGTAATTCACGTAATACAGTACATGTACATAATCAAAATCTGTAACAAATTAACAAATTTTCATTGTATTAAAGTCACTGTAACTGGCATCTAACGTAGAATGTATACACATCTAAAACATAGCCGTACCATATTTAGTGTGTAAAATAACAAATGTTATTCGCAGGTGTGTCTGCAGTGTGGCTATCTGCACCGTGCCACTAAAGAAACACAAAAGTGGTGCATGCGGATGCCCACACCGTAATTTGACAGTTAAAAAAAAATTATATATAGACACACAGACAGAAAATGAATCTTGATATGACACATGTTAAATTGCATTATTTCCTTGTTTTGACGTAAAAAACTACCCCCGTAAAAAACAGAGGACAGTCAAAGCTGGACATCCTATACTAAAATTATTAACAGTATCCACCAACCTATATTTAAGCTTGAAGATGATGATCTATAGTGTGCATAAATATAAATATGTTCTTAATTACAAGTACCAATAAAAATTGGAAAAAATATTGATGCACTATCAAATGCTATAAAAATAAAAACTAAATAGGTTGTAATAGCTACGGTTATTTTTCATTAGTATTTATCATTCACTTTTACAATTTAAATAAAAATACAAAGTACAAATATTGAACACAGTTTAAAGTTTCATAAATGATTTCCAAATTTATATATTTGTAGTGCTGGATTTTAAGCATACTTGTATAGCTTATAGAAAAAAAATGCAGGGCAAGGGGTGGAATGTCAGCAGTCATGTGACGTGGATAAGGTAGTCACAGCCATCATATCAGCTATGATGGGTGGTCCATAAAAAAAATCGTAAAAAGTTGTAAAGACTTAGGGTGATATTGTCTTCTTTGGTTATAATAAAATAAATATAAACTTTTACCCAGCAGTTTTCTAAAACAGATATTCATGTTTATGTTACTACGTTTTGAAAATCTTATGTTAGAGTGCAGCACTTACTGATGCATAGCAGTAACACGATATGTTAATTTTAAATTCAATATTCTTGGTATAAAACGAAAAATAACTTAAAACCAAAGAAATTTACAGATACAAAGAGAAGTTTTGGAGTAGATTTTCCCTAGAACATTAGTTATTGTTCTCGTAGAGTTACAACTACAAGGTTACATATAGTAATTTCTCTGTATGTTCTTTTTAAATTGTATTGAAATATTGAATTTTCATTGTAGGTTTATGTTTGGAATATGTTATTCTTCTCGGGCCAACTTGATTTTGAAAAAGAGCCAATCATCATTGAAGACATGGTTATGAGCAAGCAAATTGTCATCAAAGGCAATTGTAAGTTTATTAATTCTGAATATAATGTTTATAACAATTTTTCGATACCAAGTTGTCATCTCCTGTAACTAGAATATAATTTTCCACCAAGTTAAGTGGTTGCAGTTTCTATTCAGTAAAGAGCAGGATTGCACCATTTTTATCATTAACATTACTATCTCGATCACTAATAAAATTATTATTTGTGAATGTTATGAATAGTCAAAAATATAGAACAATTCCTGTGTACAACTGAATTTAACTGCTTAAAAGTGTAATATATTCAAATGCTATGATAAATTTGTACTAAATTTATTTGTAATTTTCTCCAATATGTTCGTTTTTCCCTCAAATTTTATCCTAATTCAATTTGAAACTAATATTTATTACTAGTCACTTCATGGATGTATAATAATATAAATGTTTTGTATTATTTATAATACAGGGTGTTTCAAAAAGGACTTTACAACTTTGAAAATTCATGTAAATTTTATTAAACAAGGTACAGAGCTGGTTTTGGTGTTATTTTAAAGGAAAAAACTTCAAGTTTTTTTACCTTAAACTAAAGATGTTCTATGTGGCTTCCGTTGGTTATTCTGCAGACATCCCATCGGTAGTCGATTTCTTGCCAGACTCGCACTAGCATTTCAGGTCTAACTTGCTCAGCAGCAGCGTAAATTCTTGCTCTAAGTTCAGGTAGAGTGGCCGGCAAAGGAGGTACGTACACCATATCTTTTATGAAACCCCAGAAGAAAAAACCTAGCGGTGTCAGGTCTGGAGAACGGGGGGGCCATGCAATCGGCGCATCACGGCCAATCCATTGACCTGGGAAGCGGTCATTTAGAAAATCCCGGACATCAGTCAGATAGTGTGGTGGTGCGCCATCTTGCATAAAGAAAACATTTTGTTCTCGGTCATCCTCATCGATCTGTGGTATTAAAAATTGTTGCAACATATCAAGGTACACTATCCCATTGGTGGTTCTCTCTTGAAAAAAAAGGGGCCGTACACTTTCCTCTTGCTCAACGCACAAAAAAAGTTCACTTTAGGGCTATCAAGAACATGTTGTAATGTTTCATGTGGATTTTCGCTGCCCCAAATCCTACAGTTATGTGTGTCTACCTTGCCACTTAAGTGAAAAGTGGACTCGTCACTAAAGATTATGTTGTCCAAGAAATGTTCATCATCATCCACTCGATTTAACATATCCACACAGAAGTTCCTACGGGCAATCTTATCAGTGTCTTTAATTGCTTGTAAAAGTGAATATCGGTATGCTTTCAAGTGCAAACGTTTTCTTAACACACGCCAAACCGTTGTATGTGGTACTTGCAGCTCACAAGATGCACGCCGGGTCGATTTCGTAGGGCTATTTACAAAACATTGTCTCACTTGCTCAACGACTTTGTCAGATGTGCTTGGACAACCTGAGGATTTTTTATGTTTCACTGAGCACCCTGTTTCTACAAAACAACTATGCCACTCATAAATTGTAGGCCTACTAGGAGGATCTTTAGCGTACTTGGTACGAAAATTACGCTGAACTGTTGTCGCAGACTTCGATTCTTCAAACCAAAACACACAACTAGCACGCTCCGGTCCAGTGAAAAACGTAACTGTCACTAGCGCTTGTGCGGCGCGATTAGGCATTAACGGACTATGCGAGTCAAAACTTAAACTATTTTCCTTTAAAACAACACCAAAACCAGCTCTGTACATTGTTTAGTAAATTTTATATGAATTTTCAAATTTGTAAAGTCCTTTTTGAAACACCCTGTACAAAATATATAAAATGGATTTGGAATCCGAAATCTAGTAGTACAAAGGTTAACAATAGAACTGCCCGGTTCATCATATGTAGATAGGGCTACTTAAATGCACTCTTCGCTACTAACTTTCTTTTATAAATTATAATTTCTTTTAGATGATAATCTAGGCAGGTTCACTTATAAATCCTGGTATAAAGTCTGAACAATTTTAATCGTATTTTGCAGCACTACAGTTAGTATTGTCAAAGCGAAGATGCACTGGAAATTTTGGAGTTTATCTTTGTGAGGATGGTATTGAAACGGATTTCGTCGTCACAGGAAATCTACATCATATAACGAATCCTCCCCCAGAACTTCAAAAAGAAAAAGTAAAAGAAGGAAAAAATGAAAACGATGGAATCAAAATTACTAAAGAGGAAGTATTGGAAATTCTCTCACATTTCAGCTATGAATTGGGACCACAATTCAAGGCATTTAAAGATGTTACGCTTAACCAACATGGTAGGTGAAAAATATTTTTACATATATTAACTTTATTTACTAATTAATATACAAATTAATATACTGTGTATAAGTAAAGCTAAGTCTTTTTCTGATTATTCTCAGACTCGGATATAAGAGGCCAACAAAACTTTGTGTATATTTAATGGCGAATATGAATGTTACATGAGTGTAGGATGAGTGTTGATGATCTGTGTAGTCTGGTTACTGAGTTCAACTTATACTCAGCAAGGGACATTTATTAATTGCCCAGTAGCCACAGAAAAAAAGGGACCTACATCTTTATGTGGAATCCGAACCACATTAGGTCTGATTTTCACCTAATTGACAAGCCTGATACTCAGTTATCTCCACTACACAACATCCCCTATATTCAGGCACGATAAGAAGGGGTGCCTCACTTCTTTGCATTCCAATTCACCGGTCATCTGTTTTCAATAAATCATTTATCGTTTCTGCGTGTAGGTTATGGAACTCTCTTCCTCATTATATAAGAAACATCGAGGATCGTGCTCAGTTCAGGGTGGAGTTGAAGTCCCATTTGCTGCGGGGCTCGGGTAGGCTGTGAGTTTCGGTGGCTATGGTTGGTGCTCATGTGGGGAGTGGCATGGATGATGCGTGTGTGTTTGTGTATACGTGCAATTGAGCGAGTGGAAGAGTAAATGTTATCACAGAGATGAATATTAATTCTCTGTGGTGAAGTAGGTATGTGTGTGTTAGGAAATTATAAAATATAAAGTATTTGGACCTGTTTTAAATTTATCTATGATTTATTTGCTTTTATGTTTTTAGATTACAGTTATGATTTAATTGATTAATTATACTGGCATCATTCCTATTTAATTAGGGTAGTATATTTATTATAAAGTCAATTTATTTATATTATAGTTTTCTTTTGTTTTACTTAGATAAGTTTTTTATATATTGAATTGTGTACATATAATATCAGGTTAAGTAGAAGAAAGGACTGATAAGTCCTAACTTTGCCTGAAAATAAAGACGTTTTTCATTTCATTTCATCCGGACACTGACTACCCCCAACATAAAAAAACACCCCAGACTTCTCTAGTAGTGTCTACGCCCATAGCAATCATTGAGCGATCATTATCTTGGTTTTAAGAAAACTGAGTATAGAACCTACAATGTCCACAACACCTTGTCCCCAAGTAGCTGGCTTACAGCTCTGCACCACTGGTGCCAACTACTACCACTGGATTGTCTATTAGCTGTAAGTTTGAATGTTCATATGATGTGATCTCCAATTTAAATTTTTCTACCCAAAACAGGTTTGGTAATTTGAACTTCTGTGAGCTCTATAGTAACGATAAGCTTCAATTTATGAACTAGATTTTCCCCAGTCTCTGGGCACTGGAAGGAGTTGACGCAACTGGCTTTATTACATTCATGTTCAACTGTGCAAATTAGGAACTACTGAACTTGCAAATTTAATTCAGTTATAATATGATAATTCAGTTTTATTTTGTGATAAGAATAAAACTGAATTCTTATCGCAATATATTCTTTGTGTATTATATATTGTGATTATAATACACAAAATATATTTTGCAGTTTGAAATGCAAAACAGAAATTGACATGTATTGCAAGTCATCACCATTGTACGTGTATGGGTGGGTGGGTGGGTTGAAAGAAGTTAAATTTTCGTACTATCTAAAATTTAACTTCTTTCAATAATTTTATTGGAATATTGTCAAATTCAGTGGATAATTTGGTTTTGTAGGAAGATATTTCTTTTAGTACATTATCAATTAGTATTAGTTTGAAACTGGTTCAAACTATTATCAATTGATATTAGTCTTCATTGGTTAACAACACGTTTAGTTTAAAATTTTTATTTTATGTCAAGTTTTATAGTAACCTACATTTGCAAAGTATTAGTTAAAGGTGTTCTTATTTGTTTGGGGGAAAGAAAATTCAAATTATTTTCTTTCATTAAGATCATATTAGTCCAATAATATTTCTTTGCAATATTTCAAAATTAAGATGTTTTAATAATCTTCGTAGAGTTTACTAGAATGATATTTATTTAATCTTTTTCGATAACTAGTTTTTTATCTTAATTTTTGTTGAAGTTTTCGTAACTTTTTATGTTCTTCTTTGTTTGAATTTCTGTACAGCCTCATTGAAAAATTAGCTAAATCATTTTTTTAATTATTTGTCTTTTATATATAAATTGAAACTTATGAAGGTGCTAGTAGTAATTTTTTACTACAAAAATAAAACAATTGTTACTCTCTGTTCGGGAGAAAATATTACTTTAACTATATTGCTAAATGCTATACATTGCTCTTCTCTGTATGATCACAATTATTCTACTCTTCTAATATCCTGAACGGCAATTGTATACATGACTTTAAATAGATGTTATAGGTTGTGTTAAGTATTATATATTAATAAATTTTTTTTAAATTTCACTCGCCAGTTCACATGGGTTACAAGCCTGTGCATGAACTTTATTCAATGGGTGAAGTACCGACCGTTGGCTCAGTGGGGATCAAACCTTGGACCTTGCCCTCCGCAGTTCGAAGCCTTAGCCATTGAGCCACCACACCGGCAATATATATATATATTGTTTTTAACCGCAGGCAATCTCCTCAATAATCACAATGTAATCAGCTGACATTCCTAGTTCCTTACCAAATTTTAAATATAGTATATATATATGTTAACTAACAACTGTTTTAGGTTTAACCAGCAAAGTTGAATGGACGGGAAACATGATTACTTTTCTGGATTCACTATTCAAGTTAGTTCTTTTCATGAAGATGGAAGACGCTGGCAGACTTCTGTATCCAGACTCATTTAGAAAACTCTACATTGATGCACCATTTTTCTTTCAACTTGAAAAGGGTAATCATTTGACCCTTGATTAAGCTATAAGGCTAATAACCTATTAGTCTTCTTAAATATAAATACAGTATTCTAGAATTTTACTGGGAAACAATTTTGTTGAACGGCTAATTCAGCACATTGCTACAATAATTAGCTAAAACTGTAACAGAACACTGAAACAAGATGCTTGTAGCGTTTTATAACATTAATAATATAAGGGTTACTAGTTGAAAGGTCTTCTATTTTCAACAGAGTTTGCAATGTCTATTTTTGAAAAATGACAACATATGAAAAAGTTACATTTGTTTAAAAAACATCTAAGTATACAATCGGTTTAAAAAAAAAATCCAATTATGCAGTTGGTTGGGAAAGCTTTCTACAGCCTTCAGGAGGCTCTTGAGACTCGCTTTTTTGTTTAATAGGCTTATTTAATATTTTGTTATGTTAATACATAGAAACAATATTTTTATTAAATTACTTTATGACTTACACAAGAAACTAACTATTCAATTGTGTCAATAAAGCATTTATTTATACCATTTCCAAAATCGTATTTTTCAGTCAACAACAATAAATACTGGGCAAAGGAATATAACTTGCATAAAATTTATTCAAGTCTGTTGCAAGATAAATAATTATGTAAATAACTACTGAAAAATATTCATAAAGTGATTTTAGATGATTAAATTTTATTTTCACTCTCTGTTGCCGGCAAAATGAAGTTGTTTACACACTTAATAATTTTCAAAAATTTTACTATACAGGTTATTAGTAATTATTGTGAATACACACTCATTCTAATATAATTTTGTTTACTCTTCCAGTATGTAAAATATACAGGTATCCCAAAAGTTCTACACCCTCTTAACTTTTTAAAAGTAAAAATAGGTCAATATCTTTTGGGGGGTCATAATGTAACTAGAAATAATACATTTTTATGGCTGAGGATCTAGCCCTCCCTAAAATAGGTTGTAGCAAAGTTAAGTTTAAATGTTCAAACAATAACCCCCATCAAATGATATGTCATAATAGAGGGTTTTACTAAAAGCTGAAGAATGTTGCTAACTAGTGATTTCTACTTACAGTCGACAATTCCATCCAAACACCAAATTTTTAATAAAATTACAATAAAAATTATTCTTAACGTTTACAGCTTACCTTTAACACATTTTAAATTAGAAGAAACTAAATTGAAAATTAGTTTAGTGGCAAAACTAACATTTTTAGTGAAACCTCATGTCATATCCAAATCATACCTCACTTAGATCAAAATTTACAATGAGGGGGGGACTTTTGGGCCACCCTGAATAATCCTAACTGAAGGAAATGCAATATTAATCTTACGAAATCTAATAGGAACGGAACTGGATGTTCACTATGACTCAAGAAGTAACATCATCAGTTGCAAAGGATTCCAGCTTTCTGGAATGACTGCCTGTCCAGACCCTTTCTTCCAGAAGAAACCCACACCTCTACAATGGACACAACAGTGTTTTGTACCATTTCACAGTGAGGAGCTGCAGGTATTGTTAGTAAAATACTAGGTTGAACCATATAGTAAAAAGGAACAGAGGTTGCTTTCTTATGGCTGCAGCAAACCTTTAAGTAACAGTTATCAACAGATTTCAACTAATGTATATATCTGTGGTCATAATTACTACATTTATCCTTGAGGAGTTCGGGGATAAAGGGAGGGACTGACAGGGTGCTATCCTCCTGCTATCTGCATGGCAAATTGGAGAAATAACTACTCGACACTTTTAGCGCACTATCAGATATGACCTCTGTTACTTTCTTCTCTGTGGTTAAACTAATTTGGTTTTAATATAGATGGTAAAGCAGTAATGGCAGCCACCATTTCTTTTACTTTTATACTTTGGATGTACTCAGAAAAATTTATAAAAAGCAAAAATGTTAAATTAATCTCCTGTTAGAAGGATAAATCCAACCAATTCATTTTAGCCAACTCATCCAACTTATCTGCTTCACTACATTTAGTAATGGTGGCTCAGTTCAGATACAAATTTTTATTCACCAAAATACAAACATTGTCATAGGTAATAGTCATCAAAACATAGTTTATACAACAAGTCTTAGTCTAAGTAATACAATGCATACAGGGAACAAATCAAGTCATTTACATAAAAAGTCTCGGATGTTATAGTATTCACTCTGTATCAAGAATGCTTTTAAGATTTTTTTTTTATTTGTTTAAATCGGCAATTGACTTTAAATACGGAGGCAGAGCATTGTACAGTTTAATGCAATTAAACTGGACTTGTTTTTTAAAAAAATAAGTTCGATGACATGGGCACTTATTTTTGTGGCTATCTGTTCACTAAATAGTCATAATTTCGAAGTGAGTAAGAGTGTATTTTATATAATTCAGAGTTAGTAAACAGATGAAATTTCTTTTTAAAAAGGTGACTGATTCTAAAATGTAGATCGATGGGAATGTTAACAAATTGTTCATGCGGAAGATGTTTCTACAGGATTCCCTAGCAGAGAGGCCACAAATGATGCGTAAGACTTTCTTTTGTAATCTAGAAATGTGTAGATAAGTAAAACTTTGAGCTCCCCAGATTGCCTCCGCATAAGACAAGTGGGGATATACACACCCATATAGCTTTATAGCAGGACCCGCCTATCTGTAAAGCAAGGTAGTCTTCGTGGAATGAATAGCTCCTTGCTAATTCTGCTAGACACCAAGGCTATGTGGCTTGAGAAACAAGCTTGCTGTCAATTACCAACCCTAGGAATCCAACCTCTGAACTCAGCGCTATCTCCGAGTCACCTATAATGAAATTGTGATCTAGATTATAGTCAAAAGAACAGATGTAGAATCTAACCACTTTAGTCTTTTGTGCATTGGCAACAAGGTGATTACTTGTAAACCACTGCAACAAAGCGCTACCATTTAAAAAAAGCATCTATTTCTGCTGCTGAACGATCTTGATTAGATACTGTACTAGTAAAGAAGTGTCATCCACGTATAGAAATAAGTAGGCATGGTTCACACTGCTGCAGATGTCATTAATAAAAATCAAAAATAAATTTGGTCCCAATATGGACCCTTGGGGGACGCCAGTAAGCATTAGTTTCATTCTGATAACTGACTTCTCATGAATCCAAAATTATCCAAATATGGAATCTTCACAATCTGATGACAACCCACAAGAAAAGAATAGAACCAGTCGAGGGCAACACCCCTAATGCCTGCGTTCTCCAGTTTTCCCAGAAGAAGTTTATGGTTGACCAAGTCAAAAGCTCGACTCAGATTGGAGAAAAGTCCAATAGTATGCTTTCTACTGTCCAAATTCGTGACAACTTGTGATATAAAGTTGTACATGGCATCAACAGTTGACAGGCCTCGTCTGAAACCAAACTGTGCTGGAATTAAAATCTTATTTGTTGACAAATAGGGCAGAAGAAGGTTGAGCATGAGTTTCTCCAACACTTTAGAGAAGGATGACAAGATGGAAATAGGTCTATAGTTTACACAGTCAGTTTGATCGCCAGTTTTATGAATAGGTGTTATAATTGCCTGTTTTAAAGAAGAGGGGAAAAACCAGATCTGAACGAAGAATTAACTAGGTGTGTCAGGGAAGAAGCAAATTCTTTTACGCATTTTTTCAACAGATTTGATGACACTCCACCAACACCTGAAGAACAGCTAGAAGACAAAGATGCTATTACTCTTACTACTTACTCCTTTGTAGCAGGCGATATAAAGAAAGAATGAGTCACCCGATTTGTAGTAATGGAAGGTGGCGTAGATTTATTGATACCTAATTGGTCGCCAATATTGGTAAAGAAAGTTTTGAAATGGTTGGTAACCGTTTGTGGATCAATGATTGATTTGTTACGATCATTTTTCACATGTATTTGTTTAAATGGTTTGCAAGAATGTTCAGGTCTCAAGTCATTGATTACCTCCCATACCCCCTTGATCTTATTTTTGGAGGAATTCAGGTGGTCCAGAACTCTTTGTGCTTTTGAAGACAGAATGGAAGACTTAAATTGTTTTCGGAGTTCAAGATAAAATCGGTTTAGATATTGTTTGGAATCAAGGTCTTTGGAAAGGTCATAGAAAAACAATAGGCGATTATGTAAATTTTTTTGACTTTTGTTGAGCTGGATTTTTGAAGAATACATCCGCTTCGATAGTATCTTCTTTTTTAGAGGAAACACCCAATCAAGAAGGCAACTCAAGGAATGAAAGCGTTGTATTTCTCATCCACGTCAACCACTTTGTACATTTCATTCTAAGACTCACGTGTTAAAAGTAACTTGAAAATTAGTATGTCAACATGAGAAAAACTACGCTTAACCACGTATTTAGGAATACTTGATTTGATCAAGAAGGGTGAGCCAGTTGAGCATGATGATTGGAGACTCCAGCCTTCACCACTGAAGAGTTAAACTCTGTCTTTGAAACATTGGTAAAAATGTTATCAATCAGAGATTTTGAGCCAAAAAACTCTCTCGTGGCAGATAAAATGCATCTTCGCAAACCAAAAGAGGCCATTAAGTTATAAAGGTCTAGAGCAGATCGAGAGTCACTTAACATGTCAATATTAAAATTCTAGCAACAACTATTTGAGTATTGCGTTTTATGACTGTCTCAAGGCACTCATAGATAGATGCAAAAAAGACTGAAATGTCCTCAACTTTCATCTAGGGTGGTCTGTATACAACAATAATCAACAAGTCTTCATCATTTTTGGTCAACCTGATAGCAGAGAGTTCGCAAAATCCCTCTGTGCAAAACGAATCCACAGGAATTTCCTGATAGGATAAAGAGTTCCTGACAAGAATACAAACGCCTCCCTTTTCCATGTCGGTCCTACAGAACCCTGAAGCCATACTGTATTCAGGCAAGCAAAGGGAATCCAGTTGAGGAGACTTGAGGAAATGCTCCAATAAGCACAATATATCTGGTGACGTTATCTCAATTAACACCTCAATGAGACACATCTTGGCCTGAAGACCCTGAACATTTTGGTGAATAAGGGTTAGCCGTCTTTTTTGTGGGTGGGGTCTAAAATAGGGCAAGTAGAGAGAG
The DNA here is from genome assembly GCA_035578905.1 of Stictocephala bisonia. Taxonomy (NCBI): domain Eukaryota; kingdom Metazoa; phylum Arthropoda; class Insecta; order Hemiptera; family Membracidae; genus Stictocephala; species Stictocephala bisonia. The sequence continues at coordinate 1,520,601 of JAQJVL010000046.1, forward strand.
TCCCCTGGGTTACAGGGTCTAATGTCTCCATTCTGAAAAAGGGGTCTGACATAAAAAATTACTCTGACTCTCAGTTAGCATATTGTTAGATGATGTGGGTAAACTATAAAGGGATGGCAACTCGAGATACACTTTAACTGGCTCAGTCATTAGTATGAAATCCAAGACTGCTTTGAATAGACCCAAGAAAAGCATTTCAAACTTATCATTTCCACGTTTATTAGGTTGCAATATGGTATTCACTGCTGGGGAGGAGCTTATAAAAATTTAATGGAAAAACTCAAAGCAACTCAAAACCATTTTTTGTGTATAATATTATTTAAGAACAAGAGAGAATCATCTTTTCCGCTTTACCAAAAGCTGAATATTTTACCGCTTCAACATTTATTTCTGTTTAAAGTGCTACAAATATTTTTCAAAAGAAGTGGAAACAATGGAACAGAACAACTATATAATCATCCATACATGACGCGGAATACAAAAAATAAAATAGTTAAAAGGCCAAAAGTGAATAAAACCTGTTTTATAAAATCGTTTGTTTTTTTGGGCCCAAAATGTTACAATATGTTGCCAATTGAAGTTAAAAATTGCAAATCTATTAAAACATTTAATTTTCATGTTAAAAAATGGCTGTTGAGCTCTGAGGAAACCAAACAATTAACAGAAATAATTCAATAACATTTTCTTTGTATATAAATATATTTGTAAGTATGTAAAAAGTTGTACATAGATTTAATAAAATTTAAAGTTAAATAGGTTATAAAACGAAAACTACAAACCTATCAATATTGATAAGAATTGTTTACAATAATTTTCCTCGAAATTATTCTTTGGTTTTGTTTCAATGCAATGTGAATAGTATAAGATAAATTTGTCCACATGTAGATAAGTAAATGATAACACTACAGAGGCCGAACACCATTTCTCAGTGTCATGGACTTAGTGACTGATAAGTGTTCTTTGTTTTATTTGCCGACCATCGCAACTGTGTAGGATGGTCGAGTTTATTCCTACCAAATTACATTGTACTTAAAGTGTATTGTTTAAGATGGAATAAAGATAATTTCATTTCATTTAAGGTGCCTTCCGTCCCGAGCATGATTGTGCCTCCGTATTGTACAGTTTGCCTTAACATATACAACATTAAAATTACTACACATTAATTCTAACTGATCATTAAAATTAAATAAGGACTTATATGTAAGATCCTGTCTAATTAAAATACTATTTACAAAGATAATAGTGTTTGGAAAATAGTTTTTGGCCGTATACAAAAGGTCAGCCATGGCATGGAGTGCCTCTTTTTTCCCATAACCACCATTGTATCCCCTTCCCCTGAATCCCTGCTTAAGATTATTGGTGCCAGCATGAAAGTATATGACAGCCAGATCAAAATTGACATAATGCAGGGGTCTCTTTTTTTATATTGAGGATTTTTCCACCAGGGCAACACTCAACATATGCTCCCTTCTTAAGACTCATTTGAATAGCATGACGAACGAGAGAGTCGCCAATCAGCAAGACTTAAATTTATTCAGACCCTCAGCAGTCGGTGATTATGGCATCAAACTGTGGAGTGCAAATCAAGGTTTGAATCCTCAACTGAGCTAACCATCGGTGTTTCACTTGTTAAATAAAGTTCATACATAGGCCCATGTGAACTGGTGAGTGAATTTTTAGTTTAAAAGAAATGACTGTTCAGTAGAAAAAACTTCACTCGCTAGTTCATATGGACATGCAGGTGTGTCTACAAATGAAGTACTGACCATCAGCTCAGTTTTGGATTTGAATCTTGAACCTTTGGACTCGGCAGTCTGCAGCCTTAACCCTGACCTACCATTCCTGTAATATCCCATAGTATGTGCTTTTGTCTGGGTTCCTTTATTAATTGTATGGCTGTTTTCCAAGAAAACCGATCTGCTGATATTACTCTTTTATAACCTAGAGGTTTTGTTGTTAACTTGCCCTTGTTTTTTGCAGTAACTGGTCCATTAGATAATGTTGAGCTCAGGATAGTACTATTTACTCAATTTTCAGAAGGCTTTAACAAGCATCCTTATCATGCATTTAAAAAGAAGCTCCCTTTCTTTTGATTCTCTCCAGGTCTTATTCAGTTGATAAAATCTTACCTTTTGGGTAGGACATCTAAAGTGCAGTTTGATGGCGTGTGTTCTAAAATCTTTGTTGCCTGTTCAGGAGTACTGCAAAGCTCCAATTTGGAACCATCGTTATTCTTGTAATTTTGTAAACATAATATATGTCCTGAACTGCCACCAGGTAACTCTAAGCCTAGTGTCAACAATATTTATAATAGGCTTAGAGATGGATTGTAAATAAATATTTATTTGGCTGTAAGGTAACCCAAAGACAACCACTTGCCTCTGAACCTCAGCAAAACAGTGGAAGTTTCTTTAACCCGTTAAACTAATAAGTCTTTCTTTTTTTATGACATTAGTAGTTAAAATCAAAAGTAAGCTGTCCAAGAAATTGGCGTTATCATAGACTCCAAGTTGATCTTCTCTGAACAAATAAACTGCATTGTATCAAAAGCTAAGAGGAACTTCCCTCTCATTACGTGGATTGCCAGGTATTTTAACGACAATCACGCTTGTTTACTACTCTACAGATCATTATTTCAAAGTAACTTTGTATACGCCACTGCTATTTGGAAGAGGTACTGGGTGTACTCAGATGCATCAATTTAAGCTGTTCAGAAGAAATTCATCTCATGAATGGTCTTGAAGTTCCTGAAGCGCTATGTATAATGGAAGCGCATCAATAACTTAATTTATCAACTTTGATAGTACGTCATACTGTGACTGACCTATTATTTTTTGTACAGAGTGCCTAATGCTCCTGTAGTTTGGGGAGAATATATTTTCCTCTCTGAAGTCTCGGAATATATTTTTCAGTTAAAAGGTCCATTTATTTGTCGATACTTTGGAGTATTCAACCCGGTGATGAGGTGTACTATAATTACAACAGACTTCACAATCTAGATTTTTTTCTCTAGGGATTAATGCCAGTTCATAAGTTTGCTGAAACCACTATAACTTTTTATTGTGTAACGAAGCTCTCATTAAGCCAGTTTAGCCCTATTTCTCGAGTGTCACTTTAGAATTCAACTGACCGGTCTCATTGGCCAGTTGAAGGATAGGTAAGTTCTAGGGGGCAGTGGGGGCTCCATTAAAAAAAATATTTCTAAAATTGGCCTCGTCGATAAAACACCATGTTGTGATCTAGTACAATTTTAAAGAATACTATGCAAAAGACCAGTTTGTAATGTCGTTGCATAGACAAATAGCAACCTTTAGGTGGCAGTGAACTTGTTAAATGTTGTAACTAAATCATAAGAGGTTGCGCAGTTTAAATGTATATTTTCTTTTATATAAAAATATAAAATCAATTAAATTTAATTTGTTATTTATATAGTGTTCATTTTAAGTGTACCAAATTATTTTCTACCTAAAGTAACTGCGATGTTTACAATTATTGTTTCAGATCTCTGAGCTGTTAGCAGCTAGTTTACAGCTTGTAGCTGATGCTGGGCTTGGCAGATGGCAGAAGAAAAATGTTAAAATCTTAGTCAAGGAGATAGAGGACAGTAATGGTACTCATACACTCGTTAGCAAGGCCATTAAGAATGCTATAAACTCTCTTCCTCATATTCACGTAAGTTACTTTACTTAACACGTTCACTGCTGAAAAGTTCTACAATTAATGTCCAAAAATGGGAAAAATGAGAAATTAATGTCCAAACTTATAAAAAATGATGTAAGGATAGTCAAAATATTTGTGGAGAGATATAGGACGCCATTTTAATGCCTAACCGTGTTATCACTTCTGAGGCATCTATTGACGTCACGAAAATATTGTATTATGGTTAGTTTGTTAATACACTTTTATAATTTTTATTTCCTCATAGCTTACAAAAGCATTTTTAATTTAAAAAAAAATTACTTTGTGTATCCTAGGCTTATCGCATTACGGTGGCGCTAAGCCTAAGTAACCACGTTGGATTGACGTCTGCATCGTCATCAGAGCTGTTCAAACTGTCTTCTATAATTTACCATCCGATAATTGGTTTTAAATAAAACAATCTTCCTTAGTTAAGAAAAAACAATATAAGCATACCTAAAATAAACATCATGTAACAACTAAGTTCCCACAAGCACTAAATATGACAAGAATAGCCGATCTGGAAACGAAAATCAATAAGAAAAACAACATAACTTCTACTTTATTCAACGAGTGAAGTACCGACTGTTGGCTCAGTGGAGATTCGAACCTAGGACCTTGCCCTCCGCGATCTGAGGCCTTAGCCACGCTGGTATGTGATAATATATTTATTTTGGAGATCTTCATAAATGTCTTGAAGTTCACTATAATTATTTAATAAAAACAATACTAATGTTAATGATGTATAATGATGACCTATATTTTTCAGATGCCATGCCAGTTTGGAGGACAAATAATTTCCTTCTAATCTGATCTTATTTTATTAAATATTTTTTGTCGTCTTTAATTAACCTTAGATGTCCTATAATTCTAACGTGGACTTCATTAGATGTTTATTATCCATCATAAGTTTCTGAAAATATAACTTTAGGATACGATAGCTCCATTAAGCATTACCTATTTCTCATTATTAAATCATATGACTTATCAGTTATTTAAGTTTGCGTTGCAGTGGGTCCTTTCAAAATCAAATTTCAAACATGCTAACACATGTGTGTCTGTTAGAGAAGGAATATCAGAAGAAGTAAGATTAGTGATCATTTCCTTACAACTAGTCTTAATGTATCAATTTCAAATATCTGAACAATATATTTAAGCAAATTTTCTTGCAGTTCTTATAGCAATATTGACATATCTAAAATATTTTATCAAGGTAAAGAACACATAAGCAATTTTTATATTCTGACAAAAACATTTAATTGTAGAATTCTACAACTACAGCAGTAGTCCTCGGATTATCCAAATTAATATGAGGGTGGACCAGTTCAGGCAATGAAATATGAGGGTGGACCAGTTCAGGCAATGAAATATGAGGGTGGACCAGTTCAGGCAATGAAATATGAGGGTGGACCAGTTCAGGCAATGAAATATGAGGGTGGACTAGTTCAGGCAATGAAAAGTTCACATAATATAACGTGTTTTGTTTATTTATTTTGGGACTGAATGTGTAACATGTCTGTATAATGTTTTCATGTACTACAATGATCTGATAATCTGTTGAGGGTTAAGTATATAATTATAATATGTTATGATAAACAAACCACGTAGGCTTGTTTTTACTTTCATTTGCTACATCACTTTTCTTCTTCATCACTTGATAGTATTCTTTTGAATAGTAAGATCTCAAACTGTTGATCATATTTATAACCCCTGTTGAGTTATATTTAAAAACTAAATCCTCAATAGACATTATTATTGAAAATAATTTAAAAATTCTCATACATTCCAATAAAATGATTTATTCTGTGAGGCCTTTCACCTACAGTGTAGGCATCTTCAGACATCAACAAAATTCTAATTTAAAAACATTTGCTTACAAAATATAATAATGTAAATATTTTAAACATATGTCAGTTTTAAAAAATAATTAAATTTAAAGTGTGTTTATATAAATATGAATACATAGTAATTTTCAGTTAAATTATACTATTTAAAGGGAGAATTTTGAATAGGAGGAGGTTCATTATTTACAATTAGTGTATTAAATTTGTTCATGTAGAATGTTTCTGACGCATCTAATAATTGATTTTTGTTAACTTGTTTTAGAACTCCAAATTTTGAAAAGTTATGTCCTTTTTCTGGTGCATGTTTGGCAATTGCTGATTTTCACATTGTCCATACTTAAAATTTGCTGTGTGTTCTTTACATATTGTTTAATTTTTTTTTTTTGCCAATATATACTTTATCACAATTAATTTTATATTTCCAGACTTATCTTATTTTTATTTTGGGTTTTCCAATAGGTTTTTTACTTGATGACTTGTTCTCAACGATAAATTTATATTATGTTTTTTAAATATTTTGTTTGTTTTCTCTGAATATTCATTGTAACAAACAGATTTCCAGATAGATTTTTCTGTAGGATCAGTTAGTGTTAGAGTTGTTCTTTTATTTTCATTTATCGATATTGTCTTCTTTTGAATGATACTTTCAATTAATTTAGTTTGGTATTATATTATATTTTATATTATATTATAATTTTATAATTATAATATATATTCATTTTATTGGAATATATGAGAAATTTTAAATTATTTTCAATTTAAAATCTTCCAATAAAGAACTCAAAGAAGAAAATAGACATAATTATTTTTAAATATGTTGGTATGAAATTGGCTAACAGTGGGAGGATGGTGAGGTCAGGGTAATAAATACTGTGGGTAGGTGGGAGAGTTGTTAACGTCATACACGACTGGCGAGTGTGAGGGTCTGCAGAGTCGTACATAACGGTGGGTGGGTGATAAGATCGTCAGTGTAATACGTACTGTGGATTGGTGGGAGAGTTGACAAAGTCATACACGACTGGAGAGTGCGAGGGTCTGCAGAGTCGTACATAACGGTGGGTGGGTAATAAGATCGTCAGTGTAATACGTACTGTGGGTAAGTGGGAGAGTTGACAAAGTCATACATGACTGGAGAGTGCGAGGGTCTGCAAAGCCATACATAACGGTGGGTGGGTGATAAGATTGTCAGTGTGCGTAAGTGAGAGTGTTGTCAATGCAATACATGACTGAAGAGTGGGAGGGTCTGCAGAGTCATACATAATGGTGAGTGGGTGATAAGATCGTCAGTGTAATTTGTACTGTGGGTAACTAACTGGGAGATTTGTCAATGCCAAACATGACTGGAGAGTGGGAGGGTCTGTAGAGTCATACATAACGGTGAGTGGGTGGTAAAATCGTCAGTTTAATATGTACTGTGGGTAAGGGGAAGAGTTGTCAACTCCATACATGATTATAGAAATTTGAATTGTTCAATTTTGCACTTGTTGTTGGTTAAAAGTACGGATAAACTCATATTCTAAACATATCATGTGGACTAATATTGATGATTTCTTAATAATACTTATTCCTTTACATTAATTAGTTTTATCTGTATTTTTATTTTTAGGTAATTCATGAAGTTGTTGATATAGTTGAAGCAAAGGAAAAACTATCTCTCAAACAGAAGAAAAGCTGTCTTGTGATTGGGGGCTATGAAAGCCTTCAGCAACTAGAGAGAATAGTCAGTGAAAATGTTTTTCTGCTTGCTCATGTCTATGGATCTCAAAATATTGCTAACGGGCCACTTAGTCTTGCCAACGGTTCTATAAAAAGCATGAATGAGTTGCACAGACTTGTTAATGGTCCTTCCAGTTCGGTTAATGTGTTATCTAAAGATTCTCAATTAATTTCTAATGGCTCTAGTCTTCTCAAACCTATCCTGACTCACCATGTCAAGACAGGAGAAAAACTTGTCCTGCTTAAGAAGGTAGGTGCTAGTTGATAGTTTACTAAATATAAATTAAAGATTTTTTAAATTTAGGTTATGATTGTTAATTCCCATTTGATAGGGTAGAAAAGGGTTGTTGTTAATTTCCCACGATTTTAGGAAGAAATACATTTCTATGCACTCCAACTGACAATTAATTTCAATTGTTATTACTTTTATAAAACAAAATTTTAACCATAAAGTACATGATCTAGAACTATACATGTAACATATTACCTGATTGTAATAAAAAAAAACTTAGAATAATCACACGATTATTCATAAATAAAAATGCATTAGTAAAATGTGACGATTGGGCGCATTTTTATAAATAAAAAAAGTATAGTTGAGCTTCAGTATTCAACTTTGTTATTTAATGATCCGTGATATTATGGTCTATCCCTGATAGATTGTTGGTTGGCAAGGTAAAGTTCACTCTTACATGCATCCCTGGTAGTTTTCGTTGGGGATAAAAATTTGCTTTCTCTACTGTGACATTCCAATCTGTGAGTACAGGTTTACTACTTTCATTGAAGTTGGCTTGACCAGTGGAGCAGCCATGAAGTAGCAGCTAAGGAGGTAGGGTCTAAGATACGGGAGAGGGAGAAATGTTGTTGCCCCAGAAGTGCATTTTCAAGCATCAAATTTGACTTATTTAGACAGTTTAGGGGGGTTTACAATATAATCTAAGTACTTTTTTATCAAGTCAAAAATTGCTTAATAGCTTGATTAATTTGAATTCTTCCATTTTGTTTGCTGTATGTAGGACTACAAATTACGTAACGTTTATCTAAGTGCTTTGTAACAGCTAAAATAAATGTATTCATTATTTTTACAAAATCTAAATTTAAATACACTTAATTACTTCAGATATGAGTTTTTATTTTCAGGGTGTAAGTTTGTAGTGCAACGCAATGAAGTAAGTAAACCTAAGTTATATATGAAAAACATCTAAGAAACAAAAGTAAAACAACATTTATTTTTACAATGTCACATATTTTTGGAATAGCCAACAACATAACTGATACTTATTACTTACGATGTGGAGTACATTGTATGAATCTGATCGTTAACTTAACTACAATTTGAAATCCATTTTACATAATTTTGCAGAATGAATTGAATTTTTTTGTATAATGTTAAGCCGTGTTAACAAAATCAATACTAAGCTAGATTAATTAGTCAGCAATGACAAAAATTATTACAGGAGCGGACTATATTATCTACTTATTACCCACACTAAAGGGTTTATGGCCAGCACTGTCTTCTGCTTATCATGGCTGTGCTTGGGCTGGTAACGTTTGGATCTGGACGGGTCCATGTGTAACAGCTTATATTTAGATTTATTAGTCTAATCTAACTGATACATTTAGTTTATTTTGAAAAAAAAAATACCACAGCTGTTTTTAATCACTGATGTAAGTAAGATGGAAAATACAGTATTTATGTCAATAACATCATTAATGACATTATACTTTTACTTATTGCTATTTTTGTGGATGAGGAGGAGATATCCTCTGAGTCTAAGGAGAGAGAGGGGGTTCTGACCCTATGCAACCCAAATGTGGCTACGCCACTGGGCTTGACCAGGTAGACGGTTCATAGGGCTGGCAGATCCATTTCTAAATCAATTTATTTTTAATTAAATATCATTTTTAACTGAATTCAGTGCGAACCTTCAGTATTTCTGTCAATCAATTACCCTTTCTAAATTAACCTCATGGTAAGTATGTTTTAAAAAGTAAGTATAGTTTGGATGGAAATTTCACATATGACTTAGCATATTTGAAGCTATGTTGGCTCACTCTATTCTATCCTACATTTCCTACTATAGAATAGAGTTCAGGGGGATGATGTTGTTCGCGTCCACAGCAAATCTTGAAAGATGTACGTATCCCCTGGGTAATTCTAAAGGAGCAACAAATCTGGTAGCTGGACTGTCACAAATTTGTGATCTCCATGCTATGGCAGCTACCACACAGAATAAAAAAGGCCTTTTTGAGGACCAAGCTGGTTTTAAATTAATAGGTTCTGTTTTGAACGTATTGCATTTTAAAGCTGAGGGCTTGAGCAAGGCTAAGAGTGAGTGCATCAGTTGGGTCCTTCATGAAAACAATGTTGATATCCTTGCACTCCAAGAGACCCACATTGAAGATAATAATAGTGCAAGATGCAATATTCCTGGATACAGACTCGATGCTATAGGGCATAAGGTATATGGTATTGCAGCTTACGTGAAGCAAGATATTGACAATGTTTCAGTTACCTACAAGAGTTCTGATGGTGACATCTTTGTCTTGGCAATCAAAGTGTCAGATACTACAATAGTAAATGTTTATAAGCCTCCTAACATCCAATGGCCTGACAAAAGGATTTTGCTAAGTTTTGAACATCCTGTTTTCTCTAAGTGGGGGACTTTAACCATAGCCAATTGAGCTACAACACCAACGGTGAGAATGGCAGAAAGCTTGCTGACTGGGCTTAAATGAACAACCTTTCCCTGATCTTTGATGCTAAAGATTTAGCCACTTTTTATTCAGCTCGTTGGCGTCAAGATTACTCTCCCGACTTAAGCTTCTGCTCATGTGAACGATCATCAAGCTCAAACCAATTAGGAAAGTTCTTGATTATTTTCTCCACTCTCAACAGAGGCCAGTACTGGTTTCATTGGGGATCCGAATTCCCATAATTAGATCTTTCTATGGCCTAGACGGAATTATAATAATGCACACTGGGAGTCCTTTACCACCAGGCAGCATCAGGTTCATTCCTCCTAGAATAAGAAATTACGATCATTTTACAGATCTCCTCTCGTCGATTGCTAAAGATTGCATACCAAGAGGATACAGAAAGGAGAATATACCAGGATGGAGTAAGGAATCAGATGAAATTTACAAGGAGTTTAATGCTACCGAAAACTTCAATATTGCTAATCTGCTGCTGCACTCTCTAGACAGTGCCAGAAGAAAAAAATGGGTGAAAACTGTTGAAGATATAAACTTTACCCACAGCAGTACAAAAGCATGGTCACTTTAAAGAAAACTCTCTCTACTGGTAAATCTCTAAATCAAAGAGAAGAGCTTCACCCAAAGGCCTCTGATGTAGCTAAACGGATAATCAGCTTATCAAAGTTAGCTTGCTAACCTTCGGACAAACACGTGCTTTATAAGCTGAGTGAAATAAAAAAAAGAGTCAAATGGAATCCCTGGAAGTCTCAAAGCATTTACGGAGGAAGAGATAGACAGGGCGATTTCCTGTATACCATCAGGAAAAGCAGCCAGTCTTGACGGTATCTTTTAGGAATTTCTGTTGCATGCTAGTAGCAAAGTGAAACAATGGTTTCAAGCAATCTACAATAAGATATTAGCTACAGTGAATTTGCCAAAAGCATTCAAGCGATCAAAAGTAGTAGCTATTTTGAAGTCTGGAAAAGACCCTGAACGAGTGGAAAGTTACTGCACAATATCTCTTTTTAATGTTTGTTATAAGCTGCTTGAAAGGCTGCTGTATAATAGAATATCACCCATTCTTGATTCTAATGTTCCAGTTGAGCAGGCTAGTTTTCATCCTGGTCGAAGTTGTAGCGTCCAGATCCTAGCTCTGACATCATTTATTGAGAATGGATTTGAAAAGAATTTAAAAACATCTGCAGCTTTTGTTGATCTCACAGCAGCTTATGACACAGTGTGGAGCAAAGCTTTGTTGCTAAAGTTCTACAGCCTCCTTCCTTGTCCCTTTCTTTTGCGATTTTTCAAGTAAATGCTTAGTGCCAGGCTAACAAAAGTATATCTCGGTCGTGAAGAAAGCTCTTTTAGACAGTTACAGGATGGTCTGCCAGAGAGGTCTGTTCTTGCTCCAATTTTGTTCAACGTGTATACCGCTGACATCCCAATAACAAAGTTTAAAAAGTTTATATATATACAGATGATATTGCTTTCGCTTATCAACATAAGGACTTCACAGCCACTGAAGAAACACTCACAAGTGACCTTACAGCCCTCGAAGGATATTTTGGAACCTGGAAGCTAAATCCTAACTCATCAAAAACCGAAGTAGCCTGCTTCTACCTAAGTAACAGACTGGCTTATCGAAAACTGAACATCTTTCTAAATGGTGTAGAACTCCATTATAATGATCATTCACAGTATCTGGGAGTAACATTAGATTGATCGCTTCAAAAACATCAATTTAAAAGCCATCTTCATAAACAGCAACTAAAATTAAATCCAGGACCAATAAACTACATCATATTGCTGGAGCAACTGGGGAGCCAACGCTCTCATCCTGCGTACAACTGCTTTGTCTCTGGTATATTCAGCTGCTGAATACAGTGCTCCCGTATGGCTAAATAGCGCACATACAAAAGTGATTGATGTCCAACTTAATAGAGCTATGAGAGCTATTAGTAGTACTCTCATGGCAACTTCACTTCCTTGGCTCCCGGTACTGTGTAATATAGATCCTCCAGAGATAAGACGCCAGGAGGCAGTACTTAAAGAATTCAATAAGATCGTGAATGCCACACACCTCCCCATTACCCACGATCTCCCTAGTTAGAACGGTCACTTAAAATCTCTAAACCCATCTCTACATACTGCTTCCCAGTTGAGCAGTTCAAACTTTTCGCCCAATACTAGCTGGGCCATAGCGTGGAACACTTGATGGACGCAATAAGTTCCTCATTAAGGCTCCATCAATACCTGTAGGTGGAATGAACCTCCCTCTGAGGGAATGGACACTTTTGAATCGGTTCCGAACTGGCGTGGGTAGATATAACAACTGGAATTATAAATGGGGATTGACACTAGATCAGTCATGTGATTGCGGGAAGTCTATCCAAACAATGGATCACATAATTAAAGAGTGTCCACTGCGTTCTTTCACGGAGGGATTGGCTAGTATAAACAGAATAAGTGAGGCAGGTCTTAAATGGCTCGATGGATTGGATTTAGCTTTGTGACAGGAGATCACTTTTATTTTATACTATTTATTGCATGACTTTTGGTTCTTAATCCAAATACATATCATAGTTTAAAGGAACAAAAAATTACTAAATGGTAGCTGACAAAAAAATCATTAAAAAATATATATATATATATATATACATACTTTGTTTCAAATATTTGATGCAATTTGGAATTCCATTCAGTTATATTTCATTGCAGTAATTCACTATTATTTAAACATGTGCAGTGTTTATACATTTATTTGTTTCTAAATTTAAGTATTTTTTTTTAATTTTGTTCATTCTTAAGGCTATTTTAAATATTGTTGTAACAGCAAGTTGATGTCAATAATCAACGAGTTTTGCTGCTGGAGGATGAAAAATGGCTAACAGATCTGGGACATCTATTTAACGGTTGTGATAACGGACAACCTGTTGTGGTTGTGAGTCGTAAGTGGAGGCCACGAGAAATCCTGCCACTACTTGCACATCAGAAATATGCTCATAGGCTCAGGTAAGTTTAATTAACATAATTTCTTATTTTTGGTTGTGATATAAATGTATTGTTAATTCCATAAACTAGTTGCGGGAGACAAATATAATTTTTGTTTATTCTTATCTGAACTTGTTATTTACAGTACAGTTTAAAAATTACAAATTTTAGGTTAGGTCAGGATTTAATTTGTTAGGAGATAGAACATCACTAAATTTACTGAAGTAACTAAATACAAAAAGAGAAAAAAACATGTGGAACTAATAAAACTTGGAAGAAAAGTAGAAGTTACAAGTTTAGCCTTTGCAGATGACCTCACAACATTTAGTACAATCTACAGCCTTATGTAATCTTTTAAGTTGAAATACTATATGCTGACTGTTGAGTTAACACATTTACTGTTGATGGCGCGAATACGCACTATGCCCTGTGCTTCGTGTATGTGCATGGCGTGGTTCCATTCCAAATTGTTAGTTTTGTGTTATTGCCTCAGTGTTTTCAATATTTGACAAAGCGCTGTGATTTGTTATGAGCACTTTAGAAATGTTCTGTCGAATAAAATATTACCATTCGATATATTTGATTATAAATTGTTCTGATATTGAAATAAACAAAACATTTGTTATATTCCACCTGTCCTAGTGAAGGGTATTACTTGTAGGTTAGCAGTGTACCGGGTCGTTTGACCGGTACATTTGGTTTTTTTTTCGTCGTGGTCTGCTGGGCTGCCTGAGACCGCTTGTGCCCGGCGGTTCGCTTACTTTGGTGGCCGTTGGCTCGGACTCGGTCGTTCCATGTTCCAGCCTTTGTCTGTCAGGTTGGCCTTCTTTTGACCCTCCAACTGCCACCCGCGATCCCATCGCTTGACTTGTTTTGAGCCATCCCCCAGTTGGCACGCTTTCCAGCTTTGGTGGGGGGGGATGGGTCTCAATTGATAGCAGAGCGTGGTTGCCTAAAAAAAAAAAAAAAAAAAAAAAAACTCTTGGTTGTTGGCGGTGGGTGTTTGCCAGTTAGTAGGTCAGTGTTGGCCGACCTACCGTTTTGATAATTTGTCAAAGAAAGAAAAAAAAAGAAAAAAAAAATAATTATTAAAAAAAAACAATTAGAAAACCAAATAAATAATTTAACCTAAAAAAAAAAAAAAAAAAAAAAAAAAAAAACCTAGGCATTCCGCTTGGTTACTTTGTTGAATGGGTTTCATGGGTGGATTGGAGTGGTCGGCAGTGGCTCGGTAGGCTGAGGGTTTTAGTTCGTCTTGGACCCTGGAGTTGTCGTTCTTTGTGTATTGTTGAGATTTGTTGCGTTCGAGATGGCCTATCTGCAGAATGTTGCCCTCCTGGTGAAGGAGGAGTTGATTTTTGAGTTGAGGTCGCGTGGGGTGACTCCGGAGGGTGATGTTTTGAATCTCCGGAGGTTGCTGCGGGAGCAGTTGTCCGCGGGTACGGCGGTGGATTGGTCTGATCTACTGGAGGTTGGTGATGAGTTGTTGGTTTGTAAACGCAAGGTGGAAGATTGGGAAGGGTTGTTGGAAGATGTGCAGTTGGAACCTCCAGGGGGTCGTGACCGGGCCTGCCGTCTTGCATGTTTGGGGCATCTGCTTGCCCGCTTACGGATGGTCAACCGGGCACCGGGGTTGGAACCGTCGGATAGGGCGTGGATCTTGGAGAGTGTGTCTAGGCTTGAAGAGATTTTTCAGGCACTCTCCGGTTCCACGACTCCTACGGGTTTGGGTCAGCGGCCTAATTTCTCGCTGTCGCCTAACGTGTCGAGGCCGCAGGCTGAGACAATGGCTCTCACTGTGCCTGAGGCTCCTTCTGAGCCTGCAGGCGTTTCTGTTGAGGTCGCTTGTGGTTTGGCTCCAGCTGCCGTTCCTTCTGCTTCGGCTCCTTTGTGTTCACCTGCTCTTCTGCAGCTGAGCTACCACAAGCTACCTAACCCTCTCACGACCATGATCCAGAATCTCCCGGTGATCGATGGGATGGATCCTGAGGAACTTCTGAAGTTTCTAGTTGCCTTTCTCAGACTTATTGAGATGCCCGGCATGCAGGCTGGGGACTTGCTTCGTCTGATTTTCCCTTATTGCAGAGGTCCCGTTGGGGAGTTGCTGAGTTCTGTCTTGGCCAGTGATGCCTCGGTGGACTCGTTCCATCGAGAGTTACTGTCGTCGTTTCTTCCCATTCGACTCAGGGAGAAGATGGTCATGGACAGATTTTATCGGTCGCAGGGTAGGGGCGAGTCTCTGGCAGCCTATGTCTCTTCAGTCAAGGAAGCTCGGCAAGCGTTGCGCCTCACACTTTCTGAAGCTGACACCGTTCGTGTCATCCTGGATGGCATTTCTCCTGAAGAATGGTGTAGGCTAGTTTTTGCTGGTGTGCCTTCGTCTTTTCGGGAGCTGCATCAGCTGTGCATTGTTTCGCGCAGCGTGCAGTTCTCAGACCAGCAAGGGAGGGATTATGAGAGTCATCGTGCTCTCCCCACCCGTCGACCGGCTAGGTCTTTGGGTGTGAGTCAGCCAGTGGAGGGTCGTGGTTCTCGGCCTCCTGTTGTGTGTTTTGCTTGTGGCCAGCCTGGTCACATTCGTCGTGACTGTCCACGTGCTCGAGGTCGTGGGGCGGGAAACGCTCAGCGCGGGGGTTTGCCTCCACAGTAGCTCCCCGCGTTGTTGCGAGTGACCGTGCCCATTTGCCTCTGACACGTGCCCATAGCAGGAGTGTCGGGGATTTTTCGGGCCTTGCTGGCATGGCTTCCCTGGGACTTACGGCGGTCACCTCGGTGTGTCCTGGCGTTTTTGTTTCTTTTGGTGGTACGGTGTGTCGAGCCCTTCTTGATTCTGGTTCGGCATGCAGTATCATCAGCCTTTCTCTTTTTGAGTCCCTTGACGCCTTAGGACTTGTCAGGCACACCGAGCCTTCTTCTGTTATTTGCTGGACGGCATCCCAAACTCCTTTACCTATTCTTCTGAAGGCGTCATTACATTTTAAGATCGAAGGATTTTCCTGGAGGTGGGGTTTTCTTGTTGCCAAGGACCTGGCGGTTTCTTGTATCATAGGGGCAGACTTTATCTCTAAGAGTGGTATGGTGCTTGACCTCCAGAAGCGCCAGATGTTTTTCAAGTTTAATCGGCGAGTTTTGGTGCCTCTAGTAGGTGATTCTGACTGCCCTCCTGCAGTCAGAGAGGTGGGTTGTGAGCCCGAACAACCCAAGGTGGATCCAGTTGGTCATCTCCCCCCTGAGCAGGCGGAGGCCATTAGGAGGCTGTGTTTGCAGTTTCCTGATGTGCTTACGCCTGAGCTTGGGGTCACTTCTCTTCTGGAGTATGAGATCCACCTCACCAATTCTCAGCCAGTTAGAAGTCATCCGTACAAACTTGCTCCCCCAAAGATGGAGGTTATGAGGGCTATGATTGAAGATCTTCTGAGCAAGGGTGTGATTGAACCGTCTCGTTCCGCTTATGCCAGTCCAGCTTTTCTTGTGCCCAAGCCTAATGGTAAGTCTAGGCTTGTGATGGATTATCGGAGGCTCAACGCTAAGGTCGCTATTGACTCGGTACCTCTGCCTGATTTGCATTCTGCGTTTGATTGGTTCGGTAAGGCTAAGTTTTTCAGTGTGTTTGATTTGAACCAGGCCTACCATCAGATTCCATTGAAGAAGGAATCACGGCCTATGACTAGCTTCTGTGTTCCCTGGAATCTCTATCAGTCACTAGGGTTCCTATGGGTCTTGCTGTGGGTGCCCAGACTCTCACTCGTCTGCTTGATTCCATCTTCCATGATGTGAAATTCAAGTTTGTCTTCAATTACCTGGACGACCTTCTTGTCTACAGTGAGACTTTCGGGGAACACATGCAACATCTGGAGGAAGTTCTTAGGCACCTTAAATCAGCTGGCCTTACCGTCAATCCAGAGAAAGTCACTTTTGCTCGTCCTGAGATTTCTTTTCTGGGTCATCTTATTTCTTCTCGAGGCGTCTGCATTGATCCTGCGAGGACCCAGGGCATTCGGGATTTTCCTCCTCCCAGAGATGCCAAGGGGATTGCCCGTTTTGTGGGGATGGTGAATTTTTACCGTCGGTTCATCCCAACGTGGCCGAGCTTGCTGCCCCGCTGAACGAGTTGCGAAAGAAAGGTGTCCCTTTTGTGTGGGGCCAAGCTCAGCAGACTGCCTTTGATGCTCTCAAGGAGGCTATCATGCAACCTCCTGTCCTGCGTATGCCTGATTTTAGCAGAGAATTTATTCTTCAGACTGATGCCTCCTCCTCCGCCATTGCTGCTGTTATTTCTCAGGAGTTTGATGGGGTCAGGCAGCCCATCGCTTTTGCTTCGAGGACGTTGTCTCACCAGGAAAAGAAAGCTTCTTCCATCTATGAGTTAGAGTGTCTGGCTGTTGTCTTTGGTACGGACAAGTTTCGGCGTTTCTTGGAACACGCTGAGTTCTTGCTGGAGACGGACAATCAGGCACTATCTTGGCTTCTTGCCCATCCCAGACAGCTTGGGAAAATTGGTCGCTGGGTGGTCAAACTTTCTGCTTTTAAGTTCCGAGTCCAACATCTTAGGGGTACCCAGAATGTCATCGCGGATGCTCTTTCCCGCATGTATTACGAACCCAGTGATCCACCGACTGAGGCTGTTGCTCAGTGTGGTGCTGTTCTTCTGGATTTTCCTCTGGCTTTTGACGACCTACTGTCCCATCAGCAGAAAGATCCTGAGCTGTCAGTCATCTTAGGTGAGCTTCAAGAGGGAGGTGCCCACCCTCCCTATTTTCTGTCCAAAGGGGTACTCTGTTGCCGTCCTCGACAGAGGGGTGAACCCCGTGTAGTGCTGCCTAGTCATCTAGTACCGATGGTCTTTCAGTATTATCACTCTTCCCTTGTGGGCGGTCATCTTGGCATTCATAAGACCATCGCTAAGATTCGTAGGTATTTCATCTGGAAGGGCATGGACCGGGATGTTGCAGGCAGAGTGCGGGCTTGTCACCTGTGCTCTCTCAGCAAGCCTAGTCAGAATGCTAAGTTAGGGTTGTTATCTTCTGAGGTGGCCGAGCGTCCTTTTGAGGTGTTCATCGACTACGTGGGTCCTTTTCCCCGTAGCAAGTCAGGTAGCTCCTACCTACTTGTTTGTGTGGATGCTTTCTCGAAGTTAGTTTGGCTTTTCCCACTTCGGAGTGCTACGGCTAAGCTCACCGTCGTGCTCTCCAGTCCCAACTCTTCCAGCACTTTGGTGTGCCTTCTACTCTTGTGTCCGACAACGGTAGCCAGTTTACCTCACACGAGTTTCGTAGGTTCTGTTTTGGCAATAGTATCAGGCATGTGACTACCTCTCCTTATTACCCACAGCCTTCTCATGCAGAGCGGTTCAACCGCAATCTTCGGTCTGCCCTTATTACTTTCCATGCTGAGAAGCAGAACACCTGGGATGAGAGTCTCTCTTGGCTCCAGCTTGCTTTAAATTCTTCCAAGCATGAGAGTCACAATGCCACTCCCTTCGAGATTCTACATGGCTACCCTCCTAACAACCCTTTGTCCAACTTGTGGAGGCTAGAGGATCTTCTACCTACGCCAGGTGCCACTGACGTAGTGTCCACGTGGCGGGCTGCTCGGCGCAACCTGATACGTGCTAGAGAGAGAGTAAGGAGGAGGTATGATAAGGGTCGTACTCCTAACCCTTTTCAGGTTGGAGATCTGGTTCTTTGTCAGGCTCACCCGGTCAGTTCGGCCGCGGAACGAAGAGCTGCAAAGTTGTGCTATCGGTGGTCTGGTCCCCACCGCATCGACAGGTTTTTGTCACCGGTGACTGCTCTGCTGGTTGATCCCCAGTCAGGCAGGGTGTTCAGGAAAGCCCATGTGTCCCAGCTTAAGGCTTTCCGGGGAACGGATAATCCAGGAGTTGGTGTTCCTGGGGGTTTCTTGGGGCACAGAGATTGATCACCTCTGCGCCCTAGGTGGCTGTTCTGAGAGAGTCTCTTTCTCTCTTTTCTTGTCGGGCCCGACAGTCAGGGTAGTTCGCTCCCTGTTCGAGGGGTTCCCCTCTTAGATTCTCTTTGGCGTCCTTGGAACACCACTCTTCGGAGGTTTCTTCTTCTTCTTCTGTTTGGTTCCCTGATGTACCGAGTTTTCTCCCCCTGCCTGGGTGTGTTGAGGTTTTGCAGAGGGAGGTTGTACCGGGTCGTTTGACCGGTACATTTGGTTTTTTTTTCGTCGTGGTCTGCTGGGCTGCCTGAGACCGCTTGTGCCCGGCGGTTCGCTTACTTTGGTGGCCGTTGGCTCGGACTCGGTCGTTCCGTGTTCCAGCCTTTGTCTGTCAGGTTGGCCTTCTTTTGACCCTCCAACTGCCACCCGCGATCCCATCGCTTGACTTGTTTTGAGCCATCCCCCAGTTGGCACGCTTTCCAGCTTTGGTGGGGGGGGGGGATGGGTCTCAGCAGCGAATGTTTTAATGAAGTTTTGCTGATAAGTTTCAGTTTTATTACTCAATTCCAATATAGTGCTGTTTGCATATTCCAATGATCGATTTACTCAAAGGGGTGTGTTCCTACAAAAGAAGTATCACTAAGCGTACGGTCACAGTAAAATTTGTAATCCAATATGAAAAATTAGATAGAAAATGGTGTATCACATTTACCGACATGGCGTCCGCTCGGTGGTTGCTATCGGCATGGACACTACTAGAGAAGTCTGGGGTGTCCATGTTGGGTGGTAATCCTTGAACGGATGTTGTGTGGGGGAGATAACTGAGTATCAGGCTTGTCAATTAGCTGAAAATCAGACCAGCACTATGGGGTTCGGATTCCACGTAAAGCTGTAGGTCCCTTAGTTGCCCTGGATGTTGGGCTATTAATAAATTGCCCTTTCTGAGGAACAGTTGAACTCAGTTAGTAACCAGACTACACTCATCCACACTCATCCTACACTCATATAACCATTCATATTCGCCTTAAAATACCAACAACATTGTGTCGGCGTCTCATATGTAAGATATTAAGATTGTAAGATTATATAACTTGTACGTTATGTTCAAAATGCTGAGTGTTTAACCATGTTGTTTATGTAAATATATTTTACAGGTGTGTTTTTCTGGACAACATGGCTCCAGAGTTTTCCTTAAATTCACCACTTTTCTACAATCAACTAAACCTGGGTTTGGCGGTCAGTGAGCTTCATCACAAAGTATGGGGATTCAACTGTACGCTCAAAGTAAACTTCGACTCTGTCATCGCACCAGGCACCATTCAAGGCACCTTTATAAGGTATCCATGTTAAACGTTATGTAACTATACATATCAAGTTATTATTTTGTTGTTTTTGTATTGTTGAAAACAGTTTCAGTTAATGTTAACTTGAAACCTTGCAGCTTAAGCCGATTTTCTTTAAATTTGACCATTATGTGAATATATGGGTAAGATAAAATATTTTGAAATAATGCTTTTTTTCATGTATTTTTATAAATGTAAGATTGCTTTCTCATCATAATTGAGGCTGGTTATAGGGAAATAGACCAGACATTAATATAATAGGAAGGATAGGGAGTCAGAAACCAGCAGAGAAAGGTTTTTTTAGCTTAAGCATGATAGGCATTTTTAAATTGAATTAATGCATTCAAGCATTTCATAAGATCAGTCTGAAAACAAATTCTTCCAAATCTATTTTTTTTAATTTTGCTCTGGACCCATCTGAAGCAGGTGTTTATTTCATTAAGAGACTGCCCATCTCAATAAAATCTGCCCAAACGCCAAAGGCTTTTTAGCCTCACATGCTTTTTATAACATAGGCGAGTTTTGGTGAATAACTGGGAATCCATACAAACGGCACTCTGATAATGCTGATCATAGTGGGCATAATTGGCAGGCGTGAATGAATGTAAAAATTGTATATTTGAATGGGAATTTTGTAGTCTGAATGATTTAAATTTTAGTAAAATACCTTCTAGACGCTTTTAATATTGAAAATTGAAAATTGTTTATTTTCCCATACAGCATACAAAATTTACTTTTTTTCCTTATTTTAACAGTATAAAAAAAAGACGCTCAAGATAAAAACTATATATATGTACCATATCAATTTATCTTAACTAAACTAAAAACTACCAAAACTGCTGCAGGGAAATATACTGACATGCAAGGGGATCAGAAATGTCCCCTGTCTGCATGTTTATTGTCTACTGCAATAAAGAGGATTTGATTTGAAGTACAACAACACTACACATAGAAAAACATAATAAGAGACAAAAATTTACCTACCTGATAAAGTTACCAATGATTGTGAAAATTGTGTTTTGTGTCTTTTGTTTTACTCTGAAAGGAACTTTCTTTATTGGCCACAAAAAGATTATACAAATGGCGAGGTTATGGCTATAGAACCCTCCCTTAAACCTTTCCATAAAGATTCTTAGAGAGTTCTGTGTTGTGATAGTGGACTTGTCTTCTGAAGTAAGTGTGTTGTGTATTATCGTCAATAGAAAATCAAATCATCTTTATTCATATTCTGCACAAATCTATACAATAAATTGCATCAGATCTAAAAAAGTATTTTCTTTCTTAAAATATGTTTTTCTAAATTTTGCATTATTTATCTAGGACACACATCCATGATCTAGCTGTGTTATACACCAATGATATAAACAGGGCTTATCAAATAGTTAGACTTTTAAGACAAACAAATTTCTTTATGAAAAAGCATATAAACACTCACTAGCTTGATACAATATAGTTGATTGGATACTCCAACCAGAATGGGAAATGGTGGGGATAGTGGACAGCTGTTAATTCTTAAAGAGATATCTAGGACATATGAATCATCCAATACTTTAACAACCACACTCAAAATAATGAGAACTTTGTGATATGTCATAATGTAGTTGTGTCACTGTTTGCATACATTCAGTTTATGGCAGTGCTGTGTAAACTGCACACAAAAATTACATTGAATTTGAATTTTTACACTGTTTACTGTTGTGACTATATATTTTATAGTAACTCTCAACTGGCAGAAAAGAATGTATAAGTTTACACTTACGACCTAAAACAATTAATTAAATTAAATTTATGTTTTTAAGTCTTTGAAGAAAAAAGAATTCTTTGAAGAAAAAACTCCAATGTATTAAGATAAAATTATCACTATTATTTGTTTTTCAATTTTGTACCCAGCTGGTTTATGTTTTAGTTCAGATATCAATTTGGATATCAACATTGTTGCTCCGAATGCCCCAACCGTTAAATATCAACCAGATTTTCCGATTGAACAGGTAAATTATAATCAATTTTCTTAGAATTTATACAAGCATAATTAGTTATCTGAGAAAAAATGGATATCTAGTGTAAGTTAAAGTAACCTTATTCTAAAATGCACAGCAGAGAAGCAACAATATAATATTGTGGCAGGGAAAATATTTTTGGATGAATTCTAAATTAAAATTTGGCTTCTACTTTTATGATTCATCCAATATTAATTTTTTATAGATACGATAAGAGTACTAGATATCCAGAAAATTGCTAAAAATCATAACTAATGACCAAATAAAAAATCCCTTTTTTGGCTTTGCCTTGCATTTTTAAGGTTGATGGACCTGCATATGAAGTTTTATTATTTCATTTATAAGCTTTTTATATTATATACAAGTTTATGTGTAGTAAAAGTCTGTCAATATTAATGTACATTATATTTCTATTTAAAACTATATAGATATTAAGTAAAACAAAATAAAATTGAAGGCACAACGACTTATCCGTTCTCAATAAACTGAAATTTGTTATAAAAATTTAATTTAATGAATAAAATACCTTTGTAAAGCAATATTTAGAGTAATCTTGAGATGGAGTTGATATTGATAAATTATTATGTAATCTTCACTTTGTTATTTTTCAAATTGTACAAATAAATTAAAATTGTTTGCAGGCTATTTTGCCAGTGATGATGGCATCAATAGACAACACAAATTATTAATTTATAAACAAAGTAAGACAATAATAAATTTTTACCTACTGACATCTCTTACCTCTGACATTTGTACAAATGACCTTTGACAGACCACTGTTCCTCTTGCCATATGAACAAACAGTTCATGACAGAAGCACAATTCATGGTCTCCCCCCCCCCCCCTCTCTCTCTCTCTCTCTCTCTCTCTCTCTCTCTCTCTCTCTCTCTCTCTCTCTCTCTCTCTCTCTCTCTCTCTCTCTCTCTCTCTCTCTCTCTCTCTCTCTCTCTCTCTCTCTCTCTCTCTCTCTCTCTCTCTCTCTCTCTCTCTCTCTCTCTCTCTCTCTCTCTCTCTCTCTCTCTCTCTCTCTCTCTCTCTCTCTCTCTCTCTCTCTCTCTCTCTCTCTCTCTCTCTCTCTCTCTCCCCTCTCCCTCTCTCTCTCCCTCTCTCACTGACCTTGATTTTAAATGGCTAATTATAAACAAATAAGTGTTGATCAGTAATTTCTCTAATCCCATCCATTTTGTAGTACTGTATTTCAGAACACAAGCTTTTATTAGCCTGAGACAGCAATAATGGTTCTTTCTTCCTCATTATATCTAGAATCAATATTTTCTGGTGACAACAGTGTTAAGATGCTATCAAAAATATTTATAAGATAATCAGACTTCCTCCTATGCTGTGACGTGGCATCCTCAGTGGTGTCGCTGAGACTGATGTCACATCACAACATGGGCGAAACAACTGGTTATCTTGTAAATATTGTTGATAGCATATTGATGCTGATGTCACCAGAAAATGTTGATTGTAGTTATGACACTGGCTGCTTCAGCCTAAGATCTAAAATTATTGTAATCTAAAATTACACTTTAAACAAATCAGTGGACATTTCGTTAGCTGAAGATATATTGTAGAGTATTGCAAATAAAGATTTAAAGTGTTTTATATTTTATTTTAGTTCAGCAGCCTATTTACTTTTGACGAAGCCTATTGTACAACCCTGTGCTTAATGGTGAATACGAGTAAAGATTTTGATTTTACAGTAAATGTGATGTTTGTTTTACTTTAAGCCACATAGATAAATCAAAGAAAAGTGTTGAATGCAAATTATGTAAAGAATAAGCTAACTTAATTTTAAGCTTACCTAATTTACCATTACAGATTGATATAAACATGCAAATTATTTTTTGTCAATATTTTAGACAAACAAAACAAATATAAGAATCAATTCAAAGATTGTAGTAGACCTGAGCATTAAATTCCCTTTGTCCATTTACACACAACTGACAGCTGATTTAAACCTTTGTTGCTTTAAAAGTTAAAATGTTAAATTTCGTATTATTTTACCAGGCAAAGTTAGTGCTAAGAAACCCTCTTTAACACTTAACCTGGGGACCAATGGCTAAAAGTGATTTCAGAACCACAGGAGCAGCAGGGCAAAAATTGTTAGTGTTCATATCGGTAATCAAACCCGGATCAAATACATGACAAGCCATCGCCTTATCCCCTTAGCTAAGGCCGCTCCATCTATTCAACAATAAAATGTATCAGATACTCAAGAGGTTTGGTCAGATTCATACATACAGCCCTCAATGACTACTTGAGTCCAAGACTGAGTTTGAGAGTTCAAATCTGGGTACAAGACCAGAGATCCTAGTCTAAATCATAATCAAAGTCGGAGTCCGAGCAAGAAATATAATTCAATAGTCTCTGTAAATATGGTTAAGAACATTTTGGAACATCCATACGCAATTATATACACTGTTTGGTTCTTGGACAGATGGAGATCAAGTATATGGATTATTGTGGTACAAGAGGCTCTGGTGAGAAAGTAATGGGTCTTGCAGAGTTTGATCCTGTGACCAATTATATAACACCTCATGACATCCTTACTTGGAACCTGCCTTCTGACTGGAGTATGGAAGAAGGAGCCACTATTCCTGCCGCATATGCACTGGTGAGTTAATTTTTAGTTTTCTAGTTTTAACATTCAATGCAGAAAATACTGTCAATAGTCTTGAAGATTCAGTGGGCCATCATGCTGTGTATAAGGTGAATGAAGCACTTTAAATGATTTTGTATGAAGTGGGTTGGTGGGCTGTTACAAGCTGTGAGAGTGAATTGGTGGAACAATTATGGTGTTTTTAATTATATTCAGTTTACGTTTGTGAAAGAATACACAAGTACACAAAATTGTAACTATATGTGAGAAGTACAACTCAGAAAAGTCTATAAAAAATACCTAAAATATATGTTTAGGAAGAAATATGTTTTAAAAGTTATTATAATATTAAAATATTATTAAATATCAGTTATGTTGTAACAAAAATGAACACCAAAAGTGTAAAAAGTAAAATAAAAGTGAACAGTGAATAGTTAATATTTTTTTAACAAGTTTAGAAATCTGTTAAAAACAGGGTTTTCCAACTTTTATTTAAGAAGAGGACGATCTCCCTCTTTTCCTTACTCTGCCCATTCCTCATAGATTGATCTGTGCGAGGAACTTATTCAGACAGAGTAAGGGGGCGAACCAGTACAGTAGAAGATGAATATTACTGATAAATATTGCAGTCTAGGCCGGATTTGAACATGCGCTCTCTGTAACCCAAGCTCAAAGTCCTGGAGCTTTAGACCGCTTGGCCACCGGCCCAGCTTTGATGCACGGGGGCTCATTTAGCTGATTTATTTACTTGAGGCAATGAAAAGCAGGCCTCTCATCAGATGCACACTACCATATTTGTTAATTTAAATATGTGTTAGATAACGCACTCAAAAACTGCCTGGTTTTAAATAAGAATTTATTAAATCATGTATCTTTATGTCCTTTATGCCAAAATTCCTATGATTTACTGGTACAAATTTCATGACTAATAAGTACAAACACATGTCAAATAAAAGTATAAAATCGATAATTTAAAATTAAAACTAACCTAATCTATATGTAAAGAAAATGTAACTAATTTATACTAAATCAATTTTTCAAGTACAATAATATTCTCCATCCATCAAATAGGACTGAAATGTCCTGCTGAAGTGTTTTAAGAGAAGAAGTCAGAGCATTCTAGTTGAAGCTTGTAAAAATTAAAAAAACTTCTTTTTGTCAGAGGAAGTTAGTTCGTAAATATGATTTTGGATATCAATGAATCACCAGTAATAAGTAATTTAAATTGGTCGGTAGCGTAGTTGGTTCAATCCCAGCTTCATGTGCTAAAGGTTCTCAGTTCGATCCTAATCAAAGTCAGTACATTTTGAGAAGGATCAGCTGATAACCACCGGCTGTTCATTTGTCATTGGGCTATTAATTAATGACACTTTCTAAGGAATAGTCGGCCTTAGTTTGTAACAATGACTACATTCGCTCATCTACACTCATCACACTCATTTGAAATCCATATTCCCCCATATCTTGATGATCGGCGTCTTATGAATAAATAAAAAATAAATAAATAAGGCAAAAATTATAAGTTTATGGTTTTTTATACTTAAAAATTATGGAGTTGGTCAGAAAATAAATAGTCTCCAGTTAGCTTGTCAATGAAAGTAAGATGTTCTCTAAAGAAGGGTGTTTTGTGAGTGGGCGTTCTTTCATGTCAGGATAATTCATAGGACCTTTCTATTATAGCAAGATGGTAAATGCTTGCATAAAAATATGTAAAATAGTGTCCTCCTATGAGATACCATAGATTTAAGTAGGTGACGTTTTGATGAAAAGGCAAATGTCAGTGATGAACAAGGGATTTTTCAACATGGCTGTTTTAATCTCTTCATGAACATTAGACATATCAATCCAGAGTTCACACAGACAAACTCAATCCAGCCACAACACAAGTTGCTGCTATAGCTTTTAGGTTAACTGGTAGAAGGGACTTGCTAGTCCCAACTTCTCCTGACTATAAATAAAGTAGTTTTTCATTTAATTTCGTAGCTTTGTTAATATGTCTCCACCTTTTTTATACTGTAGAGAGTTGATGTGAGATACAAGGCTGGAGACTCGATCCAGTAAGGAATGTGGCATTGTGAACAGAGCTCGGCTCTGGCTGGATAAACTGCTTCCGTATGTATGACCTTCACATCGATATGTTGTCAGTGGGTACACACAAGGACATGGCATGCCCAATCCTGCACACTTAGAAAGGCGTTATTATGTCTCCCCTCACAGATATCACATTGAGTTTGACTCATCAGGAGATTTATACTCCCCATACCTGAAAATGTATTGCAAAACAAAAGTAAAATGTAGATCTTACAAGATTGAATATTTTTTATTTTGTAAAATATACTAACAAAATATTTAAGAAAATATTCAGGCATTGGTTAATACAATTATTATTTAACAAATTTAGTCACTATGATAGAAATATTCACATAATTTAAAGATTAAATCTCCAATGCACATGTCATAGAGTAAGAGTCTGCATTTCCGAAAAATCAATATTATATAAAAACTAATTATTTCTAATGTACTGTGTGCACTGCAAATGGCGCTGTTAGACAATGTATTAGTGGACCCACAGTCCGCATGCGTTACTCCATGCTCTGGAATGGCGAGGCCAATCTAATGGTTTTTAGTAAGCAGACTCTCAGACCGCGCACGTGAACTGGTATTACAGTTTACCACGTGTGTACTGGAGGGTTAACATTAGATCTACCAAATGGATTTATTTATGGTTTTAAGCATACATTTGATGTAAATATATTCATTTTCTAAAGTGTAAATCAGACATGCCTTGCACTGGTTATGTAGGTTTTGAAGCATTTAGAGTCTTCATTGAACAGATATATTTATTATAGTAAAACTTATTACTTGTTAAAATATTGATATAATATGGGGATTTTAAAGTAAAAAAAAAACAGACACAGTTGTTCAGTCCACTAGAGGGGTCAATGACAGTGAATTGCTGAGCTAGTGAATGAAGTGAACGATGCAATGAGTAGTCTACTTATATTTAGAAAAGAGATGCAGCTACAATTTAATGTAAATTGCAGAAAAGGTAAGAAAATATTGTATGATCCATTTACTGGTCCACTCCAGTGCAAAAGGCACAATTATCTCAAGTAATCATATGCTGTGTGGGATAGATGGGAGGGTTGTTAGGAGTTGTATGTTGTTTAGTATGCAATTAATAGTCGTACTTTCTGTAGGGAGGGTGAATTTCTTTATAATTTCACTTCATGAAAACTTTGCCATGTAAATAAAAAGGGAGATTTGTTGTCAATTATAAGTGCCATGTCTGTTAAAAGGCCTAAAGTTAAAGAATAAATTATGAACTTTAAAAAGAAGTGTGTAAAAGTAATATAACCAATGCAAATGTGTTTTTTTTGCAAGAAAAATTAGTAAGTTTTTGTCAAGTGTGATAAATATGTTTTCAGAGAACATTTGACCTGACAAAACCTTATATGAAGGAATAATCTTTGAACTTAGTAAGAAATTACTTTGCATGTAATTAAAAACTATACTTGGATATTTTAGGCATACTACTGCTTTCATGTAAGGGTAAATTTGGAGCCAGGAATACCAGTGTTGGTGCATGATGGCACATACCCCGTGAGTCAGGCTTGCATCGCAGTGGCATTGGAAGCAGAGGCTGACGTGTTTGTCACTGTTCACAGTGAAGATGAATGTTCTCTTCTGTTACAAACTTTCCCTCAGGTTAGTAATTGTTATTTACTCTTAGTTATTAGCAATGACAAACATCAGTAAGGTGAATATTCATAACAGCTGATGTCTGGCCTAAGTAGACAGTATGTCACACCTGCAGCATAGTAAAACGCACCCCTTCTGTCTACTCTAGTATTACTCCCCCTTTTGCCCTGTACTGACATTCTCGTATTGTTCTATAGCCTACGTTTATTATATTTATTTTTAAGCCTAGAATATTTTGTAATCATAATGTCCAAGTGAAATAATGGAAGCAAACAAATTGCAGTAGAGGAAAACTTTTAAATAAAAGTAAATTTGCTTTGAAGTGCTTTAAGCACATGAATAAACTCTGCTATGCAAACTTTAGCGTTAAGAAGGAAGAGAAAACTTTAAAACTATTTCTTGGCAGTTGATTTGTAGAACAACAAATAATTTCCTGTTTTAGTATTGCAGCCGTTATTGCTTAAACAAGTAAGAAAGTCCAGCCTGTTAATAAACCTGGTTATTTTTCAGTCCTTTATTATATTTGTAAATAGCAAATTATGAAATATCACAATATAATGTTAAATTACTAAACTAATTATTTACTGCTTCTATTGCCCAGCTGAAACCAGACCAGTTGTTGCCGCTGGAGGAATTCAACACAACTCTAAGGAGAAGAAACAAAGCAATAAAAATTGTCATCAACTGTCTGCAGAAAAGTGAGGCTGGTCTAACACTAGAATATGTCTGCAACGACGCAGAATTCTTTCACCTGAACCGTCCAGATGTGAAGAACAGAGATGTTATTGGTAAGATTTTAACTGGGCCACTGAACATACTTTTCAACACTTATAGCAACGATTTTCATCAAAAATAATTGTAATATAGCAAATACTTTATATTAATTATTATGTATTAGTGGAAGATTTGATCTACTCAACTGGAAAGAGTACGTAGAGGTGGCTTTCAAGATTTTAAGCGACTGTTCTGACGTAGGAGATCAAATTTCTTGCCCAATAGTAGATAGGCCGTAGCGTGGAACAGTTTTGATGGACAAAATTCTTTATTAACGATATGTCAATATGTTGGTGGAATGAACATCCTTCGTAGGGAATGGACACTGTTGAATCGGTTCCAAAATGGTGAGGGCAGATGTAACTACTAGAAATAAAAATGGGGATTGACACTAGATCAGTCACGTGATTGCAAAGAGCCCATCAAAACAATGGATTACATAGACAGAGATTTCTCCCTGCGCTCTATTACAGAGGGATTAGCTAGCATAAATAGAATCAGTATTAAACGCTAGGCAGGTATTAAATGGCTCGATCGAATGGATTTAGATTTGTGACAGGAGATACTTTATATTTTATTTTTATTAATTATGCCTATTAACAGTGCTGTTTGGCATGAATGTTGCCTCATCTGAAAATAAAATATCGTTTAGAAGTATTTGGTTGTGGTTACTTCTATCCATCTTAACTTCACAAAATTCGAGCCACCGATTGAAGTCATCTTTGTTGAGTTCTTGAACCAGATATACTCTGTACGACTTAAAACCTGATTTTCTAAAAACTTTACTGATTGACTCCCGAGACATTTTATGTTCTTGAGTTGCCGCTCTGACTGATTCAGTGGAATTTTTGACAAAATATTGAAGGACATCTAATGATGTGAGTTCATCTGTCACTTTTGTTGGTCATCCAGTTCTGACACAATCCTTAACACTGCCAGTCTCTTCAAAACGAGCAACGGTTTAACTACTGTTGACTTGGAGATAGGATTTCTTTCAGGAAAACTATCGTTAAATAAATGTGTTACTGTATCATATGATCACACATTTTCTCCCCATCCACATATGGGGCAGCAGTGTTATTCTTTCATGTTCACTAAGTGACATAACATTAAATAACAAAAACAAAACTATACGACTTTAAAACTTGAAACAAAAAAGTCCAATTCGTGGTAAACCCAAAGAGCCCACTTTCACTTTCTAACTGTAGTCATATTTTTGGAAATGTTATTGATGAATTCTTCCTGATTTTTTCTTCCTGATTTAACTGATTTAACTAACACATTAGCAGACAACGGGAGGAGGACATTTTGAACATTTACTTTGATCTCAGGTAATTAAACATTGTTTTAACTCGTAACACTATTTTTTACAGTTTGGAATAGTTTTAAAATTCAGACAGCAATTTCTTCCTACTGCATCGACCTTTTGAAGTTCAGTTTGCAGCATTGTTTTCAGTAAACTAAAACCTTTCAATTGATGTACAACTTGACATAGGCTCTCATTAAAGATTTTGTTCTGACTCGTTGTGGGCGGTCTCCCAAAGGCGTCATACGGTCGGTAATTGAACAGAAATGTAGGTTACTGTCACTAGTTATGGTGTGTGAACTTTCATGTTTTTTTCTGTTGTTTAAAAGTTGGAAAAGCAGTTCCAGACTTAATTGTCACCCTGTATATCCCAGCTTTTAATAAAATTAATAAATGGTAGCTGGCAATAAAACATATGATGTATATACATGCCAGTGAAATTAAACTATTAAAAAATAATGACAGACTTTGAAAAAGGATAGTTAATAAGATAGTTTCCTTGAATGAGTTCATATTTTCAATATTGCTTTTTTGAAAAACATCAGGTTAACCCACATTTTCTAGGGTCAGATATTTCAGAGTCAGTTCTCAAAGTTTATTTATAGATTATTGGTAAAGGCCCACTCACTCTCCAAGACAAGTGAAGGGTGGGTAAAGGCCCACCCTCCCAGACACATACAGTGGTAAAGGCCCACCCACCCTCCAAGGCGCGTACAATGGGAAAAGCCCACCCAACCTCCCAGACACATACAGTGGTAAAGACCCTCCCGTCTTCCCATATACATACAGTGGTAAATGCCTACCCACCCTGCCAGACACGTACAGTCGTAAAGGCCCACCCACCCTCCAAGGCACGTACAGTGGAAAAAGCCCACCCAACCTCCCAGACACATACAGTGGTAAAGACCCACCCACCTTCCCATACACATACAGTGGTAAATGCCTACCCACTCTACCAGACACGTACAGTCCCACCCACCATCCCACAGACAAGGCCCACCCACCATCCCACACTCGTACAGTGGCAAAGGCACACCCACCCTCTCAGACACGTACAGTGGTAAAGGGCCACCTACCCTCCCAGACATGTACGTGGGTTTAGGGTCAAATGATCTCTTGCTTTGAACAGCATCTATATATTTTGACAAATTGATCAGTTTAAAACAGAACCCTAAAACATCATAGATTGATTTTTACTTATATTAATTATTGCAAAAATACATCATATAAGTAGGCTTTTTAGATCCGAGGGCAGGATTTTAAGCAGGGTATTCTTAATTTTTGTCATCTATTTATAGATATTTACATCATATACAAGATAATCCATAGTTAAATTCAGGGTTTTCTACCAGAAATATGTGCCTTTTTTGCCCAAGGGACAGCGGTGGGCAGTTATCGAAACGTAGACCTTGATATTAAAGTGGTATGTACAGTAACATTGAAAACTAGATCTCTGTTTCAAAGCATTATGTTGAAATGTGCAAAATAAGTAGATGCAACAAATGCTTATTCTTTCCCCCTACCCTCCCACTGGGTAGGGCCTTATTTGAGGAAAAATATGTTTATTCGTTTAATTATCTACCCCACCAAGTTTAGTTTAAGATTCCAATAAACCAGATCTGGGGTTTGAAGGGCCATGTGGGATAGGGTGAGTGTAGGCCACTGTGATGAGTATCCAACATCGGGTAGTATTGTTGCACTATAATAGATTAGGAACGGTATGTTTTCCAAATAGATTGATGAGTGATAACTGTGAGCTTGAGTTACAACTGTATAACTTGGTGAAACGCCTCCTCAAGTGGGCCATTCCAGATCTTCTAACATCACGAGACCCTCCAGGTTAAGGTGTCTAATAAGTTGGGTTTATTAGATTGAAATATTCATGTTAAAATTGTCTTGCCATTGAAAATATAGCTGGTATATGGTGGTTTCATGTCTATTCTGCACTTATTTCGCTTTGATAATGTTGGGAATACAAGTTCTGAGGTTTCCGTGCATTTTTGTGAAAAATAATTGACTAGAGAACAGTAATTTCCAGATTTGTGTTAATTGTAAAAATGGACATATTTTTACATTGAATAAACAATAAAGTGTAATAATAAATAAATGTAATACTTTGTTATTGTTAAAAAATAGCTTGTCTTCTATTCAAACCTCTAGCGTTGAGAACCACACTGGAAGTCATGATTATTAAGTCCCCAACATACAGGAAAGGGTATTTGAAAACTAGATACACTGTGTTTAACCGTAATCCATTATGTGGTTTGTAACATTCACTATGGTAGTTTCAGACATTTACTTCCAGTATGAAAATATCAACAGCTTTCATATACAGTTTCCACCTCATCATTGCCAAGCTTCACATACATTGCTACACTGGTCTTTGTACAACAGCTTCCACAAGTTTACACCCTGTTATATTGTCTACAATATATTAAGTGGGTTTCTTGGTGTGCAATTATATCAATAGTTTTCAGAGAGGACTTTATCTGAACTCTCCTCTTAGATATAGCCAGAACATCAACATTCAAAAGACAGATGTTCAAGACATAACATACTTTTATAGTTTGCTGACATTCAGAAGGGCCGATTTTTCGGTAGGCAGACAAAGCTAGGTAATCACACATATCACAGTTCAGCTACCAAAATTGCCGTTCATTTAGCACCATCTAGGGGATTGCTGCAGACACAAACAACATCATCCCCATGTAGACAGAATGTAACATATTAGAATGTGTAGACAGTAAAGTTGTTCAAATATATTAAATATCGTACTTATCAAAAATATGCAAGTTTATTTTAATAAAATTATCTACATTTGTGATATAAAATGGATTACTTACAATTTAATATTGAAGAAAATAAATTTAAACTGTTGGAATTTTCCTGTTGAAAAAAAATCAGGTAATACCACATTAGTAGCAAAAAAGTAAAAGAAATCATTCGTGTAGATTAATTTTTATATTAATTTATGTTCTAACCACTGATAATTCATTCTTTTAGGTTTGTTCCCATTCTTAAAAGAGTTGAAAATTCACGGACTTTCCCTAAGAACTATATTTGATGCTGACACTGAGACCAAAACCAAATTGCACCTTTATATAGAAAATGGACTTAAAAGAAACGTTGTGAAGCCACTGAAAAAACGACTTTTTACAATACAGGAGTACGGTATCTCGATGGAGTAAGTACTTATTAATTTTATTTTATCTTTCATAATAAGTACTTATCTTATTATTTTAATTATTTTTATCATAGTTCTGTAAATCAAAATTTGGTTGCTTCG
This sequence comes from Stictocephala bisonia, assembly GCA_035578905.1. Classification (NCBI taxonomy): domain Eukaryota; kingdom Metazoa; phylum Arthropoda; class Insecta; order Hemiptera; family Membracidae; genus Stictocephala; species Stictocephala bisonia. The sequence continues at coordinate 1,554,441 of JAQJVL010000046.1, forward strand.
GTCCGTACTATTACATTTCTCGTCCATACCTTTTTATATATTTATGGTCTAACTTAACACTGAGTAAACTCAAGGTATACCAATAAAAAAAGAACATAAAATATATGACTACAATATAAGAACATTCATTTCCTTATTTACAATAAATATGTAAACTTTGTACAACAATTTCTCAAGTTTTGTAGCTCCTTCATCATCAGCAAAATTTTAAACAATGTATTAAACCAGTTAATAAAAATTAAATATTTTACAGTTTTATGTAACTAACAAAACGTTTTTATTAGAAAATCAACTGCGTATACCCTTGATTTTCTAATAATTTGTTAGATGAGTGGCTGTGCAACATATTAAGGCACAAATATCTCAGCTAATGTGAATATTTGTGCCAGTAATTTGGTTAGTTAGTGAGGTCTGCTACTACAGCTGGTTTAAACTGCATTACATTTAAAACTAGCGCTATAAAACTGTGTCCCAAAACAGCTGATAACTTGAGACACGTTTAACATAGGATGAGAAATCTCGTATGTGTGTGTATAACATCAATGCATAAACTGTGTTCTTTTGTACTCGTACAATCTTTTTTATCTTTTATTTGAATTTATGGAATGTTGTGTCAGTAATTCTTTTTTATATAATAGTAAAATCAGTGACAGTGATGTGATATTGAGTTTGGTGTTATATTGACCAATTCAAATTCAAACTCTTTATTAAAAAAATAATATAATGAATTATAAAGCAGTTTTAGGCTTATCACTCTAGCCAATGGCTATTGGAGTGAAAAACTTAATATAACAAACATTTACTGATATACAGGATGGTTAGCTCTTGGTGTGAAAGTTTTTAAGGGGTTGTAATATAATGTAAATGTAACACATTGGTGTACATACAAAAGTACATATATAACTCTCTAAATTGGCTTGGAAATGAATTAGTTTAAGTTTTTCTCAAAAATCAATGTTTTTAAACAGAAATTTGCTATTCCTCCGCAAACCGAAGTAATATGACCAAAAATAACTGAATTTTCATATTCTCCATTAAATTTTCTATCTGTAAAAGTTATCAGCCCCGAATATTAAATAATTTACTGAACAAGCTAATAAAAGGGAAAATAAGATGGGAATTTTTTCCTTTTAATAATAAGAGTACATTTAAAGCTGTTTACGAATATTTATTATTTTCTAAATCAATAAGTCACTTCAACGGCCTTTTTAAAGCCCTAGTTTAGTTATTGTCTGAAAAAATGTATTTTACGTTATGAGTTATGTCTGGCACAGTTGCTTCAACATCTTGAGTTATTATTTATTTAAAGGCTTCTTACATTGTCCTTAAACTTTAAGGTGTTGGTACACCTTGGACTTTAGATAGCACTGGAGAAAAAAACTACAGGGTGTAAAGTTTAGTGACATTGTGCTACCCAATATCAACATGCAAAGCGAGGACATTAACATAGACACTTGTCACCAATGTGAGTGACTGATCATTGTGTGGGCTGTAGCACCATCTTTTTGCAACTACTTATCCTAAAGTTCAAAAAAGGTTTACCTAGGTTTTTCTGGAGAAAATTGCAGAGAATAGCATAGTACTAATTGCTGTTTACTGTAACATTGTTGCCATTCTTTTGAAGTAATACGGACCAATCACACCAAAACGAAATCAATACAGCACACTGTACTTTGGGTCTGTGGAATGATTCTACTGTGACCCTTGCTGTGTGCAGACCAGTGCATAGATTGCCTTTTTTTAATGCCCTTGATAGATAAATCAGGCTTCATAAAAAAAATTGGTAACATCTGTTGGATAAACATTGTGAAGAATATTTGACACAAAGTTGTATAGACATCAACATCTCTTACTCTCAGCTCTTGAATCAACACAAATTGGAGGAATGCATATTCAAAACTAGATGCTAGATTGTACTCACACTTTAATCAGTTGCAAGTTTTCTTTCACTGCGTGTTTTCTTGTGGAACGTTGAGGAGATTGCTGAACTGAAACTGAAACTGTCACTGTAACAAAACTTTTGTGGCCTGAAGCAGTCCATGGTGGGCTAGGGGATTTCTGTCTCAATGCAGATCCTATCTAATAAATAATCAAAACCAAAAAGTGTTGGAAACAGGGTCCCACCAACCAAGTGCAAAGTAAATGCAGAAAGCACATTGAGTAGTAATTGATGATTGGCCATTTTGAATAGATTCCTCCATGATAAAAGCATAAAGGACGTCTGACAAAGCCATGGCATAAATTGAAAACTGCATGTAGGCATATATTCAGGGATGCGTCTTACATCTCTACTCTGCCACTTCCGTTGCAAAGCTATTCTCAAATCAGGAGTTCTTTCTGCCACTTTTTCTAATATTTGTGTATATAATTGTTTATTTTCAACATGTATTTTTTTGCAACTTTAACATCAATATAAAAAAAATTCGGGTCACAGTTGGCGGATAGCGAAATCTCCACCAGATATGGTGGAGAGCTGCAAATAAGGAGAAACCCAAATAAGCAGTTCTGGACCAAGGCGGCTATGCTTGAGGAAGGGGGGGGGGTAACCTGTGGGAAGGTTACAGCCATCAAAAACCACAAATTCCAATGACAGCGTAGTGACATGGTGAGTAAGTGCCGCCTGTAAATATGCACTGCCCCAGCCCCGTGCTGCCTTTTATGAGGAAAGGGATATGAGGAAAAGGGGAAGTTTGGATGTTCTGGGATTAGCGGAAGTTAGGTGGAAAGGTGAAGGAAGAAAGGAATTGAGCGAAGGTTTCACTCTGTATTGGAAGGGAAATGACGAAGAGTCAAGAAATGAAGTTGGCTGGGTAATGAGGAAGGATGTAATAGTAGAGGTAAGAGGAGTGAGTGAGAGATTTATAAAAACAAAAGTTAGCTTAAAGGGTCAACTCCTGGAGCTACTAAAAGTGTACACACCACAAGTAGCTCCAGTGGTTGAAAAGATAGGAAGTATGCTTCCTATCTTTTCAAAGGAAAAGAGTTTTGAGCATGAGTTACAGTGTGAGATAGGAAATGGAAATGTGATAATAATGGTGGATTTGAATGCTTATGTAAGTAGAGGCAGAGAGGGTTTTGAAGATACACATCAGTACCACTGTATGTGTATGTGTAAGTAGGTGGGTCAGTACCACTGTACATGTATGGGTGGGTAGGTGGGTCAGTACCATTGTACGTGTATGGGTGGGTGGGTGGGTCCCAACCCTCTGTTGGGGAAGTAGGAATATAGAAGGACAGAGACTATTGAAATATGTATAAGAAATAGTGGGAAATACCTGGTTTGAAAAAAACAGAAAATCATAAAGTAACGTGGTATGGTGGTGCGAATGTTAAAAGGAAGTCGGTTGTGGACTTCTTTCTCTATAGTGAAGAAATGAAGAAGGAAGTGTCAGACATAAAGGTCATACCATCTGAAGCCCTAGATAGTGATCATCGGCTTCTAATAATGGATTTAAGAACTAAAAGACAGAAAAAGAGAGAGGAAAAAAGAAAAGAAAAATAAAAAAGTGGAAGTTAAAAGATATGAAAACACATGTGGAGTTCCAGAATGAGATAAAGAAACTTCTAGCAAAACAGCATACACAGTCAGTGGAAGAGGAATGGAAGAAATTTAAGGAAGCTTTTGTGTAAACAGCATAAAAAAATTGTGGAAGAACAGGCTCGAAAAGAAGGTGGAAAGAAACCCCATGGTGGAATGAGGGTTAAAGAAATTATTAAAGAGAAGAATACAGCTTTTAGGAAATGGTTTGAAGAAAGAACAACAGAAGCCAAGGAGGTATACGACAAATGGAAAAGGGAGACAAAGAAAAAGTCAAAGAAGTAAAGGAAAAGTGGATGGAGGAATGGTCTGAAATGATGGAAAAAGACGCAAAAGGAAGCAAGAAGTTGCTGTATGCTTTAGTAAGAAAGAAGAGGGACGGTGATAGAGTAGATATAGTGATAATAAAAGGAGTTTACGTCTTGCCTCAGGAGTTTACGTCGTCCGTCAAATGATGCATATCGCTGGCCTACCCACAGCCAAGACAGCATACTTTGCCTTTATCGGGTCGCACATAAGATATGGTATAGGGATATGGGGGTTAGGGATAGGGATTAGGGATAACTTCCATAAACAGAATCTTAGTCCTGCAAAAAAAGGCAGTGAGAGCCATGGCAACTCTTAATCTTCGCCAATCATGCAGAGAAGCCTTCATCAATCTAGGCATAATGACAATAATATCTCTATACCTTCAAGAGGTCTTTTTACTTATTGATAAGTTGAATGCACAAAGAGGCAGAGATCATTACTCATATAACACTTGGTATGGCTTAAGATTTGCCCTTCCTAGAAATCGGACCACCCTCCTGGAGAAGAAACCATCCTATGCTGGCCAGAAGCTGTGGAATCTGCTCCTAAACAACTTACAGGCTCTAACTGGAGACCAACTGAAAAGAAAACTTAAAGAATGGCTTGTCAACAGACCTTTCTACAGTTTGGCCGAGTTCCCAAGATACTCAATGGAACAATAATTTAACCTGTTGATAAACACAATGTTTTTATTATTAATGCATATACTTTTCTTGATGAAAATGTAAATAAAGATTGTATGACTATGACTATGACTATGAAAAACAAAAATGGAAAGGAGATAAGTGATAAAGTAAGAATTAAAAGAGGAGTGGAAAAATTATTTTCAGAAATTGGTAAATCAGAATGGTGAAATACAAGACAGAGAGGAATGGGAAGGTACAAGGGAAATGTAGATTGACGAGAATCAGGAAATTACGTGGTTAGAATTTGAGGAAGCGGTGAAGAAAATGAGTACAGGAAAGGCAGCGGGTTGGATGAGTTACCAATTGAGCTAGTGAAAAGGGCAGGTGCAATAGGCATGCAATGGCTATATAGAGTGTTTAAAGTAGGGTGGAATGAGAAGAAGACGCCAGATGATTGGAAAAAAGCAACAATAATATCAATTTTCAAAAAGGAGACAGAAAATATTTCAGGAATTACAGAGGGATAGCTTTAATGAGCCACTGTGCAAAAGTATATGAAAAAATACTGGAAAAAAGAATAAGAAAAGTAGTGGAAAGGAATATGAGAGAAGAACAGCTTGGGTTTAGACCTGGAAGATCAACAACAGATTTAGTTTTTACAACGAGACTGTTACAAGAGAAAAAATATGAGTATGGAGAAGACCTGGTAAAGGCTTTCCTAGATATGGAAAAAGCGTATGACAGTATTAGAAGAAAGAAAGTCTGGGATGTACTGAGAAGAAAAGGAATAAATGACAACATATTAGAAAGGGTGAAGGAGATGAGTGAAGATAGTGAGAGCTGTGTGAAGGTGGGAGGTGAAAAGACGGAATGGTTTAAGCAGACGAGTGGACTAAGACAAGGTAGCACCCTATCACCATTACTGTTTATCATAGTATTGGATGAGATTATGAATGGAGTAGAAAGGAGAGTTAGAGAAGAAAATATGAGGTTGATGGCTTTAGCTGATGATATGGTTTGAGGGAGTACTATAGTAGAGGTACAGATACAGTTGGATGCATGGCAGGAGAAGATAAGTGTGTATGGGTTGAAGTTCAACATGGAAAAAAATGAGTACATGATAACAATAAGAAGGAAAGGGATAACAATAGACAGGCTGTTGTTGTGTGGAAAAGAAGGTAGAGTATTTTAAATACTTGGGTAGTATACTGGAAGAAAATGGAGGAAACGAGAAAGACATAAATGAAAGATCAAGACAAACTGGAAATTTTTATAGAGCAGCTGGAGGATTGATACACATCAAGGATGTACCCCAAAGAAGCAAAGAAATTATTTATAAAATTTACCACGTACCAATTTTAACTTATGGAGTGGAATCGTGGACAATGAAAAAAAGGGATAAAAGCAAGATTCAAGCAAGTGAAATGAGATTTTTGAGGGTGAGAAAAGGAATTACCAAGAGAGATAGAATAAGAAACGAGACAATAAGAGATACCTTAGGAGAAGAACCGCTGCAAGAAGGATAGAAAGAGGAAGATTGAGATGGTTCAGGCATGTGAACAGGATGGACGAAAAATGGATCCCGAAGAAATGGTTGGAATATGAAATTCGGGGAAAGAGACAGAGAAGAAAACCAAGAGACAGATGGAGAGATGGAGTGAAGGGAAGTATGGGAAGACATCATGGAAGAGAGAAGATGGGACGACAAAAAGTGGTGGAGAGCATTTTGTACAAGGCAGACCTGGTGACGACTGGAAACTGCAGAAGATGAAGATGATGATGATGATGATGATAATAAAAAAGAAAATAATCAAATAATATTTTTTCTTTAAGGGTTGCACTGTGTGTAATCTCTAATATAACAAGATTACCACAGGTTTGTTTTCTCCATAAATGACTTACAATGAATGTGTTAAATGTGTAACAACCAGAGTCAAATTTGCTGATGTAGACAAAGATTCAGGTGGTAAATAAGCTTCATACCAAAGAGCTAATAAAAAAAATATATATTAGACTGAAAATCTGGTCTGAAAACAATTTATTATCACATTTGAACTAATTTTGCATCTTATCAAGTAAATAACTGGCTTTCTAACTGTTTTAGACATCTGAAGACCCACAATTTTGAAGAAAAAACACTGATATTACTAAAGAGGGTAGGCAGTAATAAGAGTCTACCATCTAATCTCAATATTCACTGTGATCCCCATGAGTCGCACATCATCGTCGGTAAGTCTAACTTGTGTATATGATGTTTTGTACATGTTGTTATGAGTATTTGATAGTTAGCAACTCACACTCGGTTACACCAAGAATTAATCACAGTAGAGTTTTGTTATCCGACAGAGTTATCCGACATTCCGTTTTGATGGACTCCAAAAACAATGATGTAATAAAAGTTTTCTGAAAATAATATAGTGAATTATTGTTCTGTTATGACGAAAACTGTATGTACCAGGTGATGTTTTACCAACCAGCCCACTGTTTCATTGCTTACTGAACTTGACTTTATGTTGACGGGGACTGTACTTTAAGAGCATACTACATCGCTTTTGCCAATGTATTGAGTGCCTAAAATTAATGGTATTTTTTAGGACAGACAGTGCTTGTAGGGAGGGGCAATAGCGATGGTGTGACTCATTCACTCCTATTCAGTAATTTCCTGATGAGTCTCATGTATTATTTTATTATATTAAGTTCTATTATTTCACAGTATTTAAAACTGTAAAGTAATTAATTTTAGTAGGGTATTGAGTTAGGATAGTTTGTTTTTTAAACAATTCCACAAAAAATCAATTGTTTTGTTATAAAAACTGAATAAGAGCTTCATGGATAGGCTTCCACGGTCGTCACTATCACTAACAAATTCTAGAATTTGTTAGTGAATAAGAGCTATTTTTTATAGAGTACTGTAGTATAAATCCTCAATAAAATTCATCACAGCCCATTCACGTAGGATAAGTGAGGTTCTTCTGTACTAATAACTTTGTGTGATTAGGAAATGAGCTTCTTCCATTTTCTATTTATAGTGGAACTCTGTTTCCATCTTAGCTATTAATAGATTATTTTTTAAAGATTTCACTAACTAGTTTTTCAGTTAATATCTATTGAATAAATAATTTTTTGTGAAACCCACAATTTACAGTGAATAATTTGAGTAGAAAAAGTAAAACCGATGATTTAGCCCTTCTTGCAGCACTGGAGAAGATCTTAATTAACATTTTATGGACTTGTATAAGGCAAAATGGAATACTTAAAAATAATAAAAAAAGAACATTTATATTTTATATTACATTTAGGGATTTTTCCAATTAGTTATGTTCAATTTTTTGCTTCTACTAAAATGCCTTCTAAGAATTCACTTCCTGCACTTTTCATGTGATTTTCCAATAGTTTTTTTATGATTGGGTATGAAAGTACATTTCATTCTCATGTGTTACGTATACAGGGTGTCCCAAAGGTCAACGTCCAAACTTCACAGGCATTTTATTTGGATCATTTACAACAAAAAAAGTCATGTATAAATTTATTGTATTGTTAATTGTTACTGACCTATTGATTTTTTAAATATTTTAAAAAATATGCGTATTGCAACAGAAAAAAATCATTTTTAAGCCAGAAATAATGCACGCAGGATCTTAACACTTTTACATTATAATTTTAATAAGTATATATGCATAATTATACAGTTTTGAGGCATTATGGCATATTATAACATAAATTAATAGTGTTTAAACTTTATTTTTTTAACTTAAAGGAAAGTTACTACTACATTCAAACGGTAACTGCAAACGTATTTTCACCCTAAGGTATTGCCCAAATATCTTAAAAACTTCCTTATTTAATGCAGAACTCGAATATACTAACACATTAACAAATTTGTTAGATTATTTTGAGAATTGTTGTATTTTTCGAAATAAGTACACGTTTTTGCAGTCTGGCCACTTGTCAACTCTCACGTTGTGGTGCTTCTTCGCGGAAGTTTTACTGACGACAAAGCTAACAATTCATTTCAAAAAGGCTAGAGCAATCATGTAACTACTATTTAAACACACATTTTGTGCTGAGATTATAATTTTACTAATTAAATAATGCTTAAACCCTTTATACTGATTTATTTAACTTGTTTAGTTTCCTGCAGTACTTTACAAATAATTCCACTAAAATTAGGGACCTACAATAGATCAGCTGTTATTTTTGGTGTAGATGTTAATAAACATTGAACATTTGACATCAGTGCAATGTTGAACATTGTCATTAAAAGTATGTTGTGTGCTGTTTGCTAAAATAATCTAATTTTTTATTTAACAAGTGCTTTAGTTTGTATTCTGATATAACTCACACTGAGGGATTATGCAGATATGTATTTTGTTGTATGGTCTTTGTAACCGAAATGCCTGTGCTGCTGTAAGGGAATACTGTACAGAGTTAGGTATCATAACAGAGAACGATTCTCTCATCATAGAGTATTTGTTTATGTGCATAGGTCCTATCAGGAGGGTAAGATTCCCAGATATTCTGAGAGGTTAGGCAGACCCCGCATTAACAATAATTATGATGAAATAATTGTAAAAAATAATAGAAGAAGATCCAACTACAAGTGTCCACCGTTTATCCAGACAGACTGCGATACCAAGTTCATCAGTTCACCGGAGCCTTAAAAGTTACTGCATGTGCAGCGTGTTCAATCTCTTCTACCTACAGATTATGCTAGAAGAGTGCGCTTTTGTAGAGAGATGCTTAGAAGAAATCGAGTTGATCCTGGGTGTTTCAATAATATTTTGTGGACTGACGAAAGCTTTTTCAAAAGAACAAGAATTTACAACACTCACAACACATTATTGGTCATAAGAAAATCCTAAAGTGCTCCAGCTCATTATTCTCATGAAGTTAGGCTGTACCTAAATTTTGAATTCCAAAATCGCTGGATTGGAAGCCGAGGAACCATAGATTGGTCACCAAGATTACTTGATCTAACTCCCATAGATTTCTTTTTGTGGTGACACTACAAGGAATTGGTGATTTTCTTCTGATTGCCATACAGAAGATGAACTAAGACAACAAATAACAGTTACCAACACAATTAGGAATAATGAACAATCGTTTCGTTCTCTGAAGAGAAATTTTATTCGTCGTTATCTGCTTTGTATCAGGGAAGACGATCAGAATTTTGAACATTTATTGTAATAGGTACTGCATGTTTCAAAAAAAGTTACTGTAATTAATCTGTTGTATTTCATTAGTGCTTTGTTTGCTTATAGCAATGAATTTTACTTAGGCCCCTACAAATTTATCAACTTTAATGTTAGTGTATTACACTAAATATTTATAAAATTATTTACTTAATAAAATTATAATCTCAGTACAAAATGTGTATTTAAATAGCAGTTACATTATTGCTCTAGCCTTTTTGAAATTAATTATTAGCTTTGTCGTGCGTAAAACTTCCGTGAAGACGTGAGAGTGGAAAAGTGGCCAGACTGCAAAAACGTGTACTTATTTCGAAAAATACAACAATTCTCAAAAGAAGCTAACAAATTTGTTAATGTGTTAGTATATTCGAGTTCTGCATTAAATAAGGAAGTTTTAAAGATATTTGGGCATTACCTTAGGGTAAAAATACGTTTGCAGTTACCGTTTGAATGTAGTAGTAACTTTTTTTAAGTTAAAAAAATAAAGTTTAAACACTATTAATTTCTTTTTCTTACATTCTTATTTCTTACATTCTTACATATGAGACGCCGACACAACGTTGTGCGTATTTTAAGGCGAATATGAATGGTTTTTTTTATGAGTGTAGGATGAGTGTGGATGAGTGTAGTCTGGTTACTAACTGAGTTCAACTGTTCCTCAGAAAGGGCAATTTATTAATAGCCCAACAGCCAGGGCAACTAAGGGACCTACAGCTTTACGTGGAATCCGAACCACGTAGTGCTGGTCTGATTTTCAGCTAATTGACAAGCCTGATACTCAGTTATCTCCCCCACATAACATCCGCACAATGATTACCACCCAACATGGACACCCCAGACTTCTCTAGAAGCGTCCACGCCGATAGCAACCACCAAGCGGACGCCATGTCGGTATTAAGAGGACCGAGCATCCAACCTATCGCCTACAATCTCCCAAACACTTTGTCCCCATGTAGCTGGGTTACAGCACTGCGCCACCAGTGCCGACCCAGACATTATTTATTATTTATGTTAAAACATAAATAATAAATAATAAATAATGGCATGTTAAAACATTATTTATGTTTTAACATGCCATAATGCCTTGAAACTGTGTAATTATGCATATATACTTATCAAAATTATATTGTAAAAGTGTTAAGAGCCTGCGTGCATTATTTATGGCATAAAAATGATTTTTTTTTGTTACAATACGCATATTTTAAAAAATATTTAAAAAATCAATAGCTCAGTAACTGTTAAAAATACGATAAATCTATACATGAATTTTTTTGCAAATGATCCAAATAACAAGCTTGTGAAGTTTGGACGTCAACTTTTGGGACACCCTGTGTATAAATTCTTAACTATTTTCATTAGATAACCTAATTTCTCTAATGTATCTAACGTTGATCACCTTTGCAAATACATTTCATAATCAATATCATTAGAGCAAACATGTTCTATAAAAATTGATGAGTGTGTGGTGCAGTATATTCTAAAAACCAAATTAAAAAATAACAAGCCAGGTTTTTTTGATTTTTTGTTAGCAAAAACAAGCAACAAACAATCAATTAACAAATCAAATTTTAATTTTTTTAGAACTTATAAAAATAACTTACATTACTTAAATTGAGGAGTATTTCAATTACATTTTCCTATATTTCATTATATTTTTTGAATCAAATATACATTTAAGCATTACATTATACGTTGCAAAGATTATACATTATTTACAGTAGCTTGACAGTTTAGTCTGTTATGAAGATTGCAATTTCAAATTAAAATAAACCCAGAGAATCTCAGGAATTGAAAATAAGTATTAACCCGTTACAGCACATAACATTCCATTTCCCTCTTCTTTAACTCTTTGGATTTGGAGCTTTAGTTCTTCTGAATCTAGAAATTAAGCAATGACTATTCCCTTCTCTTGAATTAATTTTAATCATTAACTTTTAGCTCCAGGAGGAGATTTTTGGCTGGATGTGATGGAATGGCTAATTCACCAAGGTGCTCGCAAATTATTAGTTGCTATAAAGAGAGACAACTGCAACTTACGGTGCCTCCGTCGACTGAACAGAATGACAACAAACCCCAAACTCCACATCTCCGTTAGTTCAGCCGAGTGCCTTGAAACAAGTGTGGGAGCTTTGGAATTCATGAAAGAAGCAAACACTCTTGGGCCGGTCTCATCCGTCTTCTGCATCAACATGGTATTTTTGTAATAATAATACCTATTTTGGTGTAGTAATTTTATATATACAAAATAGGATAGGGTAGGATGGGTTAGATTGGATTTGGTTTAGTTAGAAGTTGGGTTGAGTTAGGTTAGTTTACTTTAGATTTACGTTCATCACAACAAATGTACGTTATAGTTGGATGGGTGAGACACTTATGAATGTAGAGGACGATTAATACATACAAACTTGTGTAACAGATTTTAATAGGGGTTAACTCTCAAGCTGGCAGCTACTTTTATTAAATAGTTCTTTAATTAGCATGATACGTATTGGTACATATACAGTACAGTACAAGTAAACGTCACACAACACAAATTTATTACAATATAAGCACAAAATGCACAAATATATTACAATACAAGTACAAAATGCACAAATATTATGGTGATCGATTTCGGTGAACCATGCTCACCTTCCTCAGACCAGAGGGATTCACAAAAGAAATTCTTTTGTGAATCCCTCTGGTCTGAGGAAGGTGAGTGTGGTTCACCAAAATCGATCACCATAATATTTGTGCATTTTGTACTTGTATTGTAATATATTTGTGCATTTTGTGCTTATATTGTAATAAATTTGTGTTGTGTGACGTTTACTTTTATTAAATGGCAGGCATTTTTTGGCTAGTTTGCGTTTGCTATAAAATTTATAAAAAAATTGTTATTTACTGTAAACCTACTTATATTTGGTATCAATATTTTCCCAAAGAAGAACGCTGTGATACAATACATAGAACAGAACCAATCAAACATTTTATTTTTTGTGGTATTTAAAATTTTGAAATTTGTTTTCATAATTTGCGAGAATGGAGGGTTGTGCTTTGGAAACAATGTTGTGATGGTAAAATAAGAAATGTGAGGTAGTCAAAAATATTCTTAATTTTATCTATTTTCATGAAATGTACACAATATGTATCATATAGCCAAAAATAAAATTACCGTACTGCGATAACTACTAACAATACAAAAAACTGACAATTAATTGGTTACTATGGAAACAATAATATTCAAAAGTTTGTTTAAACATTTCAAAGTTCATATATATTTATTTATTATGAAAGTTATAATACGTATATTTTTTTGTAATTTCTGATAAACTTGAATTGTTTGTTTATTTATTTAACTTAATATTTAACCCACAGTCGCACACGCACACACGTGAGAGCGCGCGCACACACACACACACACACACACACTCTCTCTCACGCACGCACACTTTGAATAAATAGTTTATTTATTTATTTATTTAATAGAGCAACCAATAAATCAAATAAATATATTAACATATAAACACTTAAAAGACATATAATTGAGTAATAAACAGAATAATTTACTGTGAGAGATCCATTACAATACTGTGGGTTACAGAGCAAAGAAGGCGGAGGAAGAAATCTTTGTCAACTGGAACTTTACTTATTCAAACTCACTATGTCGAATCAAACAATGGATGATTGATGCATATCTTTATCTCGGGCAACTAACATAGAATCCATAGACATCAAAACTTAATCATAGTTTATTAGGTGTGCACTATAATGTCAGTTGTCTGTAGTCGTATCTAAAGTGTGGATATCCGCACTCTGCCACTACAGGAGCTCATTTTTAGTGTGGACATTCACACTGTGCCAGTACTAGAGTTAAATGTTAGGTTGTGGTGATTTATACTCACTGGCATATCTCTGTTCATGCTAGATCTGTGACTAAGTGATATCATTATTTATTTAACTTGTCTATCCAGGAGGAGAACAGTGACCATGTAGCCCACATGGACTGTGCCTCTCAGCTGTTGGTGCCACAGTTGAAGCACTTTGTGTGCCTGTTTGGAGGCAGTGCCAGGGTCTGTGAGTCACGAACTCACCTGGGTCTGTCCGGCTGTCTCATCCAGAGCAAGTCTCCTTTAACAAAGCCTCAGTCAGTCCTGCCCTACTTATCCTGTGTGCTCAACGGCCATAAGTTCAGTGGATATTTATTCAGTGTTAAGGAATCTAGAAGCCTCATGTCTTCTTATGATGGCGGTGAGTGTATCAGTTAAGAAATCTAATTTGAATGTTTGTTTAACCTTTTTTTCATTTATTTCGTACATAAAACCATTGATTTTATACACACATATAGACTTCTCATTTGATGTTTAATTTTTTTGTCTAGAATTATCAGGCGTTTTTGGATCCACTAGCGGAGCACTAAAGAGTCTAATGTAAATATAATGCAGTTTAAACCAGCTGTGATAGCGGGCCTCACTAACTAACCAAATTTCAGGCACAAATATTATTATATAAGATAGGTGTATATAATCAGGGATATACTAAATTATTAAGTTTAATATAATTATTATATTCAACCATTTGAATTATAGCTAACCCTGTTTTCATAAGTTTGCCTTTCTTTATGTGCAAAGAAGGGACCTTCCTTTCACTAAACTATGCTTTTCTGTTTTCTCCCTATTATCCTATAATCAACTTTCCAATCCAAAATCTTTTTCATAACTGTGCTGTTTGAAATGTCAATATTTGCTATACCAGCTGTTTTTAGGTATTATTTTGCTTAATCAATCCATTTAATTGTTTCTATTTCAGTTCTTCTTTGATTTTCAGAAAACTCTACAATATCATTTTTAAACCCTGTGGGTTTCACTCCCTTTAAATTTGCACAGAATTTTAGGGTTTGTTTTCTGATGTCAGTATGTATGTTGTGTATTTTCCTATTTTCTTATTACTTTCAAGTATAAAAGTTTGAAATTAGTGTAAATAGATTAGGTTAGGTTATTTTGGGCTAAGTTTGGTTGGACTTAATATTTTTCTGGAAATCACTTTCTCATCAAATCAAATCAAAATGTCTTTATTCATAAATATTATACAGAGTGTATTCATTGAATAGTGTCAATAAATAATTTAAAACAATTCTACTGATGGCTATAAAACTCTTCTAGATTATTCGGAGATAAAGTCAAAGATATGATTTTAATTTAAATTTGTCAATAATTACTTCATTTTTAATTTGGTTTGGAATGCATTTTAGAAAATGAAGACCTTTGTAAGAGGTTTTGCTTTTGAACATTTGTAAATTGTGTTTTTCTGTTATAAATTGATTGCGTGTAAAATATTTTTGGGAATGGTTATGAATTTGGTGGGCTCGATGAGTTTTTATATAAAGGACTGATTGTGAAATGAGTTGATTATTGAAAAATTGTTTAACTGATTTTTTAGAGTCTGTTCCTAGCATTATTTTAATAGATTTTTTTGTATCAATAGAATTTTATCAAGGTTCTTTTTTGAAGTGTTTCCATATATGCAGAGTCCATAAGAGATATGTGAATGAATAAGCGAAAAGTAGATTATTTTCAAAGTCTCTAGACTGCTTATTTTAGACATGCTCTGTAGGGTGTCTTTAAAAAAAATTTTTGGATGTCAACCCTTCCATTTGAAACTAAAGTCTTAGCACAATAGAGACATTCTAGTTTAATCTACTGAGTTATTTAGTGTGTAAGTTTTGCATACTTTTACAGTAATTTTTTTATCGTAAGTGTTTGTACATTGTTAGACTTAAGCAGGGATACTCACTATGAGGCCCTCGGGCCGCATGCAACCCTTATCACAATTTGTTGTTAAAATTTTTTAGAACTGCAATGATTTGTTAAAGTGACAACTGCTTTAGTATTTTTATAAGCTACAAAATTTTTCAGAATGGTCCTTCTTTGTTTTAATGCACTTAATAATAATAATAATATATATATATATATATATATATATATATATATATATATATATATATATCGCAAGGTTTTTTGTTAGCTACCATTTAATAATTTTTTGTAAAAAGTTGCTATATATATTGGATGAAGATCCAAAAGTCATGTAATATATAAAATAAAAGTGATCTCCTGTCACAAAGCTAAATCTAATTCATCGAGCCATTTACGACCTGCCTCACTGATTCTGCTTATGCTAGCTAATCCCTCCATGAAATAGTGCAGGGGACACTCTGTAATTATGTGATCCATTGTTTGGATAGACTCCCTGCAATCACATGACTGATCTAGTGTCAATAATTTAACCTGACTCTAGTGTCAACTAAATAATAAATTAATAGCAGAGAAACAGAGAAAAAGCAAGCTATAAGACATACGAAAAACTGTATCTATAAGTACTTACGGCCCTTAGATTATTTGAGAAAAGTAATAAGGCTTGTCATGAAATCCTAGTGAGGAACCCTGTACAATTTTACGCAGAAATGTATTATAAACATGCATTGTAGTTTAAACACTGTATTCTTAAACCAATTAATACGTCTACCCATAAATAATAGTGTGAACAATCATAGGGAATCTTTTTTTTACACTATATCTAGGGGAGTGGTATTTATAGTCTGACTTGATGTTTTATGTCGTTAAGATTTATTAAGTCTTAGAATTGAGTAATTTAATTTTAATATCAGTGTAAAGTGGCCTAACAGTGTTGACATACAATCACATTTCTTGATCTGCTACAAACTGACAAATTACAGCAATCATTGGCACAAAGTGTTGACTCTTCATCAACATTACTAATCCTTTAATATATATCGCCTTCTCAATTGTTGTCTTCTATTTATTGTGTCAGGATTTTTTACTGATCACTGGCATATAACAATTATATTTATTACTCTTGTCACGCTGAAGGAGACCTTTGTGTCCACTGTTTTTTCATTTTCTCCAGTTGTAGTCAACCACAGTTATTATTTACTCCAATGCCATTAATGATGATGCTGATGATTTGCAAAGATATACTTATCCATTAATAAATAATAATGAATGGTACATTAAACACAGGATTTTCTACCATTCCTAATCGCATAGCTAAAAAATGTATCACTGTTGCTTTGGGCGGGTGGGAGGGAGCAGATGTTTATGCTTAGAACATAGTTAATTTCTATGTTCTAATCATTTAATTTCAATATTTGAGGAAGATAACTTAAAACTATAACTATTATACATTTGATCTAACTTGGTCAAACATATTTTACTGGATATCTTTGCTCGTGTTACTTACTTAAATTGTTTTATAACAGTAAGTTACAAAAGCACCTTTCTTGCTTTAGTTGCATAAAATTGGCAGTCTTTATAATTCATCAGTGGGGTAAACACAGTTAGTTAGTATCCAACTCATGGTAAATGGCCTGCTAACAGCGCACGTGTGACAGAATTTGTCCCCCACCACACACTGCCAATACTAGATGGGTGGATATGTCATAACAACAAAGAATGGTTTAAATTCTATAGAAATTGTCAGTTTCACCAACCATAGTTAGATTTGTTCTAACTATAGTTAAAATATTTTACCATCATTGAATTAATATGTTTTGTTTGCGTTTATAACTGCTTGAGAGCGTGTTAAAGTGTTAGGATGAAACTGAGAGCAAAATTGTGTGTCTGCTAGGTGGACTGTTAGCGGCCCCTTCTTTGATTGTAACATTGCCTTACCCTTCAAGACAACAGGGAATTTGGTTCTTTGGCTATTTAATTTCAATATTTGGGGGAAATAACTTAAAATTATAATTTTTATCATACATTTTATCTAATTTGGTCAAGCATATTTTACTGGATATCTTTGCTCGAATTATTTACTTACATTGTTTTATAACAGTGCCTTACAAAATCACCTTTCTTGATTTAGTTGCATAAAATGTTGTGACCGATCTGAACTTATTCATAGCTTCCTTATATGTAAGGGGTCAACCTGTGAAATTGCCTCCGGGTTTTGTCACTCGGC
The DNA here is from genome assembly GCA_035578905.1 of Stictocephala bisonia. Lineage (NCBI taxonomy): Eukaryota > Metazoa > Arthropoda > Insecta > Hemiptera > Membracidae > Stictocephala > Stictocephala bisonia. The sequence continues at coordinate 1,572,065 of JAQJVL010000046.1, forward strand.
TTGTGTAAATAGGACGTGACGTTGCCAAGTTCAAAAATGCCTTTTTCCTTAAAAATGAATATTATATACATTCAATTGTCTAGTTAAGGTAACAAATTTTCTAAAGGTATATAATAATTTGTTTCTCTACATTCATTAAAAATATACTTTTGTAATCCTACCTGCATATTCTAAAGATTTAAGGCCAATTTACAGTTTAAAGATCAAGTTCAGTAAGTGACCATGTTTAATTTTCAAGTGTGGCCAAAAGGAGAAAATCATTTTGAAGTATTTCAGTGAGTTTGTGTGGAACTGGTGCCGTTAAATGTATTCTCGGTTGAGCAAAATTGGAAAGTTTTACCTAATCCAGTCAGATCTTTACACTGTGAAGAAGTTAACTATTCAAAACAATAAAGGAAAATTGTTAGTAAAATTAAACAAATAATCAGATGAACTTTGATATATTATAGATTACAGTGATTATTGAGCTGTATATATTGTACAAACATATATTATTAAACTTGACATTGGAGGTTCAAAGCCCTCATGAGGAATGGTGATGGAATATGTTGTTTAAATATTGATAATAATTATTATTTTTACATTATACATTATAATCAAACCCACATACGTGCGGTGGTATTGAGAATACAGTGGCCCTCCCACCCACCCATACAAGCCCAGTGACAATCGGTGTATTTTACATTACATGTATGCCAGTGTATCTACATTATATCGAAGTTTCAAGTATCTATGATCAGTTAGTTGTTTTTATTTGTGATTTTTTAAACATCACCAAAAAATCTAAAGGTGTAAAATATCTGTGGCTTTTTCATTCTAGTGACAATTTAAAAAAATGTAAATATAATAAAAATATTAAACTTACGTAGGTTAGTATATAAATAAGGAACATTTTGATATTTTGTATACCCAGTTGTTGGTTACTGTGCAGTTTATGTTCAAACTCAGGTATCCATGATTTTGAATCGGACAGTAGATACTGTCACTAAGACATTTCGTTGTTGTTCTTTTAATTAATATCTAACACAAATAAAGTTTACAACAAATAAAATGTACAATAATGTATCAAAATACAAAAGTCTGATTGCAGTTATTAAAATGTTTCAGATGTCGATGTTATTCAAGACCCACTAAGCCTTCTTCCCTCTACAATCACAGACTTACTGGAACTAGCAGATGAAATTTCTGATGGGCCAACCGTATGTGAAATTGTGTCCAGAAGTCCTCCTCATAAATATGTTAAACATTGCCTATTGCCAGTATTTGTTATTCCGGGGCTACATTCAGAATGTATCAAAAACTTCACTAGACACTTGATACATCCAGCATACTGCGTGTCTCTTCCTGCTCATCAGAGTTCAGTGAAAAGCACCGCAGAGGCCTTAGTTCACGTGAGTTATTGTTAAAATATTTAGATATTCTGACCATATCAATTAATTATAGTTTTAATAAAAGTTATTAAGCTTTCTGTGTTAACACTTTTAAATATTCGTCTGTGAAGCTCAAAAGATTTCTACATTATTAAAATATATAACTGAGTACTACTTGTAGCTAAATATTTTTTTCTTTTTCTTTTACCTCTTCCAGGACAAATTTCCTCAATGTAAGCTGGGAATTAAGCCAGTTGGCTTTTGCAAAAAGTCTATTACAAACTGTTTTAGCAAATAAAATAAAAGCTAGAAGCAGCTTAACTATCTCAACACATATTAATGACATCAAATGTGCCGTAGAGCATATATAAGACCCTTGAAATGGTTTAATTATAATATACCTTAACGCCCACAAGTGTGCCCCTGTCCTGGAAGAGGTTAAGTGGTGATGACTATTATTCCAAAAACTAAGAATGGTTTAACTAGGCTCCTCAAAAATATTCAGCTTGTCATTTTTATCAGTGTGCGTATATTAGTGTGCGCAAATTGTTCTTATGCTTTTATTAGTGGTGTTTCTAACACCTGATTTAGACAGAGGAATTTATTTCTGAAACTTGTAGATTTACTTTTAACGTTCTACTTTTTAAGTAGTGTTTAAGTTCAACTCTTTAATTTTCTACTTCAACGATTTTGTAAGCCCCTAAACATTTTTAAAAATTCTCTAAACTTAATTGATTTTATTTATAAAAGTTAATACAAAACTTTTTTTGTACAAAAGGAGAGGCCAATCTCCTTTTTAACTTAAAAATCTGAATATTCTCCATAGACTATTGACATGTGCGGTGAACTTGCACAGGATACTTGGTAACACAAAATCTGATTACTGTTAATGATTTTTGCATCCAAACTTGCATACGGAACTTATTGTTAATAAGAAGGAAGTAGGAGGGAGGTCTTAATTTGCCAGCCAAAGTTAACGCTAAGAAGCTGTTGAGGCAGTAGCTGGGTAACAGGAGCTCAACTCGCTTCTTGACATACAATCGAGCAAGTTTCACATTTCTAATAACAGTACAAGTAAACGTCACACAACACAAATTTATTACAATGTAAGCACAAAATAATTCTTATGTGAATCCTCTGGTCTGAGGAAGGTGAGCGTGGTTCACCGAAATTGATCACCATAATATTTGTGCATTTTGTACTTGTATTGTAATAGATTTATGCATTTTGTGCTTGTATTGTAATAAATTTGTGTTGTCTGACATTTACTTGTACTGTATATGTACCAACACGTATTATGCTAATAAAAAAAACTATTTCTAATAACTAAAACTTCCGGTAACGACAGCGTCAAGGTGTTATCTACAATATTTACATCACCAAACGTTTTGCCTATGCTGTGATGTGGCATCCTCAGTGGTATCTCTGAGACACCAGGCAAAATGTTTGGTGATTTAAATATTATAGATAAAACCTTGACGCGGTCGTTACTGGAAGCTTTTTATTAGTAATAACACTGGCCTCATAAGCCTACAAAATAAAATTAAAGTTTCTTATTTTCTACACTAACACATACACAATATTTCAACAAGAAATAAAAACATAATAATAGCTGATATTACTAATTTTTAAATATGACTTCTGTGAATTATTAGTGACATGTGTTTTAAATTGTTTAAATGTGTTTCTTTATTGGGTCTTATTGAATAAAATACATTCTCATATTTATTTTTTAATGTCTTACAATATTTACACTCACATTTAAATAATGTTACACATTAGTAAAAATTAGTTCACATATTGCTGAAGTTTCGTTCATATGAATAAATGAATATACTTTCCTTCAAAGAAACATAACACCATAGTAAAAAATGGAAATTGAGTAGCTACTGTTGCTAGTAATGTGGCCACTAGAAAAGATAAACTTAATTTGACTTACAATTAAAAGAAAAGAAAATTGAGTCTAGCTTGTTTGATTGTAAAATAAACAACTGATTACAATAGAACATAAAATATGGACACAATTATAATTAATTGGCTGCTAACCTGAAGCGCCTGCTTTAAAAATAACATTTTCTTGACTAACAAAGTGTTGAAATAGATTTAGTGTAAAGTATAGATAATAAAGTTTAAAAAGAATTATGATGTGGAAGAGGCAAGATTAACAATTTCACTATTTTTATATTAAGCTGAAGTTAAGAAAATAAATATCCGGATTTGTCAATAACCAGTTAGAAAGAGTTTTAAAAAGAATTCTCAAGGAAGTAATACTTCTTATATCATTAGGAATTTTACTAAAAAATGTAGGTCCCAAATACCGAAAAGAACGTTTGAAAATTGATTTATTGACTTTGGGCAACCTTAACAGACCACTTATAGCAAATCTTGTACAATAAAACATATTTAAAGGTGTCTCTCAATTACCACTCCTAATGTGAAACAATCTTAAAACCTTGAAAATGAGGTGTTGGAAAAGGTGTTGGATAGGGAGGACATTTAAAGATTTATAAAGGGGAAAAGAGCTCTCACGTCTACTCTTCTTGAGGATAATACGTAAAAAATAATTTTGTGTTACTCTCAACCTGTTGATTAAAGTTTTGAAAGAGCCACCCCAACATATCAAACCATATTGAATCTTTGAATTGATCAGAGCGAAATAAAGAGTGTGCAACGGTTGAGTATCACAAATATTTCTCAAGAAATAAACTTTCCTAATATTTCGATTTAACGATGTTTAGTAACAGTAGTCAATCATTAACTTATTCAACATTTTATTTTCATAGTGTACCTTCGATCTGAATACATACAGAAGCCCTCCAACATTTATTGTGGGCCAGTACAATAATAGTAATGATTTATTTGAAAAAATTATATACTTTTATGGAGTTTTAGGATGTGTCATTATAAATTAACTTCCTGCTATGGAACTTTGCCGGAGTGGTGGATCAGTGGCTAAGACTTTATTTAAAGTAAAAAAACTTTAAAATAAAATAAAATAAATCAAACTATAAGCTTATTTATTTAAAATAAAAAACATAAATCGAACTATAAGCTTATACAATATTTGAACACTAAATTAACTTGCATACTGTAAAAATATAAAAAACTGAAACTGACTCAAACACCAAATAATAAGATCTTAATAAACACGCTACCACACAAAAACAACTCTCCCTGGCATACACTAAATCAATAATGAAATGATTAAGAACCACACATCTAGCATTCCTGATGGAGCTGGTCTGAAGTTAAGCTTCGGCCATGCTCAGTTGGGCATGGCCAAATTGAAAGTGTTATTGAAACAAATTAGTTTAAAATTTACTGTTTGCTTTCGACACAAGATTTCTTTTACTCATCTGAAAGCCGTCATAAAAATTTGAACTCTTATATTGAACACATACCAGCTTTGTGCTCTGAATTGTTTTCCCAAATTAATTTTGTTTCTTTCAAGCTAGATAATAAAGGGTAAGCCGGTGGCTGAGCTGTCTACTAAGGCTTTAAGATTTTGAGCCTGGGTTAGAGATTGTGCAAGTTTGAATGCGGCCTGAACTGGAAGTACTTATCAGTAGTATTCATCTTGTATACTGTGCTGGTTCGCCCCTCTACTCTGTCTAATGAGTTCCCTTAACAGATCATTAATCTATGGGAAATAGGCAGAGTGAGGCCAAGAAGGAGATCGGCCTCTTCTTTAAAAAAAGGGCTAGCATAGCTATGATGGCACAAATATCTTTATCCATTGACAACAGTGTATTCAGCATGTATATGTGAGAGTGTGGTGAATTGTCTCAAGTTAACCGATTGATCCAACACATCCAATATCAATAAATAAATTGCTTACAAAATAAAGTTTTATAAATCGTTTGAATGATAAAAATATAAAATCAACTAAATATTATTTCAGGAAATATTAAGAATACAACATCAGAGTCCTTATAATATATTAGCTGAATCATGGAGTGGAGCGCTAGCGCTGGAGTTAGGAGTGCTCCTTGAAGCCAAGGGACATCAGGTATACATCTTCCTTGCGGATGCTGCACCATCTACAACACAACAGTGTGCTCGCATGCTTTGTGTCGAGGGCAAGAAACTGTTCAATGTTGAGTGCTTGAGTACTATGCTGAGTTTGGATTCCCAGGTACACATCCTTGCGTAATCTGTGTCATTCATATGTAAAAAACATGATTCTTCCAATAGTGCGCTAAACAAGTGTCAAGTAGTTATTTCCCTAATGTGTCATGCGATGGCAGGGCCAGCAACTTATCAGTCCCTCCCTTATTCACCGAAAATCGTAAATGATAAAGATAGTAATTATTACTGAAGATGTATAAAGATGTAATATATTTATAACTGCCACATAGGTGTTCACTACAGCTTTAAGGAAGCAACCACTCTATCTTTTTTTTCTCTGTGCTATAGTCTACTGATTTATGAATATTATTGATCAGCTAAAAACTGATAGCATTTAATACTCGAACCTGCAATAGGTTCAAATACCTGCAATCTTGTTGAAATATGCAAAGATCAAATTGTCTACATAACTTAAAAGTATTTGCTTTGTGCGACACACAAAACTACTATAATATATGACACCAAACATGTTCTATCAACATTTAACATGACATTTGCTCTCTACAAAACATTAAGCATTTGTATGTAATACATGACATAAAGCAGTTCTAATATACACAGCACAAGACATGTGTAATCTTTACTTCATAAAACATGTCCTATCAATATTTAACATAACGCTTACTATCAACAAAACAGAAAGAAGTTGTATGTAATATATGACATTAGACAGTTGTAATATACACTGCAAAAGACACGTGTGGAACGAATACTTATTGTAAATTACAGGATATTACAGATTTTAAAAAATAGGTCAATGCTTATTACACAAGACAATTATAATCTACATGCCATAAAACAAATAATTGAAATTTTTGTGGTGAATTGTCACAGTCAGTAGCAGGACCAGCTGATTGGGTTATGACATTCCCATTAGAGGGAGGTGTGAGGTTAGAGAGCAGAGTTGAATTAGTCATCTTAGAGAGGACAGGGGTGGGAATGGTAAAGTTCTCAGAAGATAACTTTTTTATCTTTATTTTCTTATGATTAAAATGTTTCTTCATTATATACAAACAATACACAACGTCAAATTCTTACAACTAATGATACAAATAATTATACATACACAATATGACTAACATATGACTATTAAAATATACATTGATAGGCAAAATATAAATTTTACAAATATTAATATTAATATACACATTAATATATTATAAGGCTACTCACACAAAACATGAAAACTACTGTCTATATGAATTAAGATAGTTGCTATTTTTGTGACACAGTTGCGTTCTGAATGAAATAAGACAAGATAAGACAGCTGCTATGTACATGACACAAGGTTGTTAGTGTCTACATAGTAAAATACAGTTGTTCTTTATACAACAGAAAACATTGACTGTATGCATGAGACAAGACAGATGCTATGTACATGACACAAGGTTGTTAGTATCTACATAGTACAAGACAGTTGTTCTCTATATAACACGACACTGACTGTATGCATGAGACGAGGTTGTTAGTATCTACACAGCACAAGACAGTTGTTCTCCATATAACACAAGACACTGACTGTATGCATGAGACAAGACAGCTGCTATGTACATGATACAAGATTGTTAGTAACTACAAAGTACAAGACAGTTGTTCTCTATATAACACAAGACACTGACTGTATACATGAGACAAGAGAGCTGCTATGTACATGACACAAGGTTGTTAGTATCTACATAGTACAAGACAGTTGTTCTCTATATAACACAAGACACTGACTGTATGCATGAGACGAGGTTGTTAGTATCTACACAGCACAAGACAGTTGTTCTCTATATAACACAAGACACTGACTGTATGCATGAGACAAGACAGCTGCTATGTACATGACACAAGGTTGTTAGTATCTACATAGTACAAGACAGTTGTTCTCTATATAACACAAGACACTGACTGTATGCATGAGACGAGACAGATGCTATGTACATGACACAAGGTTGTTAGTATCTACATAGTACAAGACAGTTGTTCTCTATATAACACAAGACACTGACTGTATGCATGAGACGAGGTTGTTAGTATCTACACAGCACAAGACAGTTATTCTCTATATAACACAAGACACTGACTGTATGCATGAGACAAGACAGCTGCTATGTACATGACACAAGGTTGTTAGTATCTACATAGTACAAGACAGTTGTTCTCTTTACAGGGTGATTCATGACGTTCTCCCCCCACTTCTATAGCATATTCTACTACTAAAAACAATGAAAAAATGTCATATAAACATAGGTCCAAAAACGCTTCGTTAGCGAGTTACAGCCATCAAAAGATTTCGTCATGGTTCATGGGCAAAAAATGAAATAATATTGTACATAACTTATGGAAAGGTATATTAGGATTGAAATTCCATGATTTCATATGTATTTTCACATGGAAAAGCTAATAAAATAGGTTTGAGAACTGTACCTTAAGTAGTTTTTGAGTAATCCGGGTTAAAATTGGGATATTAGGACAAAAAATTCAGTTTTTCTCAGTTTAGTGTACAGAAACGTTGTTAAATTGGTTACAAAGGCACACAACTTACGTACATTATTTGTTTAGAATTTAATTCTGAGTAGATTGATATAAGTTGTGTAAAAAATACTACAGAAATAAGAACAGAAACTCAAATTTATTAAATTAAATACATAAATTACCTTAAAAGAACAACAAATTGATTTTCCCAACTTTAGACATGTTTTTTATTACAGTACATGTTCAAAAGTGAGGCCTCCATTTTCGATGCATTTTAAAGCACGTTTGTGTACTGCTTTTGTTGAATTTCTCAATTTTCTTGGGTGTTTCTTTAGCTGTGTAGCAGAATCCATAATACGGGCAGTTAATTCTTTTCTTGAATTAACTCTTGTCTTGTAGACTAGACCTTTCATCCATCCCCAGATACAATAATCCAATGGAGATAGATCTGGTGATCTTGGTGGCCAAGGGTAAGGGCCTCCACGGCCAATCCATCGTCCAGGAAATTGATCATTCAAGTGAGTAATAACGGCCCGAGAAAAGTGGGGAGGTGCTCCATCATGCTGGAAGAACAAATTTCGTCTGAGATGCAAAGGAATATCCTCAAGCAGCTGTGGCAACTCATCTTGAAGGAAGTGCAAATAAAACTCAGCATTTAGTCGTGCAGGTAGTATGAATGGTCCTATCAGCCAATTGTGTATAAGACCACACCAGACATTGACACTAAATCGGTGTTGAAAGTTCTGTTCAATTACCTCATGAGGATTTTCTTGAGCCCATGAGTGCTCATTGTGCAAGTTGTTGACCCCATCCCTAGTGAACTGTGCTTCATCAGTAAAGAGAATACGCTTGTACAGTTGTTGATTAGTATTTAAAAAGTAGCAAAACTCCAAGCGAAGTGGGCCATCCCCCGGCTGTAGATGTTGAACCTTTTGTTTATGAAATGGATGAAATTGATGTCGCTTGAGTGATCTCCACACAGTTGACTGCGAAACTCCTATCCGCCTAGAGAGACACCGTGTACTTACACCTGGACTTCGGAGAACAGCGTTAATAATGTTATTATCATCATGTTGGAAAGCACGTTCATAACTAGTACGAATACTTGGTAGTGATCCTGTATCCCGAAGAGTGAGGAAAGTTTCACGTATTGTTTTGGAATCTGGAATCCTCCTATTAGGGTAACGTAGTTCATATTCATCTCTAGCAGCTTTAGCATTACCATTACAATAACCCAAAATAAAAACCATATCAGCATATTCTTCCGATGTAAATACGTAAGGCATTATTTCACTGACAAAACAACCAATAGACAACTCGCAGAAAACAATTATTATTGCAATGCACTTCACACAAATAGCTTTTGTAACTTGCAAAACACTACTACAGTATTTTTATACTGTAATGAACAGGTTATGTACAAACCGGATCAGGAAATAATTGTTGATCAGCTGTTGTTCATGCATTACCAACTTAGGAAAAAAATTAAACAAATTAGAAAAAGGTTTTGCGTACAATATTACGTTGTTATTGGTTGTAAAATGATGCTGGACAATGTTTATTGTTTATTTTTTTGGATTTATCATTTATTATTTACTCTTAGTTTTATTCTTAATAACAATTATAATAATAATTGCATTTGTTAGACCAAAGCAATGATTTTGTTTAATTTGTATAGTAATTTCTTTTGCATTAATAATGTATTTAATTTAATAAATTTGAGTTTCTGTTCTTATTTCTGTAGTATTTTTTACACAACTTATATCAATCTACTCAGAATTAAATTCTAAACAAATAATGTACGAAAGTTGTGTGCCTTTGTAACCAATTTAACAACGTTTCTGTACACTAAACTGAGAAAAACTGAATTTTTTGTCCTAATATCCCAATTTTAACCCGGATTACTCAAAAACTACTTAAGGTACAGTTCTCAAACCTATTTTATTAGCTTTTCCATGTGAAAATACATGAAATCATGGAATTTCAATCCTAATATACCTTTCCATAAGTTATGTACAATATTATTTCATTTTTTGCCCATGAACCATGACGAAATCTTTTGATGGCTGTAACTCGCTAACGAAGCGTTTTTGGACCTATGTTTATATGACATTTTTTCATTGTTTTTAGTAGTAGAATATGCTATAGAAGTGGGGGGAGAACGTCATGAATCACCCTGTATAACACAAGACACTGACTGTATGCATGAGACAAGGTTGTTAGTATCTACACAGCACAAGACAGTTGTTCTCTATATAACACAAGACACTGACTGTATACATGAGACAAGAGAGCTGCTATGTACATGACACAAGGTTGTTAGTATCTACATAACACAAGACAGTTGTTATCTATATAACACAAGACACTGACTGTATACATGAGACAAGAGAGCTGCTATGTACATGATACAAGGTTGTTAGTATCTACATAGTACAAGACAGTTGTTCTCTATATAACACAAGACACTGACTGTATGCATGAGACAAGGTTGTTAGTATCTACACAGCACAAGACAGTTGTTCTCTATATAACACAAGACACTGACTGTATGCATGAGACAAGACAGCTGCTATGTACATGACACAAGGTTGTTAGTATCTACATAGCACAAGACAGTTGTTCTCTATATAACACAAGACACTGACTGTATGCATGAGACAAGACAGCTGCTATGTACATGACACAAGGTTGTTAGTATCTTACC